>OZ023269.1:99614721-100214721 GCA_964006375.1 Tillus elongatus | reverse complement strand
CCAATTATTCTTTATGGAAACACTTCGTGTAAATACTCCCGCACTTGAAGAGCAAAGAGGGGCAGTGAAACCATATCCTTTCATGGGGAATATTAGGTTCCATTACATTTGGATACAATTCTGCTAACATTAAGAAAACGTGTTCTCTTAGCATTTCTAAATATATTGGACCGTTTAGATTTTCTACAAAAACAAGTCCAACTACGTGATCGCCAATGATATCAGCCCAAACGTTCAACTTCTGAGGACGCTGAGTGTGTGTTTGTCGCAGCCAGTGGGGGTTTTTGGCAGCCCAGTATCTGCAATTTTGCCTGTTGATATCGCCATTCAAAAGAAATATTGCTTTATCGGAAAACAGAACGGCAGCAGAAGAAATGATATTTGTCCAGCAGTTGTTCGCAAAATTATAGTCTTATATCAGAATAACCGTCAATCGACTCTTGAACGTGTTGTTGTTTATAGGGATGCATTTTTTCGTTTTCAAGTGCACCTTGACGGGTAGAAGTTATTGGTTTTTCTTCAAAAGCCAATAAAATATTGAGCTTTGCATCTTCTTCAACAAACTTTGGTCTCCTAGGCAGTGGTTTAACGCGTCCATAATCACAAAACTTTGAATGTATCTTAGACACAGTTCCCTGGAATAGTGGGAGCAAACCTGGATGTTTTTAGTTAAATAGGTTAACAACGTGTGCCTGTATTCTACACATATCACCATACCCAATCATCATTAATATTTCTGTTCGCATAGTTCGCAGAGTTCCAGTTAAATATCATTATTAGACCAAAAATTAATTGAAATTATTGGAACAAAATTACGATTAATTTATTAGGAGACCGTGCATTCAACACAATACACCACAAAATAAAACAGAACTGTTTAGTTTCACTTTTTACACTGCAGAAATTTGTAATTAATAAGAAACGATTAATGATACCAAGTACGTTTTAGATAAAAGACAAGATAAGAAATTTAAGATAAGAGTCAGTGAAGAACTCCAGAGCAGATTATTTCGTTGTGTGCAAGTGAATGGAAAATATTTTAAACATTTATTATAAGAAAGGGACTTTTTTATTAAGTTTAATTTCGAAATTAGAATTTCAGGGTAAACTGTTTAGTTTTAATATTCCGGTATTAAGTTTCCAGCCTGTATTGAAAACTGTAATATTAGACCATACATATGGGGTATCTCCGCATTCAGAAATGTAGGGTAGCTATTTTTTTTTAATGGATAAATTGGTGGTGGTAAAATGGTGGGAGTTTAATTTTTTTAACTATGATTATAAGATAATGTTCGACAAATTAAACTTTTTTTAATAAAAGATTGATGTCTTTTTAGGAAAAACAGCAATTGTAAAAAAAATATTTACAAGAAGAAGAGAAACGTTATTATGTTTAATGCTGGTCATTAAAAATATTGTTGTATTCGAACTACATAATAAAGACTAACCAAAATTCATACAATTTTATGAACCAAATTAATCAAACGAAAGGGTGTGAATGAAAATATGCCTGTGACACATTATGTTATTCTTGAAGAGTTTTTATAAAAATAAAAATAACTAATTATTAAACAAGGCAGCATATAGTTACGATAATAGTTACCTTATGTTTTATTTAGAATCGTTGGAGGTTCAATGGTAAGAGCGCATGCCTCCGAACCCCAGGGTCCTGGGTAGGGGATCATTTTTCTAAATCAATCGAGGTTGTACAAATGAGCAGGTTAGCAAGTTAAATGCCTGCACATTTCACCCTTCGAGGGGGGGGGGGGCATCGTAAGTTATGTTTAAATTATGACTTTGACAATTTGTCATACTTACCTTTAATATGCGGTAGAGGCTTCAATTTGCGCTTATTTAAAGAAATTCTATTAGTGAACTTCACTAATAAAATTATCGATGGGGTCACAATACTCAATTTAAATTATTGTAACGAGATAGCGTTGTACCATTTATTTTTGATTACATGTTTGACACGCGTTTTCTAACTATATGGTTTAATTAGGTAATATGGATTTTGGAAGCGAAATATTAAATGATAAATAGATTCTGTGAAATTCGCTAATCTGGTTAATATTAGAGCAAGAATTCAATGTAAGTTTTATAAGGGTTTGATCATAGCGGCAACAAAGCCAAACTATTATCAGAATTGACACGGAATATTATTCGATGGTAGAGGGAGCAGATTATCTCATGATCTACTTCATTAACGTCAAGCTTCCTCTTCCTTGGAAGATCCAATTAATTAGTTAATGATTCCATTAAACTTATTCCACTCCTTGACATTTTGCCATCGATTTCGCTCATATTCCCTATTCTAGTAGATTAGTGCACTTGCATTGTGATTATAAGCTAAAATTGAACTAACAGTCAGTTAATTTAATTCGTTCGTAAGTCTTTCTGGAACTATCGCCCAGCTTATGTATCTACTATTGAAATTTTGTAGAATGAAGTCTTTATTAACTTTGTCAAAAAGGTATATTGAATTGAAAATGTTTTTTTTTTCAAGTTATATCGAGGACTGCTTAGACAGAAATTTGCTTCAGAGCGTTCTGAACCCTAAAATGTTGAATATATGTGTATATATGTGCATGCATAAGTGCGTACTTGAGGCATGCATAAGTATGCATGGGTTTTTGGGCGCGTGCGGTTGTGTACGTATGGGCACGTAGGTGTCTGTGTGTGCATACTTCTCCCTACCATCAATTTCCCGCCAATTATACACCGAATCTTGACAGTGTACAAAGAAGTATAAATATGTTTAATAACTATCGAATTTTTGAACTATTGCCTGTTTAACTTGTGTGGAGCGTCTTCTGTAAGATAATTAAGTTGGGTTTAAATAACCAGATAGACGCCCTCGTGGCGCAGGTTGCTAGGTGCCAGCCTGCTAAGCGAGAGGTCCCGGGTTCGATTCCTGGGCGAGCCAACGAGAAGTTGACTTTATCTGGAAAATTAGTAGAAATAGTGAATGATGGGAAATGAATGTGCTAATGGCCTGAGATGACGCAGCCAATAATATTATTTAAAAAAAACCAGATAAGGATATATCGACTTTAATATTGTTGTTATAAAATACCATATCGCAAATATACAAGGTGTCGCAGTTAATAGTGGCAGGACTTTAGCAGTCAATAGAACAGATCGTTTTAAGACAAAAAGTTTATATAAACATAACCTCTGATTTGCTTCCTAAAGGACATACGGGGTGTTAAAATGTAATACTTTTGAACAATCTTTTGCAATATATTTGGAACGGAGTAAGATAATAGAATGAAATTCCCTACACGTTCTATGTAGATTGAGGTGGTCATTCGGTAGTATTCTAATCGCAAATGATATACTCGATGTTGCTTTTCCGGTGTCCGTAGACTATTTGAAATAATAGGACTTCTTTTACGTACAAAAACGTAAAGAACAATCTCTTAGCAACATTTCTGGTTCCCTGTAGTTATATACTATCTTGAGCGGTTATCGAAATGCTACTAGTTTTTTGAAGTAGTTACGTTTTTTTTTTTTTCAAAACTCCAATACCCTGTATCTCCCTTAGGAAGCTAATTAGAGATGCTGTTTACATGAACTTCTTGCCTCAAAATCAACTGTTCTTTGCTGAACTCTAAAAAAAGTTTTTCGGAAATTATACAAGTTTTTGATTTTAAATTTGGCGAATGTTTTTTGCGCCCATAGTGCTTTTTTTCAGTCCATAAGACGTAGTGGCTTAGAAACTGGGATATAAAAATGATTTTTAGCTTATAACCTGCACGCCAGTGGATTTTTGACAAAATGTATCTTACTTTCAAATTTCCTGCACATTTTGTAAAAAAATCTCTATCACTTTCTTCCTACGATGCACAGTCTTCTAGAAAAACGCCATCAAATTAAAATGCTTAAACGTTCCAATTCTTAGTTTTCTTACTGCAAAACTAAGATTACCACGGAACAATAAATTATCTGCAATGTCAAACTCTGTGATCTTAAGTCTGACGGTAATCCAATGCAGATTATTGCTTATATCTTGAATTAAGTGTATGTGAGTATGAATTTTGTTTATAGATAATAATAATAGTAAGTGTCAAGTTTGGAAAAATGCCATTAACATTTAGTTCTCAAGAATGTGCAGATATGCATTTCATTTATGGCTTTGCAAATGTAAATTCGGCAGCTGCAGCAAGGGAATATCAAAGACGATTTCCAAACAGAAAGCAACCACATCGGTATGTTTTCATGTATATTCATATACGTTTCGTCGAAAATGGCCTAAGAAGATCTTACGCGAATTTGATAATGACGCGACGACAAGTGTCAAGGAAAACTTCAATACCAAAATCTACAATACAGGGGCTACTAAAAAGTGACCATAGACATCCTTATCATTTACAACCTGTGCAAGATTTACATCCAGTGGACGATGAACGCCGATCCATCTGTTGTCACTGGCTTCTAAATTCGGTTGAAGATGACCCCATATTTTTAACAAAAGTGATATGGACTGATAAGGCTCGCTTCACTAGGAGATTCCTAATTTATTTACATAATCAGCATGTTTGGGCAAATGGAAATCCACACGCTACGAGGAAATACAATTTCCAAGAGGAATACAATGTAAAAATTTGGCTAGGTATTTACAATACAAATATTATGGGACCCTATATCCTGCCGGAAAGGCTAAATTCTAACTCATTTCCGGAATTTCTGGAGCGCTGGCATTGCATATATGTAGGAAAGTGTTCCGCTAGATTTGATGACGAATGCTTGGTTTTAATTAGATGGCTGTCCAGCTCATTATGGACAAAATGTTCTTGATTGGTTGGATGATAATTATCCCAGCAGATGGTTTGGACGAGGTGGGACTGTTACTTTGCCGGCTCGTTCTCCAGATTTGGCCCCAGTAGTTATTTTCGTGTGTGGTTTCATCAAAGAAAGAGGTAATAAAACTACAGTGGTGACGAGGGATGAATTGATATAGCGGATACAAATTGCATGCAGTGAAATACGTGAATACCGTTTACTTCATGTAATAAAATCCATTGTACGCCGCTGTAAAATGTGCATACAGCAAAATGGTTCCCATTTCGAACATTTGCTTTAGCTTTCATTGTTACTTATTACTTTGAGATTTTTGTACCATTATGTGAGATTTTGTTATTAAATTTACCCACACATGTTGTTCAAACTATGTATTTCTTTTTAACTGCATTTCTAGGTTTCATGCGTTTTCGGCAAAAACCCTGCATCATACGAAGAAAAAGATAGAGTTAGATTTTCTTATAAAATGTACAGGCAATTCAGTAGTAAGATAACTTCTGTCAAAAATACAGTACCGTACATGTTATGAGCTAACAACCATTTTCATACCCCTGTTGCTACGGCACTGGACGGTCAGCACATGCCTCCTATGTACTGAAATATAGCAGTACTGATGAAAAAGACACTCGCCAAATTTAAAATGAAAGCCTTGTATGGTTTAGTAGTAATTACTGGAAAACTTTTATTTCAAAATTTCAACACCCCGTATTTCTCTTAGAAAGTAGTAGTAGGACTTTAACAGTCAATAGAATTGATCATTTCAAGAAAAAAAGTTTATTTAAACATAACCTATAATTAGCTTTCTAAGGGTAATACAGGGTGTTGAATTTTTGGAAAAAAAAACGTAACTACTTCAAAAAACTAGTAACATTTCGATAACCGTTCAAGATAAGATAAAACTAAGAGGGATCAAAAATGTTTTCAAGAGATTGCTCTTTGAGAAAGAGCGATTATAAAGGTTCAGTGGCGTACGTAAAAGGAGTTGTATTATTTCAAATGGTCTACGAAACCTGGAAAAGTAACACCCAGTATATAATTTGGGACAAGAACAGTACCAGATAACAACCTTAATCTACATAGAACGTGTACGGAATTGCATGCTAGTACCTTACTCGGTTCCAAAGATATTGTAAAAGATTTTTCAAAAATATTGAGTTTCAACACCCTGTAGCTCCGTTGGGAAGCAAATAAGAGATTATATTTATAGAATATTTCTGTCTTAAAATGATCTGTTCTATCGACTGTTAAAGTCTTTCTATTATAAAGGGACACCCTGTATATCTTAATAGTTGTCTGCTAACATCTAAATAATTTCCGCTTAATATTGTTATTTTACTTATTGAGATTTTGTATGCAAAATTAATTAAAAGATATTGATTTGTCCTTATAATAAATTCTAAAATATCCACATTTTTACTTAGTGAATAACTGCGACTATATCAGCCTCTTCTCTAGTTTACTTACTTACAAATATATCGCACTTGTGCTTTTAATGATTATGTGCTACAAGCTGTGTTTTTAAATTCAACTGCTTGACTATCGAAAATGGTATTGGCCATTTTATTGTTTTTGTTCTTAAAACGGCAAAGTCGCGATGTAAATCATGCAAATGGATAACATTTTAACAAACGTAGATTATCTGAAAGAAATGTCGTAAGAAGTGTATTTTACAAAGCCTTCATTTTCTGTTTCTACCGTCATTGTCCTATTGTCCTTCACTACTCTTAAAACATTTTTAGGAAATTACTTTCAAATAGAAACTTTCTTTAATGCTTTGGCAGTACCTTAGAGAATTGCCTTAGCAAAATTCTCTATTGATGAGATCGCGACTTTTAAATTTTTAAAAATTTCATTAAACAAGCGAAAACTGGGCCGCTAGAATCCATATCCGGGGTCAGTTCCCATTTTAATATATATATATATATATATATATATATATATATATATATATATATATATATATATATATATATATATATATATATATATATATATGAGACATGCTTGGTTCTCGGGTTAAACCGCGTCCAGAATTTATGGAAACTCGACGTTTCGGCTTCTGTTTTGGAGCCATTTTCAAGAGGTAAAGGAAATATGTAAGGACACTCTAAGGCCTCAATCTGCCTACTCCTTAGAGTGATGGACAAAGGTGGGTAAAGTAAATATGTAAGGACACTCTAAGGCCTCAATCTGCCTACTCCTTAGAGTGGTGGACAAAGGTGGGTAAAGGAAATATGTAAGGACACTCTAAGTCCTCAATCGGGCTACTCCTTAGAGTGGTGGACAAAGGTAGGTAAAGGAAATATGTAAGGACACTCTAAGGCCTCAATCTGCCTACTCCTTAGAGCGGTGGATAAAGGTAGGTTGGGTTGTTGTAGCTAGATTACGGGGCCTCAATCTGCCTACTCCCCAAATCTCGCCGGAGATCGTCTGTGAGGTCTCAGTGTGTTCAACCCTAGGCCTCAGAGAGATCTCTGGAGCTCTAAGGAGTAGGCAGATTGAGGCCTTAGAGTGTCTTTACATATTTCCTTTACCTACCTTTGTCCACCACTCTAAGGAGTAGGCAGATTGAGGCCTTAGAGTGCCCTTACATATTTCCTTTACCCACCTTTGTCCATCACTCTAAGGAGTAGCCAGATTGAGGCCTTAGAGTGTCCTTACATATTTCCTTTACCCACCTTTGTCCACCACTCTAAGGAGTAGGCAGATTGAGGCCTTAGAGTGTCCTTACATATTTCCTTTACCCACCTTTGTCCATCACTCTAAGGAGTAGGCAGATTAAGGCCCTAGAATGTCCTTACATATTCCCTTTACCTCTTGAAAATGGCTCCAAAACAGGAGCCGAAACGTCGAGTTTCCATAAATTCTGGACGCGGTTTAACCCGAGAACCAAGCATGTCTCACATTAAAGACCGCGGAAATCTTTCTGAACATATATATATATATATATATATATATATATATATATATATATATATATATATATATATATATATATACATATATATATATATATATATATATATATACGTGGTGATTCACAACGCAATGAACACAGAATGTGTGCGTGTAGAGGACCTTTTACTCTGACTTCCATGGTTGGTGAGATATTGAGCTCTGGGTTGAAAATATTCTTTGTATTTGACACCACTTCAAGCTGAGGAAGATTTGTGGAGTCGCACCAACAATAAGTGGACCATTATTAAAAGTGACATCCGATTATTCAATGGAGTCGACTTTAATTTTTAATTTTCCACGTGCAGTTGTGTGTGAGAGAAAACGTAAGTCATTTTTAACAATATCTTTAGTGTTTCTTTATGTTTTTTTAAATTTATTAGTTCTTAATAGCGTTTGTTAAATTTCAGATAAGTTTGTGTTTAATAAAGTCTTCAAGGGACATAATTTTGTTTTGATGTAAACTACAAAAATTTTAATTAAAAAAACGGCTAGTCTGTCAAAAAATTGACACGAGAAGAAAAAGATAAAATTTCGGGACGCAGCAAGTGCGTTATGGTAGTGAACTTTTATTAAATGTTTCAAACTTGGATAACTGAATTTTCCATAAATTAGAAAGATGAATTTTGGTATGTAGTAAGGCCTTTCCTAAAGCAACACGTCCGCTGAATTTCATTAAAATAGCTTTGGAATTTTCGAAGCAATTTTTTATTAAATAAAACTCAAAATTAGAAAAACTAAATTTTCTATAAGCTTAGAAAGTTGAATTTTGGCAAATAGTAAGGCATTTTCCAAGGAAACGTAACCACAAAATTTCATTAAAATATCTTTGTAAATTTCGGAGAAAAATTTTTTTCGAAATAAAATTCAAAATTCAAAAAACTCCATTTTATATAAACTAAGAAAGTTTAATTTTGGTATTGATTTTCCAACGCAACGTATCCACTATATTTCATTAAAATAGCTCTGTAACTTCCGGAGAAAAAATTTTTTTTAGAAAGGAAACTGAAAATTTGTCCGGAAAACCTTGTCCGATGTTACTAGCTAACAAACTCATCCAAGCCATTAATAAAAGAAAGGCACTTGCCGAATTTCATCGAATTCGGTTAATTATTTTTTGAGTTATCGGTTGGACACCTACATACATGCAAAGTCTCACCATCGATACCTCTCCAATAGTGAATTTATTTTAATAAAAATTCACTAAAAATTTAATTTTCTATAAAATTTTTAATTAGCTTACGGTTTAAAAAAATCAAATCATTAAAAGGGTTACCCACCCCTAATTCACCCCTTTTGAATTAATATCCACTACTTTTGTCAAATAAGGATGCTGATAAAAGAAAACCATGTACCAAATTTGGTTGCTCTATGTTAGGAGAGTGCTGCAATACAGCTGTTGTAATTATTAAATAATCTTTCGAGGTCAATACCTCACTCACCATGGGCGCCAGAGAAAAATGTTATGTCGAAAATCGGCATGTTTTGAGGTCCTCTATACGCACACTTTCTGTGTCCATCGCGTTGTGAATCATCCCTTATATCTAGATATCAAGAATAATGCAAATTTAATTATTAGTGTACCTATTTACCAAAAGTGGCGTTATCTGTTTTATCTGAATAGATTATAACTCACGAGCTTTTATTGGATCTATTAAATTGTTTTCATCATGTAAACTAGCAGATTATTAGTTACTCGAAACTCTCTTATTGATTAAGAGTTCCATAGCTGAAGTAACTCAAACAGAAATTTAAATCCGAGGAACGCAGAGAAAGTTTTTCCGATAGCCGGGGTCTGAGATGTATTTTGTAAAGTAAGGCAGTGAATGACACTGCACAATATAAGAGGTAACAAATATCTATTGAAATGGTTCAAGTCATAATAAATGTTTCAAAGTAGCTCTTATATTTCCTAGTGTTGGTAGTTTCTGAAGACATTATTCTGGTATACATTGACTAAGTTTCTTGCGATTAGAAGTGAAAAACGTTTTAACTTCAAACATGCTGCAGTTTTATATAGACTTTTACCTAAAGTATTCAATGCAATCAGCCATGTACAATCCATTTTCTTGAAACAAGTTATTTTTCTATGATTGATTTTAATATAGACATTTATTTAACAAATCGTTTATATACCAATTTATTACTGTCGCTATCGATGCACAACTGCATTTTTAAAGTACTAAATCAACTATTTGTAGCGAACTTTTGTTGAAAATATTTGCTGTGAGATACATACATATATATATATATATATATATATATATATATATATATATATATATATATATATATATATATATATATATATATATATATATATATATATATATATAGAGGAGGAAAGCCTCTGGCCTTGACGAGATCCCAGCAATTGTTCTCAAAAAATGCGCACCAGAACTTGCTCCTGTCCTGACTCGTCTGTTTCAGATATCTTACAACAAAGGCATATTCCCTAGTAACTGGAAAACTGCTCGAGTACAACCCATCCCCAAAAAAGGATCCAAAGCGCTTCCTAGCAACTACAGGCCTATTTCTCTCCTTTCAGTCATCTCTAAAGTGATGGAAAAGTATATAAACTCCGAACTACTAAAATTCCTTGAAAAACACAGTCTAATCCACGACAGGCAGTATGGATTCCGTCAGCGCAGATCGACTGCCGACCTCCTTTCCTTTGTCACCCATTCTTGGAACAAGTCTATGGAACAACACGGTGAATCCCAGATTGTTGCTCTAGACATATCCAAAGCATTCGACCAGGTCTGGCACGCAGCGCTGCTTAATAAACTTCCGGCCTATGGCCTACCACCAAAACTTTGTACCTGGACAGCAAATTTCCTCTCCAACAGGAGCATATCTGTTGTTGTGGATGGCCATTCCTCTAAACTGTATCCAATTAATGCAGGAGTTCCTCAAGGTTCAGCTTTAGCCCCTACTTTGTTTCTTCTCCACATCAATGACCTCCTCTCTAGCACATCCAACCCAGTTCACAGTTACGCGGACGACAGCACCCTCCACTCAAATATACAATATTCTAAGCCTGTCTCTTTAGCCCAATTAGATGAGGATCGCAGACTCATGGAGGGTTCTGTCTCCCTGGACCTCCAAAAAATATTAGACTGGGGAAGTAGAAATCTTGTACAATTCAACCCCACCAAAACTAAGTCTTGCTTTCTTTCTCACAAGAGATACAGCAGCCCTAGACCCATCACAATGAACAACCAAGTTATTCAAAGTAATGAGTCCTTGTCTCTTGTTGGTATTTCTGTGGATCGAAATCTTAATTGGCACCAACATGTTACATCAATTGCAGAAGCGGCTGCTAAGAAATTGGGTTTCCTCTTCCGGGCTCGCAAATACTTTTCACCAACTAATCTCTATACCTTATACACTTCACAAATAAGGCCACACCTCGAATACTGCTCCCACATCTGGGGTGCAGCTGCCGCTTCTACACTCGCTATCCTGGACTCCATTCAAAAGAGAGCTATACGTCTCATCGGTGACCCTACCCTCACCCAAAGGCTTCCATCCCTTGCCCACCGACGTGTCGTTGGTGACCTCTCTCTCTTTTATAGATATCTGCACGGGCACTGCTCAGAGGAGCTTTCCTCCATAATTCCCCCACCTGCTGCCCCCAGCAGATCTACCAGGGGAACAGAGCGAATGCACCCTTTTAATGTCCAGGTCACCAGACATAGAACATCTTGTTATGCCCGCTCTTTTGTCCCGAGGACTTCCAAGTTGTGGAATTCCTTGCCGGCACATGTTTTTCCTTCTCCTCCGAACCTCCAAACCTTCAAGTCCAGAATTAACAAGCTGCCTCTTTCCTCCTTGTCAACACCCACGGTACGATAGTATTTAGGCTGTAAGCCCTCGTGGTGTGTTGTTGACATAAAAAAAAAAATATATATATATATATAGAGAGAGAGAGAGAGAGAGAGAGCGACGTTATGCTTTTCGTTTTTTTATTGTGAGTTAATGAATTTTCTTTAAAAAAAATTCACATAATGAGCAGATCCCGACTTCAAAATTTTGAAAATATTACTTCAAACGAGCGCTAATCATGCCCCGAAGAACACATATTCCGGGTCAATTTCAACTTTTATCTTTTATATGTTTATATATATGAATATATATATATATATATATATATATATATATATATATATATATATATATATATATATATATATATATATATATATATATATATATATATATATATATATATATATATATATATATATATATATATATATATATACAGGATGGTTCACTTTGCGGAGAAAGCGTAGTTTTCCATCATAAACTCGGTTTTATCAAAAAAGTTTCAACTGAAAGTTGTTCCTACCAATCAGCTGCGTAATTCAAAAATATTTTAATTTACACAGGATGTTCATTTCCTTCGTGGCAGACCAAACTTACCTTTTTTTTAAATAGAACACCTTGTATTTTATACCATTTTTAAAAAGATAGTATCGCGACAAGCAAATTGATACCCACATGATGGGTCTAGGCCTAACCGTTTCAGAGTTATTCATTTGTTTATTAAAAATATTGGTCTAGTTTGGTGCGTAAATACTTCGATTCTGCACAATGTTTTGGCTGCATAATCACTGGAATTAATTTTACACACTCCTTACTATAACAAAATGCAACATGGTAATGCTTACTGTAACCTGCCTATACAGAGTGTTAAATTTCGCAAAACTTAAGTTCTCTAGAAAATTCGCAATGGAACGGTCTGTATATTATAACGCTATTAGATGCGCATTTTCATGGCCTTCTCAGCAATACTACGTTCAATGTCATTTTTTTGAACGGTTTCAAAGATATTAATGCTCAATTACGGAATTAGCCATTTTTATATACATTCAAGTAAATACTTCACGGTAGTATGCAACACCCTGTATTTTATATGATTTTCAAATAGTTTACGTATACATACTGCATAAAAACTAAAGTGTGTGTGATGTAAAAGAGCAAAACATTTAATGCATATATTAACATGGTTTAAATCAACAAGAGCAACACTAAATCGAAATTCACACAATAAACAACAAAAATTCAACGCAGCAAATGTTCAAGTTGGGAGCCGTCACTATCGATACAAATTTGTAATCTCCGTCTTAAATTGCTTTGCACCTTCAACAATGTTGCTTCGCGTACATAATTGAAAGCCTCTGAAATCCTTGCGCCCATGTCCTATTTGGTTGTTGGTGAAGTCGCATACACTTTACCTTTAATGTCACCCACAAAAATAATTCTATTTTGGAAAGAACAGGAGATCTCGCTGGCCAAGGGGTTGGTCCACGTCGACCTATCCATCGTTCTTCAAAATTATGGTTTAAAATGCTCTAACAGCTCTTGTTGAATGTGGAGGTGCTCCGTCGTGTTGATACCATATTCCACTCCGGAGTTGTAAAGGAATGTCTTCTAACAGCTCTGGTAGATCATTATTCAAGAAATTTAGATAACGCTCACCAGTGAGAGTCCCATCGAAAAAATAAGGTTCGATTAAATACGGACCCAAAATTCCAGCCCAGGCATTTCTGGACCACTTATGCTGACGATCCACTGGCCACGAAAAATATGGATTTATATCAGAATAATAATGCAATTTGTGCATGTTAATTCCTCCACAGTTTGAAAGTTTGCTTCATCTGTAAATAGCACTTTTGCAAGAAATCCTGGTTCCTGGTTGTCCTGTAGAGCCCAAATACAAAAATTCTTGCAGACAGCTCTTGAACTTTTCTAACATGGTATGGGCGATATTTGTTTTCTTTAAAACATCTTTGGACATGAGTTTTACTGATATTTAAATCTGAAGATTTTTGTTTCTTACGGGAGCCCGATACTCTACACTGCCGTATGCATCGAAACGATCGTTCACCAATATAAATGCTTTCAGCTGAGGTTGTTGTCGATTGGGGTATTTCTGCCTATAGATTCTCTTTGCTAAAGCAAAATTTTTATTACTTTCAGCAATCACGTACAGCATTCACATTAGTTCTGCAGTAAAAAAACATGCTGATATCAAACGCGGGTAACTAAGAAACCTACCTGTCAATAATTTAGTGAGTTTTTCAAATGTCAAGTGGCGTTGTCAAAGCTGCCCTTAGATTTTGAGATAAGTTTCATAAATATTGAAAAATGATAAATGTTGTAATTAATGCGTTATATCTTTGAAACCGTTGAAAATAATGTCATCAAACGTGGTATTGCTGAAAAGACTATGAAAATGCGCATCTAATAACGTTCCAGTATACAGGGCGTTCCATTTGAAATTTTCGAGAAAAATGAAGTTTTGCGAAATTTAACACCCTGTATAGTCAGGTTACATTGAAAAATACCATGTCGTATTTTGTTATAGAGAGCAGTGTATATAATTAACTCCATTGAATATGCAGCCAAAACATTGTGCAGAATCGAAGTATTTACGCACTAAACTAAAGCAATATTTTTAATAAACAAATGAATAACTCTGAAACGGTTGGGCCTAGAGCCATCATGTGGGGTATCGATTTGCTTGTTGTGATACCTCTTTTTAAAAATGGTATAATATAAACTAATGAGCCGATTTCGATCAAACTTGGTGACCGCCTTCTCTTTGCAAATGGCTTGGATAAGTGCGTTAGCCAGGAAAATTGGTCCAGTTGTTTCCGGAAATTTTTAAGTTTTCTTTCGAAAAAAAATTATATCTCCGAAAATAACGAAGTAAGGACAACCAAATTCGGCACGCGTCTTTGAATTATAAAGAGGAAACCATGTACCAAAATTTAACTCTGTAAGTCTAAAGATAAAAAAATTCGTGACGCAGCAAGTGCGTTGTGGTTTCTGAATTTTCATTATATCTTTCAAATTTGAACAAACTGAATTTTCTATAATCTTATAAAGATGAATTTGGGCACCTAGTAACGTCTTTCCTAAAGCAAGATATCCAGCAAACTTCATTAAAATAGCTTTGTACTTTTTGTAGAAAAAAACGTTTTTCGAATGGAAACTCAAAATTTTCCCGGAAACAGTTAAGAGTTTTATTCTTGGGAACTACTGACTCACCAAACTTTTCTGTTAATAACTTCATAGTAGCACTGGCAAAATGTGTAGTTGCACCAACTTTTTGGAAAAACATGCCTCGAAAATCAATTTCATCTAATTTTGGCCATGAAAAATCTGTGGTCGATAACGTTCAACATTCCTTATTACTGCATATCCATTTTAATTTTTTTAAATAAGGCCGATGCCACCATGTCATAAACTACACCAAACAGTAACGTTTTCTGCAAAGGCTCCTAATGAATCTGTTGTGGATTATTTTTACACCAAAAACTACAATCTTTTTTGTTTACAGTGCCGTTTAACTAGAAACCCATAACACGCATGATGATCAAGTGGCCTAGTTCTTGAGTCAATACGATCTTTTACGGATGTAAACTCTAATAGTTTCTCAAAACACGCAAAGTTGTCATTCTTGAAACGCCAAGTTCTTAAGAACCTCAAGTAATGGACCGATATGCATCTTCTGTAACACCGGCACTTACAGCGTCAATATTCTGGTGGCTTCTTGAGTTTCGTTGTCTTATTCGTATTCTGGTATCGTGTAAAGTAAAATTTTTTTCAAATTTTGACAAAGAAGGGCGATTATGTGGAGCAAAATCTTCACGAAGATCACGTTGAGTTTGAACAGATAAAAGTTTGTTTTGTAAATAGTTTTGATGATAACCAAACGTTGTTAAATAGTGCATTTTGCGATGATGAATTGACAAACTATCCTAAACACAAATGACAGATAGTTGCATCTATACGATATTAAATATGGCTTCCATGACGTTTTAAAACATTAGTTCCTATTGAAAAACCCATTAGGCTACCTTTTTTTACTATAACAATTAATGAATAACGTGATTAACAAACTTCACTCACAAATCAACATTCTAAGAATTAATTTAATAGAAACACTATTCAAAACAAACAAAAATATTCGCTTGCGATATTTTAGCTTGCTTCGAAACATTTAATGAAACTATTAAGAGCAAAAATGTGTTACATTATACTGCAACGTATGAAATAGGAATGGAGAGTCTTTGAAGAATACAGTGACTGAAAACTAGAAAGCAATTAAACTGAAACAACTCTCTAAATAGCGTTCGTAAAATCTAAATCCAACTTAAGTGCCTAGAGTACTCTTAAATGAATATAATTTCCCAAATGAATACAAATGTATTTGATGCCGTAAATGTACAAAAGCTTGTTACATTCTACAAACAGACAAGGTGAGAAATTACCAGCAAATCCTACTACATATAAACTTGTTAAGCTTTATTAAACACAGCCAGTCTAAACAACAAACGAAAAAACTGTTTTTCCCTTTAAGAAAATTGCTTTCTGAAGCTCCTGAATTATTTTCAGCAAAGAAATAACAGATGATAATATTTTATAGAGGTAATACATTTCCGCTTTTCCCTGCGACACTCCAACACACTCTAATTCGTTTCCCTTCCATATAACTGCTAAAACAATAGAATTATATTTTTGTCGTCTAAAACCAGAGTAAGCTTATATTTCTTTTGATATATGGTAAGCTTTGGGTGTAAAACTTTATAGAATATTACGGTGAATTCTCTTGAAACTATTTATTTCAGTAACTTAGTAGAAACCTTCTAAAAGAAACAATGGTCGATTTCAACTGTCAAAATTACCTTTAAAAATGGGAAATAAATTGAAAGTATGCTTAAGCATATTAATAATTAGTATAATAATAATAACAACTAATAGTAATAACCGCTGTCTGGCCATGGCTGTACTGTTTGCAGCAGTATATCTACCGATACTCGTAATTGCGTAGGCGGTACAGCAGCGAAGCCAACCGTCCGCCGTCCTGTTTACTTTCGCTTTTCTTGCCAATGTCCTCTTTACCTTTATCACAATTACCTCATTCCTGTCTCGACTGGGTTATCTATTCCTTCTACCTGGACTACCAAGTTTAATTGGTGGCATACCCATGGAAATACAAAAAACAGAGACTTGGAAAATATTCCGCTGTCGGAGGTTCGCCAGGAAGTGTCTGGAGCCGTCGCTGGACATAGCAGCATGCAGAACGTCGGCGGTAGGTTACTGTTGAGACGGACCCCTACCATAGAGGAAACTGCAGCGCAACATAACTTGCAGGAGGGCAAAAGAGCACGAACTCTACTCACTGAGGATGCTGCGCAGGAAACTGATCCAGCACTTACCTAGATGGGATTACTAAGGCTGCGCATAAAATAAACTTTGGACATAAACAAAACAATTACACGCATTTACTACAGAGTGGCCCAGCCAGACAACAGGCGATCGGATACAGCGAACATATAAAGGTGACTTTGCAAGGAGTAATGGATCAGTGTTGCGTCATACCTTAAAATAACCTTATTCTAGTAACCACACAGAATATCATCAAAGGTGAAGTTGAATTTAAATTACTAGAGGTTAGGTTATATTGTGAGTCGGCCATAACGGTCCTTCCACTGTGACCTTAAAATCCGATGTGCCTAACGCCTAATTGTATTATATTTCACCCAACAACTCCAGCCTCCTATAGAGGTCGACAATCTTTGTGGACGAAAATCGATCCAGATCTTCTGGTGCAAGTTGTGTCTCGCCAAAGAGCAATTGTCTTCTCCTGTCCGCAACCAAATAGGAACACAGCACGTCGTATGCTGTTTCGTTACTCTCCAAGCACAGCCGGCACTCGGTTTTTCGTCCAAGCCCAATTGGGTGCATGTGGTGAGGAAAGCGGCAAGCGGCGGTGTCCTGTATACAGGCCGACCAGAGCTTTCAGTTGTTGTCTACTTATCTCAAGTATTTGCTATTGTTGGGTTGTCTTTCTCTCTGTCCAGGTTTTTAAGGTGCGTTTTGTATTCCATGAGGATATCCCCAGCACAGGTTTGATAAAGTTCTCACGGGCACCCCCACCTGGCAAGCGCGCCGGCCACTAAATTGCCAAAGATCCGAGTGAGCCGGTATCCAGACCGTACCTTCAATCTTGAACCATATTAAATCATTTGTAAACCCAGCGTGGGTACTAAATTAAAGAAAAATAACTTAATGAGCTTCGTGGATAACTACAAATTTGGTTTAAAGAACCTTCTTTGTATTTTCTTGTTTGCAAAAACTAGTTCGATTGGGTTGACTAACAAAACCATACAAGGAATCAATATGGAAAAATGCCTGCCATATTTTTAATTTGGCGTGTACATTCCCTTTGTAGATAATTAATTTTGTTCTGAAAATCTTTTGTACCTTTAATAAAATTTCTAACACAATTTTTTTAAAGAGACTTCGAATACTTACATGTTATAACTACCAGGTTTTAATTTTCTAGCTCCATAGAAAATATAAATTTTTTCAAATAATCGCTAACTGGGACTCTAAAACCGTTCTCCAAGGTCCATTTGAATTTAAGCAATTAGTTTTAATAATATATCTTACTAATATTGTACAATTCTTTTAAAAATTGACTACTATAACGCACTTGCTGCGTCCCGAACGTTTTATAATCTCTGGAGAAAAGTTGGTACATTGAGTTCTAGTCCTTGTTTTTTTAATTCGTCGATAGTGTCTGGTTTACTTTTGGATACCACATTCCTCAAATAACTAGACATAGAAGAATCTAAGGGAGTTAGGTCAGGTAATCTTGCTGGCCACTCGATTGCCCCATGCCTTCCAACCCCTCTGTTGGGAAATTGTTGATCTAGATACTGTAAAACAATAACGTCATAATGCTCGGGGGCGCCATCTTGTTAATACCACAAGTTATGATCTACCAAACCAGCATTGTGTCCATCAGTAATAAGTTCAATAACATCGGAATGAGATATTGCTGTAAAAATTGTAGATATCATGGTCCATTTATAGTTACATCAAATAAGTAAGGACCAGTAATCCTACTCCTAACAATTCCCACCCAAACATTTACCTTTTTTGGATATTGTGTGTGATTCTGTCGCATCCATCTTGTATTTTCTCTTGCTCAATATCTACAGTTTTGACGGTTAACTTCTCCATGTAATGTAAAATCAGATTCGTCCAAAACAGGTTACTCGGTATTTTCAAAGTGTTATCATAACATTTACCCATTAATGTTGTACAAAACTGCATCCTTGGGTCCGGATGGTCATCGGATAACTCCTGGCAAAGCCGTATTTCATAAAGATGCAGCTTTTCAAGTTTTAATACTGTATGAGCTGTCTGAGATGAAATTTCTGTGGGGATTATTTTCCACTGCCAATAAGACGTTTAATTTTACTTCTTCACTTATAGACCAGCGACCTGTTTTTGACAAATGTTCCACGCTAGACGTTTCTCGAAATTTCTTATCTATTCGACTCACTGCTAATTGATTGATAGACATACCCGGATATTTGGTAGTAAAGAGAATACACACCTCTGCCTGAGTTTAATTTCTGTCACCACAACCAATCGTCATTAGAACTTCAAGTCCTTGAGTTATTGATAAACGCATTTAAGCAGCAATTTAATAATTAATTTTAAAAAGCAAAAGTTGAAAATTATGTGTATTCACTTTGCGCGACAACAAAAACGTATATTAACTACCATTATTTGTAGATTGCATCGAAAAAAAATATCAAACTTATGCTTGATTAATTTTTATGACACATGTCACACAACAGATATTTGTTATCATCAGTCGATTGTTACATACACGACATATAAAACAAAATCGCTAGAGTTCTTTTCGTAGAAGAGGCCCAACATTTTGAGCATTGTTTACAGACTTTGCGATAGTGAAGTATCATATTATAATAGTGCCTCGGTGGTTTAGGGGCAAGAACGTGTGCCTCTGAACCGAATAGTACTGGGTTCGATCCCAGGGTTCTCCTTTTACATCCAGTACAAACTCTAACATTAATATCAACCGAGGTTCTGGAATTGTATTTGAGCAAGTTAAATGTTTGCACGTTCCGCCCTTCAAACGGGGCGTAAAGCCGTCGGTCCCGTGTCCATGCGATTTTGGGCACGTTAAAGACCCCTACCCTCCTTACAGAAAGGCAGGGGTTCGGCAAAATTTCCAGGATAGTGAGATGAAACTGCTCCCTGGCATCGGTGATTGGCCATACCTTTTTATTTTTGTCACTATTTCAAAATGACTAGATACCAAACCGTCCCAATTCTTACGACATTTTGCAATGTTACTCAAAACTTGTTAATATAAAAACAATTTATTTCTAAAAAAAATTACAACACAAGTTGGTATTCTAAAGGGATAATAGTAAAAAAGTCTGGACGCAGCCAGTGCGTTAAGGTAATGAATTTTCATATAACTGATCTGGCAATTTTTTTATTAAATGCTTATAACATTTTATTTTTGTAATATAGAGATCTAAATTTGTGTATAAAGCCTCGGTGGTTCAGTGATAAAAACGGGTGTCTCTGAACCGAAGGGTACTGGGGTCCACCCCAGGGTTCTCCTTTCACATTCAGTACAAACTGTAACGTTAACATCAACCGAGGTTCTGGAATTGTATTTGAGCAAGTTAAATGTCTGCACGTTCCGCCCTTCGGAGGGGACGTTAAGCCGTCAGTCCCGTGTCCATGCGATGTTGGGCACGTTAAAGACCCCTACCCTCCTAACAGAAAGGCAGGGGTTCGGCAAAATTTCCAGGATAGTGAGATGAAACTGCTCCCTGGCATCGGTAATTGGCCATAGTCGCGAAAATAGGCCGACGCTAAAGAAACAAAAAACACACAAATATCATAATAGTAAAATGTTATTACTTACTTTTTTATTCCTATAAAAAATGGTGTCGCTGAATAGAGAATTGGATTAGATTTTAAGAGTCTGGACTCAGCAAGTGCGTTATGGTAGTGAATTTTCATAGAAATGCTTTTAATAGCAAATATGTGTTTTTTAAAGAAAGCAGGCATCAAATTTGGTTACCAGTATAACCTATATAGTAAAAACAATCTGCCATGTTTTATCAAAATAACTTTATTGGTTAAAAATGTACAAAAATTTCCGAAAGTAAACTAAAGTGTTCCCGAAAAAACTCGTTTCTTGGTCGACCTTAGAGGTTAATAGCAAATTGAGCTATTCAAATATGAAGCATATGATTAAAATTCGCTACCATAACGCACTTGTTGCGTCCAGAATTTCTTTTCTTACAAACATACATTATATTTCGATGGAAAATGCAAAAAATTGAATAACATAAGGCGACTAAAAAAAAACACTAAAAGAAAATTTGTATCACCAACGACTTACGGGCTTGCCTGTGGCTGTAGAAATATTTTTTTAAGATGAAGTTCAAGACACCCTATGATTAATGTATACAATTTTTGTCGTACCTTGTATAATAACGGATATATTGAGCTTAATTGATTTGGTAGGAAAATAAAATTATATACCATTAACTAATATACTTTATTGCTAAGGCTACTGCCAAGCACCAGAGAATAGGTCTATTTGAAATGAATTTACTGGAAATATTTTAGTAAAATGAAGGACAATGATGGTTGAAAATATGACTTCAGGATTTGCAAGAAATTTTTCTTGAGACATTGCCTAAATGTTGCCAATTTTGACGTTTTAAATCGCAACTTTGACGTTTTGACGAAAACCCCAATTTATTTTTCTTTAAATGCCTATAACTTGTTTGTCTTCTGGCCTACACAGCTAAATGGTAGGTAATTTACCTACGATTGTATAAACCCGTGTACCAAACGCGGTTGCCCTTACTTTGTCATTTCCGGAGATATAATTTTTTTTCGGAAGAAAACACACAATTTTCTAGGAAAGCCTGGGCCGATTCTCCTGGCTAACGAACCTGTCCAAGCCACTTGCAAAAGGAAGGTATTCACCAAATTTAATCAAAATCTGCCCATTCTTTTTTGAGTTATCGGTGTGATACACACACACACAGATATATATATATATATATATATATATATATATATATATATATATATATATATATATATATATATATATATATATATATATATATATATATATATATATATATATATAAATCGAAACTGACCCGGGATATGTGTTCTAGTGGGCCTAATTAGCCCTAATTTGAAGAAATTTTGCAACCTTCAAAAATCGGGATCCCCTCATAGGTGAATTTGGTTTAAGAAAATTCACTAAAAGATGTATCACTCTATCCAACATCCAATTTTAAAATTTTGAAATGGTAGCTACCCTTTGAAGAGGTACGAAGTTAGGGGTGAGGTGAGGTTTTGTTATTAAAAATTCATCTTTGACAATAAAAATCGACCTGTTTTTGAATTTTCCTTAATAATGGTCACTTTCAATTTGATTGGATTTATGTGTTATTTTATAGCCACAGTGTATATATACAAACATATAAAAACTGAAACTGAAATCAGATATATATTCTAGACGGCCTAGTTCGCGCTCATTTGAAGATTTTTTTGTTAAAACACCACGATCACATTGATTTTTTTACGAAAGTCCTCTAAAAGAAACAAATATTAATTAACTGAAAGCTGTTGGTTAAAATATGTAATTAGGTGAAGAAGTTAAATGTTTAAGGTAGTTGCTTTTATAAATTATCTCTAAAGCCTGGTTACTAAATCTATTTATATTTACGGCCTTTTATGTAAAGGTAAGCGTCCAGAATATTTTATAAGTAATGGAAATGGCAACGTCAGTAAAATGGTAGCGGAATTTTACTATATATTTTATGGCTAGTTGAAACAAAGATTACGTTATATAATGTATTAAAACAACTTAAATCGATAGCACATAATAAAACATTTTGCTACAATGTTTCGTATATGCGAATAATTTTAGGCCGCAAAGAACCGTATTATATTTAATCAATATAAAACATCGAATAGAGAACAAAAAATAATGTCACCAATGTTGGCGATATCGAATATGAAAGTTTTCATGTTAGAGATTCTATGATGCTAGAAGTGATTCTATATATTTCAGAGATCCTCATTTATGACACTGTCTCTACTTCTAGCGCTGTTTCGAGGATATATTCGATTTCTTATTACTTATATTTGCTTTCTCAGGATATAACAAGATTTCAATCCTCCCATTTTATATTATGTATGCATGTATATACCGGAAAAGATTGTAGACACGTACTTTACATATGAAATTGTATTATAGCAATGATTTGTTGCTTTTGAAATATATGATATGTGCAACAAAATGAATTTTATCAATAGGTTTCCCTGCAAACATAGGTACGCCAATACAAACAGTTTCTGTGCCAAATCAAGGATTCACTGATTATGCTTTTTGTATTTATTAAATTTTATTTATGAATATTGAAGAATATTAGCTTTTCTACAGCCATTTTATGAACTGGGGATTAAGGCACCTTACAAAGGAAAAAGCCATGAATGGAAAGCGGCTGTATTTGGAAATTGAAAACAACATTAAATCTTGCTTATGCTTCAAGTTATAAAAAACTCTGGACGCAGCAAGTGCGTTATGGAAGTGAATTTTCATTAAAATGTTTTTAATTACAAATATATCGCTCTAATGCGAGCAGGCATCAATTTAGTTACCGGTATAACCTATATAGTAGGAACAGTGTATTATATTTTATCAAAATAATTATTTGAAAATGTACAAAACTTTTCGGAAAATAAACTTTAAATGTTTATGAGAAAACTGGTCTCCTAGCCAATAAACCTTAGGTTAATAGTAAATTGAGTTATTGAAATTTGAAACATTTAATGAAAATTCGCAACCAAAACTCCCTTGCTGCGTTCATACAAAAATTTTCCGAAAATACAGTTAAATGTTGGTTTCCTAACCAACAAAAATTACGTTAATAGCAAATGAGTTATTGAAATTTGGAGGATTTAATGAAAATTTGCTACCAAAACGCACTTACTGTGTCCAGATTTTTTCTTACAAACATGCATCATATTTCGATAAAATATGCTAAAATGCAGTAACGAATTTGTTCTACGAAAATTAGCTTAAAATTATAAACCGCTAAACCATAGACTTCACTAAACGTACAGCGAAAGCATCAACTTAACTAAACCGACAGCCCCAAAACATCAGAGAAAGGGTCTATTTGAAGTGAATTTTCTGGGAATATATAAGTAAAATGAAGGACAATGACGATTGAAACTAAGACTTCAGGCTTTGTAAAACATTATTCTTCAGACATTTTCCTTCCATAGCTCATATTAGTGTCAGGTTCATTGCCTAAATATTACCAATTTTGACGTTTAAAATCGCGATTCTGACGTTTTGAGAAAAAGCCAAATGTATTTTTCTTTGAATGACTGTAACTTTTTTGTCCTTTAACCCACGAAGCTAAATTTTGGTAGGTAACTTCCCTATAATAATATAAACCCGCGTATGAAATTTAGTTGCCCTTACTTTGTTAATTTTGGAGATATATATTTTTTTCGAAAGAAACATAAAATTTTCCGGGAAAACCTCGGCGGATTTTCCTGGATAACGAACTTATTCAAGCCACTTGCGAAAGGAAGGTACTCACCAATTTTTACGTTTAAAATCGCGATTTTGACGTTTTGAGGAAAACCCAAATTTATTTTTCTTTAAATGCCTATAACTTTTTTGTCTTTTGACCTACAGAGCTAAATTTTGGTAGGTAACTTACCTATGAGGATATAAACCCGCGCCCTTAATTTGTTAATTCCGGAGATATAAATTTTTTTCGAAAGAAAACACAAAATTTTCCGGGAAAACCTCGGCGCGGATTTTCCTGGCTAACGAACTTATCCAAGCCACTTGTGAAAGGAAGGTACTCACCAGGTTTTATCAAAATTGGTCTATTATTTTTTTAGTTATAGGTGTGACACATAAATATAAATATATATATATATATATATATATATATATATATATATATATATATATATATATATATATTAACCACGGTTACTATTTACACGTACTTACATTTTAAATATGTCAGTAGCGTAGGTTTTTAGGGGCGCTTCAAAAAGTCGATTTTTTTAGAAACTTGTTAGCGAATTATTTATTAGATTTGGTTAGGGCATTATAAAGAGAATCCCTTGACACCCACAAAGATACATTTTCAGTCGTATCACCTTACCGGTGTTTGACATGCAAGTCTCCAAATATATATATTTTATTTTTGAACATACGGACATGAGGTTTTATTGACATGAAATTTTGAGAGCTAGTAACAATCATTGGGTGAGTGAGTGCCCTGAATTAATATTTGATTATATGTCAGTAGCGTAGGATTTTAGGGCGCTTCAAAATATCGATTATTTGAAAATAAATTCTTTCTTATATTTTTGACAAAATATATAATATTTATTTTGAGCTAAACAATAATAATCACAAATTTTCATGAAAATATTAAGTAGGGAGCACCCTTGGAAACTCTTACCTGTCAATTCCTGTTATCTTAGATGTAAGTCACATGGATTCAGTTTCTTTTCACTTCCGAACATCCCCGTAAACCTGTAAATTTACATTTCAGGTTTGATAGAAGCCACAGCTATCGAATATTTTTGTATCATACATATTTATGTTCGTTATTGTTTAGTAAATAAACATTGTTAAAATGTAAGGAATTTCTTTTCAAATAATCGATATTTCAAGCTCCCTAAAACGCACCCAAGCAACATTTAAAGTTAAATTGACGTAAAATCGTCCTAACCTAACAATAGGCCGGAGATCAAATCACCACAGATAATTTTCAAGTAAAGTTTAAGTGTGTTTTACCAATGTCGGAAATAAACTCTAAGTAATATGGAGGTCGATAATACATATATATATATATATATATATATATATATATATATATATATATATATATATATATATATATATATATATATATAGAGAGAGAGAGAGAGAGAGAGAGAGGGAGAGAGAGTGGAGGGAGGAGTAACATTCGTTACACGTTAGCGTGCTAATATTTGGTCGTAACCGCCCTTAAAAGTATATATACACACACACATACACACCTACATATATATATATATATATATATATATATATATATATATATATATATATATATATATATATATATATATATATATATCTGTTCATTATATTTTTAGTAAATTATTATTTAAAAAATTCACTAATAGAGGGGTATCTATGGTGAGAGTTTGCACAATTTTTTTCATATGAGCGCAAACTGGGACCCCTAGAACCCACATCCGGGGTCAGTTTCAATTTGTTTATATATATATATATATATATATATATAATGATAATGAACAGATTGTTTTGTCATTGTATTTTTCATAATATAAAAAGTTAAAACTTCAGTTAAGCATTTAATACAGTCTTTTGCTGGTGTAAGCAAAACATAAGAATTTTACCAATACTTTGTTATATAATGTACTGCTCAATACCTTATTTACAGTTAAATTATTGCCCTAACATACTATCTCTGGAATTATTCTACAAACTGTACTTGAAAACTGAAAAGGTAATAAAATAAAGCTAATGCATCGTGAAAATTCTGCCAAAGAAGAACTTAAAGTTAAAAAAGTTCGGGACACAGGAAGTCCGTTATAATAGCAAATTTTCATTAAATGTTTCAAATTTCAATAACCCATTTTCCTATAAACCGAGAAAATTGAATTTTGAGTGCAACATACCTGCCAAATATTATCAAATAGCTTTGTAATTTTTCGATATACAAATTTTTCCTGACAAAATTAATTTAAAAAAACTGGTCCGGGCTGGCTAACTAACTCATCCAAACTATTAGTAAAAGAAATGTACTGGAAAAATGTATGCAAAGTCTTACCATCTATACCTCTGTATTAGCGAATTTTTTTTATAAAAAATTCGCTAAAACAAAACAGAGAATTTAGATCATCTCATCATCAGGAGCATTTGTATTTTCAGACAAATTAATCCACAGATGTCGCCTTAAAAGTTCCATTTTTGTTAATAACAGGTTAACTATGGCTTTTTCTTTGTCATTGCAATACCACGAGGATTCTTCTAAGCGTCTTGGGGAAAAGAAAGGACAGCATTTTTTCGTTTGCATATCCCAACGGTTTTCATATATGCTTTCTTCTTTTATTCTAAAACGTAATAATGCACGCCAGAATGTATATATCTATTATAAAAGCATTACATGATAATGCACCTAGCTTATTCTCAATATTTTTTGCCATTTCAACCACCTTTCGAGCCCTTGATGCCATTGTTTTAAATAAGTACAGTCAGAGCACTTCCCAAAAACATGCACCTTATAGGAAATTAGAAGACATACTACGGCAAAGCAATATATTATGCTACTATTCGTCGTTTAACAAGTAACATAGTATAGCCTCTCCAATGATAAAAGTCTGAACGCATCAACTGCGTTTTGGTAGTTAATTTTCATAGAAATGATCTGGGACCAAACATTTTTTTTTGCCTTCAACATAGAAATATAAATTTTGATATACAGTTTCATTTTAATATCATAAAGTTACATGCTAAATTTGGTTAGGATAAATTTTCTATTTTCTAAGATAATTTTTTTGTTCTGAAATAAGCTCCAAAATTTTCCCAGAAAACATGGTTCGATTTTCCTGGCTAACAAACTTATCCAAGCCACTTACAAAAAGGAAGGCAGATGCCAAATTTAATCAAATTCGGACCATTATTTTTAAGTTATTGGTGTGGTACATATATATATATATATATATATATATATATATATATATATATATATATATATATATATATATATATATATATATATATATATATATATATATATATATATATAAACCTATAAAAATTGAAGCTAACCCCGAATATGGGTTCTACCGGTCCTAGTTCCGGCTCATTTGAAGATATTTTTTCAAAATTCAAAAGTGGGGATCTCTCCATTAGTGATTTTTTTGTAAGGAAATTTACTAAAAGGTGTATTGTATAAAAACATCATTTTCTCATTGTTGTTATCCAGTATTGTAACCAGACATCCCACGGTATTGGACACTAGCTTGTTTTGCCAATTGAAATTATGGCAAAAATTGATGGTTGCCGTGTTTTGCCATGGTAAAATTAATAAAAATACGAGAGTACAGTGTTTCACCAGATGTGTAAGTCAGGAATGGTATATCTTATAACTTTGGCAGTTGGACCTATTGATAGAGCGTTCAAAGTTATGTTGAGCTATGATAATAAAACAATATATATATTTTTGCAAATACATCGTTTTATCATAGGACGGGACCTTGGTTAGTGAAACGATTGGCATATCTCATCTCAATTAATGTGTCTGTGAGAAATGTGGTGGCCTTCCAACATTTCTGAGGTCCAGAAAAATATAATTTTTACGTCGTAAGTACATTTTAATTTTTGTTCACCTTGGTACGATCAATATAATTTGTCTATTCGACAATATTTATATCCTTTATAGGTAGCGCCTCAACAATATCTCTGCTGGACGAGCTACAAAGGAGTACTTATTTGGTAATGTCCTGCCAGAAGGCCTACATACTTACTACTGTACCTAGATATTACAGCTTCACCTAGAGATTAAAAACCTGCTTTTCACTGAAAAATCTGAAGAGGCAGTCGCGTGTTGATAGAAAACAGTAAAATTGAGTTGCACATCTACTTACAGGTATAAACTAAAATTCATGTATTTTTAAAACCATGTACATATTGACTAGCCTGTGGTATATGAAAATACATCCGGATCAAATTAAATACACAGTTTTTGGAGGCAGCTGAGATAAACGTAAAATGCCTTGTTTATTATATACAATTTCTTATCTGACTCCATTATTTCCATTAGGTAGTTCCACATCTACATATACAGGTATACACATACAAGCTTACACATGGTTAAATTTTCAGGAACTCTATTTTGTTCAGCATAATACTAATGTTGACGCTTGAAGTATGTCGTTCCTGGATGAATTTCTGGAATTCAGAAAATATTTGAACTTTGTGAAGTGACGTATAAAACTCGTAGATTATATTATACGCACATCACATATACAGCGAGATTCTTATGTAGATTGTGCTATACTTCACTTTACATTAACCGCTGACATTATTATAGTGAAAATATTCAGAAGGGAAAATACGAGTATGCCTGCTTAGATTCCATACTTCCCTATTTGATCAGTTTAACATTCAGGGTATAAATGTTAGAAAATTTTACTTTACCACATAGGCACTAAAAATTTCTTCAACTAATTGTTGGGAAAATGTTTTAACCTAATCTATAGCATGTGACAAAGCATTAAATTCAGCGTTTATTAAAATTTATATTCGAAGCATAGTTTTAGAGATACATATTTTTAACTTTTTATCACCCATGAGCAACAGAGCAAACATGGTATAGAAAAAGTAGGTACGCATTTATAAATAACATATGTGTGTGTGCGTGTGTGTTTTGTTTCTTTAACGTCGGCCTATTTTCGCGACTATGGCCAATCACCGACGCCAGGGAGCAGTTTCACCTCACTACCCTGGAAATTTTGCCGAACCACTGCCTTTCTGTAAGGAGCGTAGGGATCTTTTACGCCCTCTCCGAAGGGCGGAACGTGCGGACATTCAACTTGTTCAAATACAATGCCAGAACCTCGGTTGATGTTAATGTTACAGTTTGTACTAAAAAAGTGAAAGGAGAACCCTGGGATCGAACCCAGTACCCTTTGGTTCAGAGGCACACGTTCTTATCTCTGAACCACCGAGGTTCTGAAAATAACATCTGCAAAAAATATATAAATTTAAACAGTAGTAGTGAAATTGATGTATTTGACAGACCGCGGCTCATAAGCAGAGCTAAAAAAGAGCTTCCAAAAAATTGCTTAAGTTTTTTCAGGTAAATTCGGTAATTATTTGTTAAAGAAAATTCACTAAAAAATTATATTTCAGGGGCTTCGGTGCAAAACATATATTTACAAAATTTTCTAATAATATTTTTTTAAGAAATATTGGTAATGCTTTTACGCAAAAGTTCGCAATTTTTTTTTTTGTAAATAGGCAAAAAAAATAACTTGAATTCGCACTACTACAATCGGACTAATATTTATATGTCACAAGTTGTCAGATATGTAGGTTATTGAGTCTGTCTCAGCTTGCAATTTCATTTGACATCTGTCAATATATATATATATATATATATATATATATATATATATATATATATATATATATATATATATATATATGTCTATGGACCTACACGGTGAATCCCAGATTGTTGCTCTAGACATATCCAAAGCATTCGACCAGGTCTGGCACGCAGCGCTGCTTAATAAACTTCCGGCCTATGGCCTACCACCAAAACTTTGTACCTGGACAGCAAATTTCCTGTGCAACTGGAGCATTTCTGTTGTTGTGATTGGCCATTCCTCTAAGCTGTATCCAATTAATGCAGGAGTTCCTCAAGGTTCAGCTTTAGCCCCTACTTTGTTTCTTCTCCACATCAATGACCTGCTCTCTAGCACATCCAACCCAGTTTACAGTTACGCGGACAACAGCACCCTCCACTCAAATATACAATATTCTAAGCCTGTCTCTTTGCCCAATTAGATGAAGATCGCAGACTCATGGAGGATTCTGTCTCCGTGAATCTCCAAAAAATATTAGACTGGGGAAGTAGAAATCTTGTACAATTAAACCCCACCAAATCTCAGTCTTGTTTTCTTTTTCATAAGAGATACACCAGCCCTAGACCCATCACAATAAACTACCAAGTTATTCAAAGTAATGAGTCCTTTTCACTTGTTGGCATTTCTGTGGATCGAAATCTTAATTGGCACCAACATGTTACATCAATTGCAGAAGCGGCTGCTAAGAAATTACGTTTCCTCTTCCAGGCTCGCAAATACTTTTCACCAGCTAATATCTGTACCTTATATACTTCACAAATAAGGACGAATACTGCTTCCACATCTGGGGTGCAGCTGCCGCTTCTACACTCGCTATCCTCATCCAAAGGCTGCCATCCCTTGCTCACCGACGTGTCGTTGGTGACCTCTCTCTCTCTTTTATAGATATCTGCATGGGCACTGCTCAGAGGAGCTTTCCTCCATAGTTCCTCCACCTGCTGCCCCCAACAGATCTACCAGGAGAACAGAGCGAATGCACCCTTTTACTGTCTAGGTCACCAGACATAGAACATCTTGTTATGCCCGCTCTTTTGTCCCGAGGACTTCCAAGTTGTGGAATTCTTTGCGGGCACATGTTTTTCCTTTTCCTCCGAACCTCCAAACCTTTAAGTCCAGAATTAATAAGTTGCCTCTTTCCTCCTTGTCAACACCCACGGTACGACAGTATTTAGGCTGTAAGCCCTCGTGGTGTGTTGTTGAAATAAAAAAAATAAAAAAATACACTGCGGGGAGAGCACATTATCTGTGTTCTTCGATCTGGAGGGGGCCTTTTGATAAAGCAAGGACGGATACGGTTTGTACCGTCCTACAGGATAGGGGAACGCCGAGGTCCCTAATAAGCTGGGTGGTGAGCATGCTGGAGGACAGGAAAGTTTCGCTGTTCTACGCCCAGACGTACGCTGAGTGCGTGCAAGCTGCCTGTAGCATAGTCGAAAGGTGATGTGGTGAGCTGGGACTCTCCGTAAACCTGGCGAAGACGGAGATGGTTCTATTTACCAAGAAGCAAAGGTAGAGGCGTTTAGGGCGTCCGTGATGTTTGGAACACCTTTAGCTTTAGGGCGGGAGAACAAATATCTGGGGGTGATCCTGGACTCCAAACTAACGTGGCGGTCGCAAATAGAACGGGTTGTAAGGAAGGGAGTAGCGACCCTCTGGCAGCTGCGTAGAGTGATAGGGAGGACCTGGGAAGTTACTCCTCGGATCCTTGACTGGATCTACACTGCGGTCGTCAGGTCGAGAATCCTCTATGGGGGCGTTGGTCTCGTGGTGCGGTGTGAACCAAACTACCAGCAGGAGGCTGGCCAAACTACAAAGGCTGGCAATCCTAGGTATCACAGGCGCTAAGAGGATGGCACCCTCAGTCGCGCTAGAGGTCCTGTTGATGCTGCCACCGCTTCCCAGTTGTGACAGGAAGGAGGCGATGGCGTCGCATTTCAGAATGCGAGACGCAGGAAACTGTTGCGGAGAGGGAGCAGCAATAGGGCATGCAAGAGTCGCCAAGGAGGCGAAAAGGAAATACCGATTGCCGGTGATGATATTAGGTTGACTAAGCCATACACCCTTAGGATCCCCAGTAGGGATCAGTGGAGGGAAAATGAGGTGGAATTCCAGACCGCAAGTCTGGTCTGTTTCACCGACGGATCGCGGCTGGAGGACCAACAATCCTCCGGGGCAGGTATATACATCGAGGGCCTGGGGGTGCGCGAGAGCTATGGTCTTGGCGCATATACCACGGCATTAGAAACATTGGTGTACGCTATCCTGTCTGTGACCAATAGACAGGATGTGAAGAGGAGTCCCGAGAAATGTGTGTACATCTGCTCAGATAGCCAGGCAGTCCTCCGGGCAGTCTGTGCGGCCAGGATCAGGTCTACACTGGTTCAGGAGTGCGCTGACGCCCTCAGAGGCCTAGCTAGGACAAAGGAGGTATAACTAGTGTGGGTTCCGGGACACTGTGGCGTGGCAAGGAATGAGGTGGCGAATAATCTCGCAAGGCTCGGTTCCCGGCGGCCGTTCTGTGGCCCGTAGCCGGCGATAGATATAAGTAGGAAGATGGTCTCTGTCGCCTTAGACAGGTGGACCAAGGAAGCAATAAAGAGGCATTCGGGGTCGGTTGGTTGCTGCAGGCAGGCGAGGGACTTCGTGTAGGGGCCGGACAGAGATAAAGCTGTCTGGATACTCGGAAGGAGTCGACCTACGCTTCGCCGCATCCTGTGGGTGCTCACAGGCCACTGGGCCCTTAGAAGACACCTCACATTGATAGGCGTAGAGAGGGATCCCATTTGCCAGGAATGCGGCGAGGATGAGGAAACGGCCTACCACTACCTGTGCGAAAGCGAGGCTTTTGTGAGACTTCGAGCAGAATTGTTCGGATCGAGGATTCTGCAGGGGAATCAGGTAAGTACCGTCCAAATGAAGACCGTCACGGCCTTCATCTCGAGGTCGAGACGGTTTGGCGACGGAACCGAGGAGGAGTAGATCATGGTTGTTGGGTTGCTGGGGTTGGCAAAAAAGGCCCATAGTGGCCTACCTGCTTGGCGTTGGCCTCCCCACCACTGCTACGACTACTACTAGATGCTTTGGAAAGTTTAGAAATCCGCAAAGTGAATCAACAAAATTGGATGAATTCAGACATGGATCCGGTTAATTCAGTAGTTTTTGAAATTCTACGAAATCATCCGTGGTTGCTTTGATCATCGACACAACCGGTTAGGCCTATCCACCTACACAACAAAAGCCCTTGAATTATGTCACTCAGTGTTACGTCATCCGGTACTGTGGCATCCGATGTTGCATCATCCGGTATTGCATCATTATCAGGTATGGCACCATTGGTATTACATTAATTTTTAGTGTATAGTTTAGCGACAACTACTGATGAAGATAACTTCGTTGTGAAAATACGCATCTAGCGGAAAACTCTGTGTTATTATTTTTGTGGATTTTTGGGACGATTCTGCTTTTTGTTTTAGTTTTGTAACCTACAAGGGTTTAACATCGAAAAAGAAGTTATAGTTTATCACTAAAACCAGCGCGACTAAAAAATTAAATCTTCCTAAAAGAAAACATGAATTAAATTGCTGCATGTTTAGAATCGCGCCACGTCAAGGGTTTTCAGAGCCTCCCCTGGTATAATTAAATCAAGTTGGTATCTTTTGTATCTAGTTGGTATCATACTTTCCATGTATAATAATATTTTAAAATACTTCAACAGATGTTTTTTAATGACTGGGTATTTTTCTGTCAGAAATCCCTAAGCGCCTCTTCTCGTTAATTCATTATTTCTAGTTGTCAAGGCGGCTTCCATGTATTTCAAAGAAATATATCATTATACTCTTAGAAACGTATGTTGCACAACAAATATTACACAATATTTAGTTCTACCATATAGTCATTAATCTGTAATCCCCAAGTACGTTTCCTGATTGCAACAAACGACTCGAAGAATGTAACGGTGCATCATTATTCTGCCTTTAAGCAGGACCTGACTGGAAGCAATCATTATAAAAAGCGTATTTTTTCAAATTAAGTGTTTTCTAGTTGCATTATACAAATATCCTCAGCTTATTTGCTTTCTAAGGAATCAATTTCCTTGGCTTTTCGTTTAGCTCTTGCACGTTTGAGTATTTAGAGCAACAGAGTTACATAAGTTTGGTGTAAAATATCTGTATTGAAGCTTATCTGATATCGATAATGCTTAACCCCTAGATGAGATATATGATCGTAAGTGAAGAGCATGGTCTTCAGTTCAAAATGACAGGTTCGGTAAATGGAGAAGTCTGTAAAAACCGTAGGTAACAGCAGCGCCGTTAATCTCTATATGCCAAAATAATCGTTTATATAGAGTAAATCCTCATGATAAACTTGCTCTTGGAGAATACAAACGCTATATGAATAAACTGTCTGTAGTAATACTACTAGTTGAACAATATTATTTTCGTCGGAGTACTGAGAGGGATAGTAGTTCAAAAACTATTTGGAGAACAATAAAGGGTCTGTCTAACACGCAGGAACATAAAACCGTTATTAGAGCTATTGATGTCAATGGATCTTCTATGACTAACTTAAGAGACATAGACTCAAAATTTATTAAACATTTTGTCTACGTCGGAAAATTATTGGCTGGTAATATATCTCCAGTGCAACAGTCGGTCATACGAACAAATATTAGAGGCAATACCCTTGTCATGAGCCCAATAAACGAGCAGGAAGTAAAGAAATTTATTTATGAAATAAAGTCTAATAAATCACCAGGTGATGATAATATAACATCCGAAAATCAACAGTAGATGGCTGATTATATCATTCGGCCACATAGAACTTTGATAAATAGTATTTTAGCAACTGGTGTTTCCATCTACATCCAAATTAGCCATAATTAGGATTCTTTATAAATCCGACAGCAAAGGAGATATGACATACTATCGGCCCATATCTTTTTACTTACTTACTTTTACTTTATACTTTATTGGCTGAAATTACACAATATGTCCATACAGTAAGTCCATTTTGACTTGTGTTGTATATAGTGACATAATTTAAACAGTTTATTCTAAAAATACTTGACACTGCCTTATCCAAATATGACATACTTCCAATTTTGACAAACCATTTTAAATAAACTTTTGATACCATTTTTTCTTCCATCTTACATTTCCAATCACTGCCTTCATTTACTACTAATCTTTACACATCCATCATTACTTTCCCATCATCATTCTTCATTTACTTTCCATGTTTATACCAAATTTATAAAATTTTATACAAAACCAAACCGCTTTATTCTGACAATTAAATTTCTAATCTGGCCAAAGCTGTAGAAAAGGTTGTTAAGAAAAGAATGACAGATTACCTTGAAAAATTTGGATAACTCTCAAAACGACAATATAGTTTCCAGGAGACTTTGTCAACCGATCTTTGAATTGACTACAGATATAACTGGCGCACTTGATACTGCGGTAAGTCCGTACTTTGCTTTTTCCTTGGCCTAGTTAAGGCGTTTAATACTGTGAGCCATACTGCGCATTTCGGAAGATATGGATTTTAGGAGCACCGCTCTTAAACTCTGCAAGTTATTTAAGCGACAGACTACAGATTACGCGGGTGGAAACAATTGATAGTGATCAACAGATTATCCAGTGTGGGGTCCCTCAGGCACTGTGCTGGGTTCTATTGTATTCAGCATGTATATTTTAGTGGCCTGCTAGAATTACCGTCTGTGGGGAAAGTATTTGCTTGGCTGACGATACAACTATATTCTATAAATAATCATCTTGGAATCGCTTAGGATCTATACTGGAAGATGCTTTGAAGTTGATGAAGAAGTGAGTTGATGAGACGCTGTTAACCATAAACTTTAAAAATACCAATTTTGTAGCCTTTTCGTGCAATGATTCTAAATCTAGGGTTGCCTCATAGCAGAAATTGGAAATTGACTTACAAGGTTCTGCTTATGAGATAAGATCGGAAAAGTTAGTTAAATATTTGGGAGTCATAATTGGTGCATACTTAAGATGGGATGCTCACATAATTGGTGCTGTGGATAAGCTTAGTTATCTATCATACAGACTGACTAATTTGAAAAAGATTCTGAATTGTCATCAATTGAGACTTGTGTATCTTGCTTTAGCCGAGTCTGTAATTCGATATGGTGTGATTGGTCGGGGTGGCATAATAGCCTCTCATATAAAGCGCTTAGCGATATTGCAGAAGCGTTTTGTAGAGTTGATAATGAATATGCCAAACACTTATCCGAGTGATAGCGTTTATCAAGAAAGTTGTTTTGTTTTTTTTTGACATAACAGATTTGTGCTAAGTGCGTTTTGGTGAGGCTATACAGAAATCAATACTTTCTTGAAAGCATTGGGCACACATACGATACGCCATATAAAGAAGATGCTGATTATGGTGTGATAAAGTGTGCTAAGACCATTGGGCGAAGGCATTTCAGATTTATTGGTCCTCGACGCTACACAAAGATCCCAACCTCACTGAAACAGTATTAACCTCTTCAAGCCTGGAATTACAGGGTCGATAAATCAGATTCCTCGAATTGACTCAGACGAGAATATGGGTTTAAGAAATGTTTAGCATTTGATTGAAGCTTCCCAGCTACGAAGTTAGATGTGAGTGTGTGGGGATAGTGTGGAAGAGTGTGTGTGATTTTTGTGTGGCTGATACTATGGATGTGGATGTGTGTGGGTGTGTGCAGCAGTTGTTATAACATAAAATGTAATTCGCTCCAGGTTTCTAATTCAGCTTCTAGATTTTGTGATGTGTACTCATTCTAGATTGTTTGTTTTTAAAATATAGTAGAGCCTAATTATATATCTTGATATTCAGCGTTGGCTTCGTAAATGTCTCTGACTTTACTAAGGATTAGTTTATCCCTTATTATTAAGATTGTCATTATTCACTAGTTACTGTGTGCTCTTTTTTTAAGTACACTTGGAGAACCTATATCACCACAACACATCTTTTTAGAAACCTGACGATCATTTCACTAACAAGGTTAGCGTCATCAGAGGATGAAAAAATGTGAAATAAAACATCCTCAGATGACGCTAAGTTTGTTAGTGAAACGATCCTCAGGTCTTGTAATGATTTGGGTTTTCCAAGTGTACCTAACAAAATAGCACACAGCAACTAGTGAATAATGACAATGATAATGATTAGAAATAAATTATACTCACTGAAGTCAGAGAATTTTAGGTTAGCCCAAGATCTACAATTAAGGTGAAATATATTTAAAAAGTCTGGACGCAGCAAGTGCGTTATGGTAGTGAATTTTCATAAAAATATTTTTAATAGTATATATGTGTGTTTCTTTTTAAGAAAGCAGGCATTTTGGTTACTAGTATAACCTACATAGGAAAAACAATGTGCCATGTTTTATCAAAATAACTTTATTGTTTGAAAATGTACGAAAATTTCCGAATATAGACTTAAAGTGTTCCCGAAAAAAACTCGTTTCTTGGTCAACCTTATAGATTAATAGCAAATTGGGCTATTCAAATATGAAGCATTTAATCAAAATTTGCTACCGCAACGCACTTGCTGCGTCCAGAATTTATTTTCTTAAAACATGCATTATATTTCAATGGAAAATGCAAAAATGGAATAACGTAAGGCGTGTTAGACTAAAAAAAAAGAAAATTTGTATCACCAACGACTTATGGGCCAGCCTGTGATTGTAGAAATAATTTTTTAAGATGTAGCTCAAGACACCCTATAATTATTATATACAATTTTTTTTTCATATCTTGTATAATAACGTATATATTGAACTTTAATGATCTTTTACGAAAATTCGACAAAAATTATATACCAACGATAAACTTTATAGCTAAGACTACTGCCAAGCATCAGAGAAATTGTGTATTTGAAATGAATTTTCTGGAAACATTTGAGAAAAATGAAGGATAATGACGGTTGAAACTAAAACTTCAGGGTTTGAAACATTCTTCTTGAGACATTTTCTTTCCGTAGCCCGTATTAGATTTAAGTTATTTGCCTAAATGTTGCCAATTTTGAGGATTTAAATCGCGACTTTGACGTTTCGAGGGAAACCCCAACTTATTTTTCTCTAAATGCCCAAATGCCCATAACTTTTTTGTCGTTAGACCTACAGAGCTAAATTTTGGTAAGTGATTTACCTATAGCGACGTAAACCCTTGTGTTTGGTTGCCCTTACTTTGTTATTTCCGGAGATATATATTTTTTAAAGAAAACACAAAATTTTCCAGGAAAACCTCTGCCGATTTTCCTGGCTAACGAACTTATCCAAGCCACTTGCAAAAGGAAAGTATTTGCCAAATTTAATCAAAATCACCTTATTATTTTTTGAGTTAGCGGTGTGATACATACATGTATATATATATATATATATATATATATATATATATATATATATATATATATATATATATATATAAACATATAAAAATCGAAACTGACCCCTTTCTATATGTTCCAGTCTGTGATGAGCACTGATAAGTACTCTTGAAGAACCCAAATCACCTCAACAATTGTGTGATGTGTAGTCACTCTAGATTGGTTGTTTATAGTGAATTTTCCTTAAAAGAAAATCACTAATGAGGAGATCCCGACTTTTGAATCTTGAAAAAATTTCTTTAAATGAGCGCTAATTTGGCCACCTGGAACACATACCCAGGGTCAGTTTCGATTTTTATATGTTTATATATATATATATATATATATATATATATATATATATATATATATATATATATATATATATATATATATATGGCCAAATTAGCGCTCATTCAAAGAAATTTTTTCAAAAGTCGGGATCTCCTCATTAGTGAACTGCAATCTTCACTAAGTGCTATTTTGATCTTCTTTCGTATCTATAGTGGTAAATATAGTTATTATTATTATTTTGTAATAGCTGATTATACTCAGTTTATTGTGAGTTACAGTCCGATTGTCTTACACCATAGTTTTCCACAAAAAACAGCTAGTTTGAGTTTTCTGGTTCATAGAGTTTCACTTAATTAAAGAAATATACACAGAGAACTTGAACATATTAAAAATTTTGCAGAGTATAATAGTCACTCTGCTTAGTATAAAAATTAGTCATCAAACATAAAACAAAGCACATTGTAGCAAAATCTACACCTTTCAGAAAAGATAGACGACACAAAACCGTTAGTTCTTTACTATTTGAACCGCGAGTTACGAGATGCCCTAATAGGATTTTTAAGAATTCCGATTTACAGCTAACATTTTATATTAAAAAATACATTAAAAAATTGTCTAGGTAAGCCAAAAGATAAAGATAAAACGCAGTGTCGGGAATCTACTAAATGGGTTGCAAGGATTGTTAACTTAATTAGGTTGGGTAAATTAAAGAACTATTGAAACTATATTTAAAGAACATTTAGCGCAACTGAAATATGGCACCTTTGATAAATCATGTAGTGCTCAGCATATTTGGGATAAAAATCATCATATAGATAAAGAAAATCTCAAGTTATTCAAAAATGCCAGGCAGTCCGTCAGTTAGATGCTTACGAGAGTACATATATATATATATATATATATATATATATATATATATATATATATATATATATATATCGTTAGAAATTTAAACGTTTGGATGTATAGAATAGCTCCGGTTCTCTGTAGTCCAACGTTCAAACTGTTGCCTTAATAATAAGTGTGTCCTTCTCAGAAGGAGTATTTGATAAGGACACATCGTATACAAAAGCAGGTATGCAATTTTAGTTACAATGATTTAAGAATCAACAGGGGAGTCTGTCTGTATAACTTCATAGAGGACGCTGTTCGCAACTGCTTGGCAACTAATATATATATATATATATATATATATATATATATATATATATATATATATATATATATAACAGTTCTATTTTTTATTCGATTAGTTTATTCGCCTCTCTTATGACCCTAACTTTATTAGAGAAACGATCGACTGATCTAAAAACTGTATTATGATGAATTGGGTTCTCCAAATTGTACTTATCAGTGCGGATCACCGGTTCCAGTCTTTACTATAATCATATTTGTAAAAACAACAGTATACGGTGATCTAGGACAACAGGGTTAATATTGAGTCCTTAATTTCTTTAGTACTTAAAGGAAACCAACGAATATACAAATTTAATATCAATCTAGCTTCTTTATAATTAATGGAAAAAATCTGAAACAATACATAAACGAAATAGTCAATGCTCAGACTGTTAATCCGTGCCAATATTAATGTTATCTTTTGCTTCAGGGATCGCACATACGCAGTTCTATTAGTTTTTTCATATTCCTTTACCCGTTTACCGTTATATATTATATTCGTCGGTAACAAAAGACCCTCTAGGGAAAATCACAAGATTTTATCGCAATCTTAATTATGAATCGATTTCCAATCTTGTTGCAAGCATCTACCATTTTGAATCAGTGCATCTTGTGGGGATTGGATATGCTAGCTGCTCTTCGAAAACTTATAGACTACTTAGGAGTGTATTGTTCCGCATAGTTACCCTAATATCTAGTCGATTCTCTGGTTAACAAGAAAGGCTAAACCTAGAGTGTATTCATTATCGATAATGCAAATAAACAAAACTGCAATAAGTCTCCTAGGTAATATGCTTAGCAACAAGAAGGACTTTTAGCCGGTTCAACAAGTAGGAGCTACAGTACTCGTAGATTACTAAGTAACATACTTACGAGTAAGAAGAGCTGTTGGTTGGTTTAACGAGTAAGCTTCGATAACAGCAGCCAGCTGTCTACCTGCATCTGTGTTACATCTCATCAAGTATATGAATCGCTTTCTAAACAAATGTTGAATGGATACGCAAAAAAAAACCTCGCTTCCCTCTAATGTTGTTTCATTTTAAATTGAGTAACGTAAAATTAAGATGTATCATACAATATACAGGTGTCTTAATTATACTTCAAAGAATTGAGGTGTGAGTTGCCCTTGAAAAAATAGTGGGGTTAGTTCGTATAACATTTTTCATTTTAGGGTCTTAATACTAAGATACAGGGTGTTGAAGTTGTTACGCTTATAGCGATTTTCCTTTTTTATCTTTAAAACGGCTAAAAATAAGATTATCAAAATTTGTACGTGAGCAAATAATAACAGCCTATTAAGAAAAAACTCTGGACGCAGCAAGTGCGTTATGGTAGTGAATTTTCATAAAACTATTTTTTAATAGCAATAATGTGTGTTTTTTTTAAGAAATCAGGCATCAAATTTGGTTACCAGTATAATCTATATAGTAAAAACAATGTGCCATGTTTCATCAAAATAACTTTATTGTTTGAAAATGTACAAAACTTTCCGAAAGTAAACTTAAAGTGTTCCCGAAAAAACTCGTTTCTTGGTCCACCTTATAGGTTAATAGCAAATTGAACTATTCAAATATTAAGCATTTGATCAAAATTCGCTACCATAACGCACCTACTGCGTACAGAATTTTTTTTCTTACAAACATGCATTATATTTCGATGGAAAATGCAAAAATACAATAACATAAGGCGTGTTTGATTAAAAAAAAAAGAAAATTTGTATCACCAACGACTTATGGGCCAGCCTGTGATTGTAGAAATATTTTTTAAGATGTAGCTCAAGACACCCTATAATTAATATATACAATTTTTTTCATATCTTGTATAATAACAGATATATTGAGCTTTACTGATTTTTTTTACGAAAATTCTACAAAAATTATATACCATTAAAGGATAAACTCTATAGCTAAGACTACTGCCAAGCGTCAGAGAAAGGGTCTATTTGAAATCAATTTTCTGGAAACATTTTATTAAAATGAAGGACAATGACGGTTGAAACTAAGACTTCAGGGTTTGTAAAACATTCTTCTTGAGACATTTTATTTCCATAGCCCGTATTAGATTCAAGTTCTTTTCCTAAATGTTTCTAATCTTCACGTTTAAATCGCAACTTTGACGTTTTGTGGAAAACCCCAATTTATTTTTCTTTAAATGCCTATAACTTTTTTTCTTTTGACCTACAGAGCTAAATTTTGGTATGTAGCTTACCTATAAGGATGTTAACCCGCGCACCAAATTTGGTTGCCCTTATTTTGTTAATTCCAGATATATAAATTTTTTTCTAAAAAAAACACAAACTTTTCCGGGAAAACCTGGACCGATTTTCCTGGCTAACGAACTTGTCCAAGCCATTTGCAAAAGGAAGGCATTCACCAAATTTAATCAAAATCGGCCCATTATTTTTTGAGTTATCGGTGTGATACATATATATATATATATATATATATATATATATATATATATATATATATATATATATATATATATATATATATATATATATATATATATATATATATATATATATATATATATATATATATATATATATATATATATATATATAAACATATAAAAATTTAAACTGATCCCGGATATGTGTTCTGGGGGGCCTAATTGGCGCTCATGTGAAGAATTTTTTTCCAAATTCAAAAGCCGGGATCTCCTTATTAGTGAATTTTTTTAAAGAAAATTCACTAAAAGGCAAAATCCGATTAATTATGTGAAGCAGTTGCGCTCGTGGGGGCAGTCTGAGGGTTTTAATTTAGAAAAAATATGTCAAAAGTCAAAATTTCTGAAATTTTCCTACGGTTCAAAAACATTCAAAGACTAATACAAAAACAAGGTATACTGGTAGAAATTCCATAGGATGTACGGTTTTGGAGAAAAGTTGAGTCAAAATTGTTTGTTCACTAAAGTGTCACAAGTATTAATTCATATTTTTAAACTTAAAGTTTACGTTACTATGGATACAGCAAAAATTGTCAACAGCACTTTAAATTGTCAAACCATAATTTGCAAATATTTTTGTTAAATAAAAGATAAAAAGGAACATTTTTACCTAAGTTTGTCGATACAATGGGTTAATATAAAGTATTAAACAGAAATGGAAAAGAAGATTTATTAAATTAAGAAATTATTAAACACTATAGCAGATTCTCAAATTGTGCCCCATTTACTTCTATACACAAAGCTGTGCGTCGCAAAAAATATTATCTTGGTGTAAACAAAATTCCAATATCTTGTCTAACCAGATTTGAAGCTTCCACAATTCGTGCCCATAGTTCACACCGAGTTTGTACTGGTGTCGCATAAACTGTACTTTTGATAAATCCCCAGAAATAAAAATATAAAATATTTAAATCGGGTGACCTGACAGGCTAATTTACAGATGCATCTTGGCCACGACCAATCTAGTGCCCAGCAAGCTGGTTATTTAGAAATTGTCGCACGAGTAGTGCATAATATGGTGGTGCATCGTCGTGGATAAACCACATATCCCTCCTAACATTCAACTGCAAATCATCTAATAGATCAGGCAATGTATTTTCTAAATAGTTTTGATCCCATTTAGGGGAATAGGTAGCTCAACGGGTCCTAACAAATGTTCACCGACAATTACAGCACACACATTGATGGAAAATTGATCTTCGGAATGGGACACAGTGGTTGCTTTTGGATTAGCGTCACTTCATTCATGGCTGTTATGTAAATCTAGTACTCCATTTTTTGTGAAACAGGATTCGTCAGTAAATAAAAGTGTCGCAGAAGGTGTTATTTTAATTCTGTTTTTCCGCATCCAATCATAGAAACCGATTCTGGCATTCTCCTCCTCTTGGGGAAAAAGTTCGTGTACTCGACTTAGATGGTATCGCCTTAGCCTCTGTTCTTTTAATACGTTGTGGACTGTAGACTTGGAAACATTTACTTGAGCAGCAATCCTTCTTACGCTTGTATGTGTATTTTCTTCAGCCGCGTTTAAAACAGATTCTTCCATATCTGCAGTCCTTGGAGATCGTGGACGAGCATGCTAAGTGTTGTAAGGTAGAAAGGTAATATTTTCACTAAACCTTTCGTCAATTGCAGCAAAAGTACTATCGCCTTACAGACTCTAAAGAATTACATCCACACTCTACATATACTAAAGGTATGTCAGCCAATTCATTAAGCTATACTGATTATAAGACATAATGTCGAATCGCCGAGGCAAAAAATAATATTGTTTGACAAGTTATGACAATTTAAACTGCTTACTTATGCTGTATCCCTAGTAAGGTAGACTTTCAGTTCAAAAATCTAAACTAATACGTTTGCGTCTTTAGTGAACAAACTATTTGAATTCAGTTTTTCTCAACAGGTGTACATTGTACGGAATCTCTACCAGTATACCCTGGAATGGTCACATTGGAAAAATACTGCGTAAGGCAGTCATGACCTTAGCCGTCACTAGGCGGCTATATGGAAAAACGTGGGGACTAAGACCTAGTATGGCCCACTGGCTGTACACAAGGGTGGTCAGACCATCGTTAACATATGCGGCACTGGTCTGGTGGCCTAAGGTGACACAATCCAGTGCCAAACAAAAACTAGGCAAGATCCAAAGGATGGCTTGCCTAGGCATCACAGGGGCCATGTCTTCAACCCCAACAGCCGCCATGGAGGTGTTGCTGGATCTACCCCCCCTACACTTAGTTATTATGGGAGAGGCCAGGCTAGGACTATACAGACTAGCCTGCAATGGTAGACTGAAGATCAACCCAGGCTTCAGGAGCCACTGCAAAATTCAGGAGATCGTGCTTGAAATGAGGTCAGACTTCGCGAGCCCGCGAATGTGCAGGGAAAACAACTTTACAGTGGAAATCCCTGATCGCGAGGCATGGCGGGAGGAGACGCCGGGCATACCACGGGACGCGCTCGTCTGGTTCACGGACGGATCTGGCGGGGAGCGTGGGACGGGGGCAGGTGTTTACTCGGAAGGACCGAGGGTAAGTCATAGTATTTCCCTCGGAGCCCATGCAACGGTGTTTCAGGCCGAGATGTACGCCATCCTGCACTGTGTGCGGGAGAACAAGAGGAGGGGCTACACCAACAAGCGGATCCTCATAGCCACAGACAGCCAGGCAGCCCTTAAGGCACTAAGTAGCCCACGGGTAAATTCCTGGCTGGTGAGTGAGTGCCGAGACGAGGCGAGCGACCTGGCTGGGCAGAATGAGGTGACCCTCATCTGGGTGCCGGGTCACTCGGGGGTCAAAGGCAATGAAGAAGCTGACAGTCTCGCGAAGAGAGGGTCAGCAGAACCATTTATGGGACCAGAACCGGCTCTGGGCGTGTCAAAGAGCACTGCCAGGGGAGCCATTAAGTCCTGGGTCAGAAACCAACACAAGGTGTACTCGGCGGACTGTCCAGGGCTCAGACATGGGAAGTCAATAATTGACGGACCCAGTTCAAAGAGAGCTGTGGAACTGCTAAACCTTAGCAGAGGACAGCTCAGAAACACAACAGGTCTCTTGACGGGACACATGGCCGTAAAGAAACACCTGCATAAAATGGGGCGGTTCGAAGGGGACCTCGCATGCAGACTCTGCGGCGAGGGGGAGGAATCAGCCCAGCACATCTTGTGTGAGTGTATAGCTCTGGACCGGAAAAGACAACTGATCTACGGTCACTCTAGACCGGAGACAGAGCAATATAAAACTTCACCCTACCAATCGCTGTGCAGACTAGTTCAAGGCACAGTGATTTTGGAATGGGTGGAGTAAGACTAAGGGTATGCACAATCAACCAAGGGTTGCGGTGCTATCGGGGCGACAAGGCCGCGGACGAGCCCTGAGGGAACAAAAAAAAAACCTATTTTTGTATTAGTCTTTATACTTTGTAAAACCGGTTTGAAAGTTTCAGCTATTTCCTCTCTTTTTACTGGATGAAGCAACTTTGTCTTGGAACGCGCGCGTACGAAAACTATAACGTATCTATCGAGTTTCGGAAATTTCTAATATAACGTCGTAGTTGAGAATATTCCAGTACAGAAAAACTACCTCTGTTTGTGACCGAACTGCGTCTTTTTAACCTTCAGCGATGTAATTATTTACCTTTTTAATTCACAAATGAATAGCACCTTATATTTAATACGTTGTGGAAAAATCTATTGGCCTCGCTTATTATTTTACCCGGAACTAAAATGCCACTGGCATGTGGTATCCTTACTACGCAATCAATAACTCTTTGTATTCAATATTCTAGCAGCTAAATCCTCTTTGCTGACAGTTGGTTAATATTCCATTTTAAAAATTTCCAACAGAAGGCAGACTGTGTTTTCCAAGTAGCGAGTTTTCATAATTCTTTGTGACGATAGTTTGCTTGCTAATTTCAAATAAAAAATAGTAGCCATTGAAAATCTTTAAACAGTTGGTAAGATTATTTAAAATGTAAGCCGGGTTAAAAAAGGCGAGCGTAAAATCTTGCGTTCCGAAGTTCATGACCCGTAAGAAAGTATCGTTGGGCATGGATTACTATGGTTGCTTGCTTCTGAAATATGTGTGAAATTCTGTGGTTTCTTGTTGACTTCCATAGCCGGTGTGAAACATAGTTTCCTAGTTTCACAAAGCTCCATTTAATATTTAACGGACGGTTAGTTAATCAAGGCTTTAGACGACCAATCACAGAATATAAATTTAGTTTTGCAATGACAATCCAATCTTTCAAAGCTGCGGTTGGTTGTATTAAGCTTTGACTAAGTAACCGGCCGTTAAATATTTAAGCGACGTTTGTGAAACTGGGCAAAAGTTACCTGCGTGACATCAGCCGGAAAAATCCCAGCTGGAAATAATTCGAACATTCACGATCGCATCATAGACTTACATTATACTAGATGGCACACGGCATAGTGTTATAAGGACGAGTGAAGAGCACATTTCAGGGATATATGAAATTATACTTATTAACAGCAATATAGTAAGAAGCCCGTGTGGGGTTGCTAGTCCTCCATCGGGCGCCTCCCAGGTGGCGAATAGGGGAACGCCTCCTAGATACAGGTGGTACCGAGAAAATCAAATACTCGGGGAGGACCAAAACTAGCACTGACCGAACAGTTACCCGTATAAGTAACCAACTCTACGAAGAGATAGGGCACCTTCTTGTCCTTGAGATGAGAAATCATCTCTAAAGAGGGAGAAACCAATGAATGGTGAACGGCAGGAAGATGCAGAAGGCGACGGGCAACCACAGTAGTAAAGATCCAAATATATATCCCTAGTTAATCAACATGGCTAAGTTCATGGCGAAAAATTTTCCGGAGTTTCTAGTCCCCTATTCGGATCTCCTGGGGGGACAGTTTTGAATGCAGCTACGAAAAAGGAAAGAGACATAAGGATCGGTACATGGAACATCAGATCCATGTTCGAAGCAGGTAAAATTCACAACGTGCTTCAAGAAATGCAGCGACACAATGTGAACATAATGGGACTCAGTGAAACTAGATGACCTAATTCAGGCGAAATGAAGATTAATCAGTCAAAGATTTACTACTCGGGTAAGAACGACGCAAATCACCGAAACGGAGTAGCGATTGTGGTGGAAGGTAATTTTTGTCAAGCTATAACTGGCTCCATCCCCATCTCAGATAGAGTAATGATGATAAGAACAACAACAACTCAAAGAATACTTAACATTATTCAAGTATATGCCCCCACTTCCGATAAGAGGAAGAAGAAATAGAACAATTCTATAATATAATTCAACAAGCTCTGGATGTCACAAAGAACAGGGATATAACGATAATAATGGGAGTCTTTAACGCAAAAGTTGGAAAGGGGAAAGTAGAAGATATTATTGGTGATTTTGAGTTGGGCACAAAAAATGAAAGGGGGGATATATTGACACAGTTCTGTCAAGAGCAAGACAATGTGATTACGAACACATATTTTAAATTGCCTGATAGGAGGCTTTATACTTGGAAACCACCCGCTGATAACACCAAACACATAGTTAGGAATCAAATTGATTACGTCTTAATTAATAAAAGGTACCGAAATTTCATAATGTCGGCTAAGGCTTATCCTGGAGCAGATGCAGCAACAGATCATAATCCAGTAATAGTAAGGCTCAGAGTACGATTGAAGAAGCCAGAATCCCAACAAAACAAAACACATCTACAAACCTTAAACTTTAAAAGCCCAATAATGAGAGAACAATTGACCAAGGATATTAACAACGAAATAAGTAAGATCAGAGTTGAACCGAATGAAGATGCAAACATAATATGGGATACCATCAAAACCACGATAACGACTTCAACAAAAGAGTTACTGCAGACAAAGAATACTATTCACAAACAAAGACCATGGATAACTGACGAAGGTTTAAAACTAATGGAAGAAAGAAGAATGTACAAAAACATAGACAACAATGCATATAACCATACACATAGTGAGATAAGAAAAAGAATACGTGAAGCCAAAGAAAAGTGGTACAGAGAAAAATGTGCGGAGATAGAAGATTTGACAATGAAACACGATGATCTTAACCTCTATGAAAAAATTAGGGAGGTGGCTGGTATAAAAAGTCAAAGCCAAAGCAATGTTTTGCTGGACAGAGATGGCAAATTAACCCCAGACACTGCAGGGAAGCTGGAAAGATGGAAGGAGTATATCCAGGAACCATTTGACGATGACAGACGACAAGAAATAGTAGAAGAGGACACAGAAGGAGATTTGGGCCCAACAATAACAGAGGAAGAGGCAATTTACGCGGTAAAAATGGCAAAGTCTAATAAAGCTCCAGGAGCCGACAAAATTCCAGCAGAAATAATTAAATTAATCACAGAAGATAAAATGGGCATATTGGTGGAACTATTTAACACAATATACAACACAGAAATCATTCCCCGCGAATGGCTTAGATCGACCTTCATTACATTACCAAAAAAGGTTAATGCAAAAAATGTAGCGACCACCGAATCATCAGTCTAATGAGTCACACTCTCAAAATATTCCTAAAGATAATACACCAGAGAATTTTTAGGAAATTAGAACAAGATATTAGCGAAACCCAATTTGGCATCATAAATGCAATGGGAACAAGAGATGTCTTGTTTGCCTTCAATGTGTTGACTCAAATATGCATGGACATCAATCAGCCGATGTATGTCTGTTTCCTTGACTACAACATAGCATTTGATAGAGTGCGCCACAACCACCTCATTCGGTTACTTAAAAGTAAAAATATAGACATGAAAGGTATTAGAATAATAATAAATAATTTATACTACAGCCAGACGGCTAATATCAAGGTGGACAATGAACTCTCAGAAAAAGTAAAAATACAACGTGGTGTAAGGCGAGGATGTGTACTATCGCCGCTATTATTTAATCTTTACTCAGAAGAAATCATTCAGAGAGCGCTGGAAGAAACAACAATAGGAGTAAAGGTCAATGGAATACCTATTAACAATATCCGGTATGCAGACGACAACATACTCATTGCCGAAACAATAGAAAATTTACAGGGCTTGGTAGATCAAGTAGTGACGAGTAGCGAGGAGAGCGGACTTACCTTAAATATCAAAAAGACCAAATTTATGATCATTACAAAATCAGTTCAGCAACAGGAAAACCTATGGATCAACGGATAACTAGTAGAGAAAGTCAGTAAGTACAAGTACCTGGGAACAACTGTCAAGGACAATAATGAGTACACTGAAGAAATTAAATCAAGAATTGGACAAGCCAGAACCATATTTAACAGAATGAGAAGCGTGTTATGCAGTAGAGATCTTAACTTACAACTTGGAGTCAGAATATTGAGATGCTACGTTTTCTCGTCTGCAGCTATATCGGATGGCATCATGGACGTTAAAGAGCGATATAAGTGATCGACTGGAGGCAATTGAGATGTGGTCATATAGAAGGATCTTGAGGATAAGTTGGGTAGACATGGTAACAAATGAGGAGGTACTGGGAAGAATGAGAAAAGAAAAAGAAATATTGAACACAATTAAAATAAGGAAGCTGCAATATCTGGGCCACGTGATGAGAGGAAAGAAATATGTATTGTTGCAGAATCTTATGCAGGGAAAGATACGGGAAGCAGAGGGAGAAGACGCATTTCCTGGCTAAATAACCTGAGAAAATGGTACAACTGTAGTTCCGTTGAGTTGTTCAGAGCTGCAGCATCAAAAGTGAGAGTAGCCATGATGATAGCCCACCTTCTAAGAGAAGATGGTACTTGAAGAAGAAGAAGAGGTAAGTTGACTAGTTTTGGGGTAAATAGGCAATGCAAAATGAAATGCTATAACACATAGTTAACAGGTGCCTTTCAAAAATGAGCTTTATATGTGTTTTGTTTAAGTAATGTAACTAAGACCTGATACTATAAAAATAAAAGCGTCAATTAAAAGTCTTATAACAGGTTGTACATTTTAGCTTGTTATATTTCTGCAAAACATTTCCACCAAATTCTTGGCGGTGAAGGCTGCCACCAGGGGCAAGAATTTACACAGAGTAGAGTGTTTTTAAAAACGAGCTCACCGGATACTGCAGCAACAGGAGTTAACATTGTCCAGAGGAATTTCCTGCCGTTTGTGAAATCAGCCGCCGATTGTTGGAGGCGGAATTTTCACGTTACAGTGTCTGTAAAAACCAACTCGTTTAATACTGTTAGAATACGACATAACATCTTTAGAAAAAAAGGTTCTTGCTATGCACTTGTTGGTTATAAAATCTGCCGCCAAAAGTTCGGGGTTGAAATTTTCACACTACATTGTTTTTAAAAACCAGACAATCTGATACTGTAGGAGCAGGAGATAGCATTTTAGAGCTAATTCTGTCTTGCTATGGACACTCTGGCAGCTAAAAATTTTAACACTTCAGTATTTCAAAAAACTTGGTCATCTGATACTGTAGAAACAGGAGATAAAGTTTGAGAGATGTTTTTTTTTCTTGCTATGCACTCGGTGGTGGTGAAATATGCCGTCAAATGTTGGGGGCGGAAATTTTCACACTACAGTGTTTTTAAAATCACGCCATTTGATACTGTAGGAACAGATAATAATATTTTTAAAAGAAGTTTTTCTTGCTATGCATTCGTTGGCGGTGAAATGTGCCGCGAAAAGTTTGGAGCAAACATTTTCACATTACAATGTTGTTAAAAACCAAGTCATCTTGGTCAACTACACTGGCTCACAAACATAAGAGTTTAGATACTTATGGATGCTGCCATGACAACCATGACGATTATAATGCTGTATAAATATTTAAAGTTCTGGAATATTTGATTTTTGAAAAATTAAAGACAAAAAATGCCTGTTTTTTCTCCATATCCAGTTGACTACCAATTTTTTTTTAATAAGTTAGGAAAGGCTTCTTATGATACTCTTATTATTATATATTTTTTCTAGTGTACCCAGCGTTATCAAGAGACTTCGAATCTGTGCAGATATGCATACGACCCCGTCAAAAAAATGTATGAATCCATCTGATCAGGCTAACTTCATTGGTGAACTAATTCTCCGTTTTTCAAAAATGTGTTAAATTGGTGTACTTACCAATGCTCATCACAGGTTACTTCTCCACTTAGTTATTCCAGATTCAAAGAGGATGAGTCACCGCGATGTACCTCACCAAAAAGCAGTCAGAAAAAACGAAACTATTTCGCCGAAGTTGTTTATCGTTGCTCTACAAGATATTTAAAAAAATCTGAGGTGGAAGCAGAAATTAGTCAATATTGACGGAAGTTTCTTCAGGTACCTGCGCTTTACTGATGATATTGTCCTAATTCATACCGATGCCACCGACGCTGACAAGCTTATAGTAATGTCAACAACGCTGAAATAAGTTTCAAAGGCCGTCGGCCTAGGGATGAACCTCCAGAAGGCCAAAGACATGAGCTAAGATAACATTGACCTTACGTTCGAAAAAACATGCTTGGGGTAGTTCAACAATACGTAAACACAACATTAAACTTGACAAAAGGAATCAGCCGCACCAATCACCACGAAAGCTGGCTTGACGTGGGCGGTGTTTTAAAAACTTGGTCACATCTTTATAAACTTGACATTTACGCCAACCTGACGCAGAATGTCTTTTATTTCTATATAACGCCCGTCATGACCTACTATTTGATACTGCAAACATAAAACAGAGCGCCGAAGTCAGCAGGTTTGCCAAGAGCGATGGGACGTGCCAGGAGGCCATAGTGAGATAACGGAAATTGCAGATATATATGGCTCTAGGCGTAACACGTCGTCAAAGGTAACATAACGTGAACGGAGGGGGCAAAGCAGTGTCACTATGTAAAACTTGGAAGATGGTCGTGCGCCCCATAGAAGGTGGAGATATGACATTAGTAGGCAAGTACACTGTTAGAGCGAACTCAACTCACCCCAGCAAGCTTTTAAATACCTGTTCATCGTGTCACAGAGGATGAATACTTCCTCGTCTGATGACGCTAGATGTGTTATTGAAACGATAGACAGGTCTTCACAAATGTTTTGTTGAATTGACTTTGTGAAAGTGTTTAGTCTTCACTTAGAAATTCACAGACAAGCTGCAAAAACTGGATCTGATCTGCTAACAATAGAGTGGAGTTAAGAAATGTAAACGAGGTCCATGTCTAGGAGTGAACGAGAAATAATAAAACAAAAATGTTGGTAATAGAAGGACAGCAGAATGATATGAATTCTTCACAGATTATTGGTTTAGAGGTAAAACAGTTTCTTAAACTAACCGCTTGCTCAAGCCTTTCTGTTTTACTCGGTTGTTGATGTTTTTCCAATCCCTTCTTAATGAAAGCCAAAATTCATTTACAATTCATCTCACACGTTCCAGGCTCGTTTCAGGAAGTTGCGGGAAGTTTTGTCGGCATAGTTAGAAGCACAATAACATTTCAGTTGGTAAACATCAGACCATACAACAGTTTTGATATAATCTACATTATTTATTACATTGCTGAATATAAAATATCTGCATGTAAATGATATAAGAGGATTATAGGATCAACAGACTACGCAAATGTTAGCAACCCCATAATTAAAAAAGCCCGGACGCAGCAAGTGCGTTATGGTATTGAATTTTTATAGAAATGATCTGGCACAAAATATTTTATTATAACTTTTTTCTTGTAACATAGAAATCTAAATTTTGGCGTACAGTTTACTTTTTATATCGCAAACCTACCTACCAAATGTGGTTATCATATATTTTCTATTTTTTGAGAAAAAAATTGTTTTCGAAAGGAAACTCAACATTTTCCCGGAAAACCTTGTCCGATTTTCCTGGCTAACGAACTTATTTAAGCCATTTACAATCAAAATCGGCCAATTATTTTTTGAGTTATCGGTGTGATGACTTGTTCCCCACAAATATTTTGGTATTGCTTTGCTTCCCTGGCCGCCAAAGTGACAAAGTAAAAATAGAAAGTTATTATTTGGTATATATATGACGTCACTGCCATTTTCAGAAGAAAAAAAGATAGCACATTTTTTAATTAATTTTTCTCGTACTTCTTGAACTTTTTCCGTCAAGATAAGTTAATTTTTTCCGTAATATGTAATAGATTTTGTTCCCCACAAATATTTTGGTATTGCTTTGCTTCCCTGGCCGCCAAAGTGACAAAGTAAAAATAGAAAGTTATTATTTGGTATATATATGACGTCACTGACATTTGCAGAAGAAAAAAAGATAGCACATTTTTTAATTAATTTTTGTCGTACTTCTTGACCTTTTTGCGTCAGGACAAGTTAATATTTTCTGTAATATGTAATAGGTTTTGTTCCCCACAAATATTTTAGTATTGCTTTGCTTCCCTGGCCGCCAAAATGACAAAGTAAAAATAGAAAGTTATTATTTGCTATATCTATGACGTCACTGACATTTTCAGAAGAAAAAAAAGGTAGCACATTTTTTAATTAATTTTTCTCGTATTTCTTGACCTTTTTGCGTCAGGATAAGTTAATGTTTTCTGTAATATGTAATAGATTTTGTTCCCCACAAATATTTTGGTATTGCTTTGCTTCCCTGGCCGCCAAAGTGACAATAAAAATAGAAAGTTATTAGTTGCTATATCTATGACGTCACTGACATATTCAGAAGAAAAAAAAGATAGGATAGTTTTAAATTAATTTTTCTCGTACTTCTCGACCTTTTTGCGTCAGGATAAGTTAGTCTTTTCTGTAAAATGTAATAGATTTTGCTCTCCACAAATATTTTGGTATTGCTTTGCTTCCCTGGCCGCGAGCGTGACAAAAAAATGAAATGCCTATAACTTTTTTTCTTTTAATCTAGAGATCTAATAACCAAGTGATAGCAAGGTCTAGGAAGTTAGGCAAGGTCTAGGAAGTTAATTGATGTGTTTACTTCTAATCTTGTCGATACCTCTAAATGATTTATTATAGCTTGTTTTATAAGTAGCGACAGACAATTCCACACTTTTAAAAATTTTCTTAAGTATATACATAACAAAATTAATTCACAACGCAGTTAGAAGTAAACAAACATATAAACTTCCTAGCCCTTACCATCACCAGATTAACACACATAACATAAGCCACCGACGTTGAACACTAGATGAAAAGTACACAGAAGAACCCAGTTCATCACAAAACATTTTTAAAGGCCTGACGATTGTTTCCTTAACAAAATTAGCGTCATCAGAATATCTTCAATTACTGTCGATGAAAACTGGAACAGAAGCAGAATCAGGCCAAAAGCTGCAAAATAATAACATAATGTTATGCGTTAGACACGTATTTCCCGAACAAATTTGTCTTCGTCAATGGTTGTCATTAACTATGTAAGTGAAATTACTTTATTTATACACGCTGTCTGATTGTCGCTGATATAATCTATGGGGTACTTGGAAACATCAAGCTGATTCTCGAACTGTATATAAAAATGTACTGTGTAATATACAAGGTGATTTGTGTTTTTTATGGAGTTTTCACTGGCCGGCATCGCATATCTTATTCAAATTAGACAAATAAACAAATTGATTGACACTACTTTATTGAACGTATAACTGCAGTTTCGCTGAAGTTCTCAGCTTTGTCATATACAGAATGAAAGTAAGATTTTACATTTCAATATCTACTCCGTGTTGAATGAACCTTTCTGTCTCCTCAGGAAACGGTATCGGTATAAAATATAATCAACAAATAACAAAGCTTTTCTACATTTATTACGTGGGCTGTGTTTTATATAAAAGAGTTTTTACATTAGTACAAAATGGCAAAGTAAATTTGATAAAATCATAAGTTTTAAACCACTTAGAACAAACAAAAATGTATATGGAAAAGCTATTAATTAAGGTTCACATTCTGATAACTATAGGTAAATTACACTCGCTCGTATCCCAATTTTATGCGCTCTATAAACCAATGTTATGCCTTTAGCTTATGCAACCACAATATAACAACAGACATTAGAAAAATAGGTTAAGGAAAAGAAAATCTCTGGGTGGCGTCACTAAAGATGCTCTTAACCTTATTAAACCAAAAAACTTAGCGAAACACTGCCGAGTGAAGTGAATGAAAATATGACTGACGACAGTCAAGTGAAATAGAATAAAGAAAACCTTATCTAACTAACCTTTGTTGTATTGTATTTTGGGTTGCCGGATGACCCCTACAAAATTCACCAGTGTTTGTACTGGTAAATTTTATATAATATAATTAATAATTTATTTGCGGTTTGTCATCAGTATATATTCAAAAAAATCAAAGAAAGTTGTTGCACAAATTGCAGGCCGTAACACCAAGTACTCTAATAATTGTGACTTTGACATTAAATTGTATTTGTCTTGACTTGAGACAGTCTCCGAAAGCGATTAAGTTGGTGTTCATAAGAAAAACTGAATAAAAATGAACTGGTATTGCTTCTGCTTTAAATCTCCTTCTATTCTGATACAGTGTTTCGTGACCATACTTCCGAATTCAAATTATTGCTTCGTATAGGAGTTAAAAGATTGCTCCTCGGAACTTTTTATATTGCGAAGGCGCGATATCTTTTATTGTCATAAAAGTGAATTATATTATCATAAAATTTATATATCTCGCGAAAACGACACAACTATCCGCTGAACCCGATATACTTCGAGGATAGGAACACAAATAGAAGTGTCTCCAAGTTTTTGACAAAATTATCTAGTTATTGTATGCTCCTGAAGATATTGAAAAAGCACTCAACGTTTATATACATAAACTGAGCATTTTTTTGCGACAGTTGAGTATTATATTCAATCTATGAATTTTAAGAGAATTTTACTAGATGAAATTTGTGAAATCGCAACTTTTAAATTTTATAAATATACAGAGTGAGTCAGTTTATAGTAACCAAACTCAAACATCGTACTCTATGCTTCAAAATAGTGGTAGTTTGCTAGATGAACCACTATCGATGATGGCTTCGTTTGGAACACACAGAGAGTCAAAATTTTATAAAAAATAATAAAAATATAATATAGTTCCCAAAAAGCTTAAACTATTTTGATGGAAATTGGCAGAGTTCCACAACTATCCACAGCACAGTTCTTCATGAAAAATAAAATAAAATTCTTCCAGTGCCGGAGTTACGGGGGCGTCCATGACTATTTTTCAATGGAAAAATGACCACTGTTTATTCTAAAATATAAATAATTTTTTGAATCTTCAATCAATTTGTAAGAAAAACATACCTCTTATCGTGCACCGTTTTCGAGAAAAAAATAATATCAATTCTAATGCATGTGAGAATCAACCGCAATTAATGAACGGCTCTTTGAACAAAACTTTTTATTGTCTATTAATTTCCAACAAACAAGGTAACATATATTAACAATGAAAATAAATTCCTACTATGCCTAAATCAAATTTTCATTTAAATATAATGTTCTAAATGCAATCCACCGACTTCTTGACACTAAGCAAATCTGTTGACACATTCCTCTTGTACACTGCGAATGGCTTCAGGTGCTAATTCGACTCATTTCATACCTAACTCGACTTTTAAAATCTAGGTTATTTGGTTTGCTAACATAATTTTTGATTTTAAATACCCTCATAAAAAAATCTAGGGGCATAGGATCTAGGGACTTGGCAGGTCACTGTATTGGTCCTCGCCTACCAATCCACTTGCCAAAAAAGTAGTCATTTTAAAACTCACGAATGGGACCTGCAAAGTGAGAAGGTGCACCGTCTTGCTGAAACCAAATAGCATCACTTGACAACGCATCTTTATTTGGAAAACTTGCAGCAAGAATAGAAATAAGCTCACTCAGAAAATTATGATGTCGTTGCCCAGTAAGAGTTTCGTCGAAGAAGAAAAGACCTATTATTTTATTGTGGAGTATTCCTGCCCACACATTAATTTTACAAGGGTGTTGTATATGTGCTTCAGTCATCCAGTGCGAACTCTCTCTACTCCAATACCTGTAATTTTTTTTGTTCACTCTTCCATTTAGCCAAAATGATGCTTCGTCCGAAAAATAATTTGACGAATAAAGTTTGGATTACGCTTATATAAATCTAACATTATTTCACAAAAATGCATTCGTCGGTCAGGGTCATCTTTATTAAGTTCGTGCGCCGCGGCTGTATTTCGTGAGAATGGTAATTTTCTCATTTTAATGCACGTAATACTGACCGCTGTGAAGTTTCATAGTCTGCTACAACCTATCGAGATGCAACCTGAGGATTCTCATCCACGCTCTAAAAATAACAAATTTTGCATCTTCATCAATTTTCTTAGGACGCCCTGCACCTGCACATTGCATGTGTTTAACATGTTCAGTTTCTCTGAATGCCTTCTCGATAAATCTGGGTATTTGGCATTAAACAATTTGCACACTTCTTGCTGTGTTCTGGTTTTATCACCACATTTAACGAGAACTAAAATATATATCCGCTGGGTTTCACTTAAATATGCCATACTTAATTAATTTTCAAAAGAGATTTTTTGTTATTAGAGTTTTGACTTTGAGAACTGGCTCATTCAGTCACTGTCAATCTTCAAAATGAACAAGGATACCTCTGCCCTTGCTTTTCACAATGGAAAAACCTGTCTTAAGAATGTTAATCTAACAAGCTCTCTAACTTTTTTCTTTTATCTTCTTTTATCTCCCTATACACTTGCTGTTTACTAGAATATATATTAAAATTAAAACCTACATACATATCCACCCCACACATACGCGAGTGCATATACACTGATGTATACGCACTCACGTCAATAGGCTTTATACTTCCAGTACTTAACACTAGGTACAGGACAGAAAATGCACATTATTTTTTCATGTGCACATACACACACACATATATATGCATGCACACATCTACGCTACAAGTTGTTGCAGGAGAAACACTGGGACACTTTTCACACCAATGGAGCCTGTCATGGTGACTTTTTAACATACTGGGGAGGCTGCGGTCAAAAGAGGTTAACGCAAGGAAAGGCACAAAGGAACTCACTTTTATCTCTCTGACTATACATTAATCTGCTAAGTTTATTTATTATCCCTTAAGACTACAGAGTATATTGCCACTAATACAATATTTATTGGAACAGTCCAATTTTCAGAATATCATCTTTTTACTAAGAGCTATATAAAGCTAGCTAACTTAGAGTCTTTAACAAAACAGATGAAAGCTACCATGACACTTTTATTACTGACAGCTTCATACATAAGTGATGTTACATCTAGTGGAAAGGAAACATTGTATTCTATCAAATTGCAAAATAACATTTTTTTTATTGATGATGCATAATACAGGAAAAAATCAGATGATTAAATCAGCTGGGGAGATTTATGTTGTTAAGAATAACGTTCATTTGACAATGACGCACACTTGATTCTTCTGTACTATTGATTAGTTTATACTTTGGGATACAATTTTGAACATTCCATTTAGAGGAAATAATCTTATCTAATTCGTTATCTTTTGATTGTTGTTTTGAATAGAGTTTATGTTTTCCTCTCTTTAAATGACTTTTATTCGAAAATTCAACAATGTCAAGTATCAACATTTTGGTGATACCTGTAGACAATCCACAGATCTATCCAAGTTAAAAAATAAAACGGGCGGTGGCGTCATATTTGAAAAGTCAGATCGGGAGAAACGTATATTTTATACGAAATTTTGTAATTTTGAAAATTAAATTTCGCGTGTCGAAGAATGTCAAAACACAAATAGCTCAAGTTTTCATAAAATTAATCCACAATTTTGCGGCTCAGTGGATAAACTAAGCATTCGGCAGGACACGCTGTATTTGTAACATCCACATGTTAACTTTTAATAGAGGGGTAGTTGGAAATCATTGTAGTGACCCCTGAATTAACCAAGAAAACCTTCCTATGAAAATTTACCTAAGTATTTTCTTTGTATTATCTCTTTGTAAAAGTCAAAAGTTCAACGACATACGTAAACCGTCGAAAGAAACAGAAAAGGAAAATAAATCTCCTTTAAACTGGATCGAATAGTTCCCCCCAATTTCCACGAGTATTGTTTTTACTATCGCTTAGGAAGTTGAAAGTTATGACACCATGAATGTGAGTTACTATCTTTCAGCAACACGGGGAGACAGATCTCCACGCGGAGCTTCTCAGCTTTGAATAGCCACTACCGGGACAGTGTATATAACTTTATAGATGAGCTTTTAAACAAGACCAGATACAATTCGGTCTTCAGGCCTATACAACTTGCCTGTATCTCTGCAATCTGCCGTACAAGAGACAGTGCACTGTTGTCAGTACTGTCAGTGCTGTCTGTTGTCACCCCGTCACTCACGGAAAATGTCATTTCTGGCACAGTAAATTGCAAAATCATTCGACTGAGTAAACTGAGAAAAGCCCTTGTTATACAGTCTCGTTTGGCGTTTCTCATGCTTGAACGAATGAACGCAACGCTGTTTGGCGCTTACCGTACGTTTGCAATTTTCAGCGTTTCGCAACCTGGTCGTATTGTTTTTTTGCTGACAACCAGTGGCGGAATTGGTAGGGTCATACTTGGCCCACAAGAAATATGGGAATGTATCCATTAAAGGGGAATTTCACTGCGAATAAAACGTTGCCAAACTTTCTGCTTCACGAAAAAGTGAGGATACATATATACGAGGGCAGTTCAGAAATTTCGAACGTTCGAGTCAAATAATAGATGATACAAATATGTTTTACCCTAAATTTCTAATTGCACACTGCGAAATATAGACCGTATCACCAGCCATGTTTTACACAATATTTTGTTCATGATTAAAGTACGAGTACATTTTAAACCATCAATAATCGAAAAGTGAAATTTTTTTTTCTAAGTTCCTAATTAAAAGTATATGTTTCATTTTATGTTAAAGCAGTTTAAGCTCCAATTCAATTCAAGATACCACCAGCACATCTAAATTAAACTACACATCAAAGTACAAAGGTAATGGTACACGGGACAGCAGTAGATTCTTCTTGGAAACAAAATATTACAATAAGCACACTTGGAGAAACCAAACTACAACACATTTTAAAAACCCGACAATCGATTTACTAACCAAGTTAGCATCATTATAGGATGGAGACTCTGATGAAGCCAACATGGTCAGCAAAACGATAGGGTTTTAGTGAATTTTCTTTAAAAAAATTCACTGTTAAGGAAATCTCGACTTTTGAATATTGAAAAACTTTCGGCAAATGACCAACCTAGTCCCCATATATATATATATATATATATATATATATATATATATATATATATATATATATATATATATCACACCGATAACTCAAAAAATAGTGGGCCGCATTTGATCAAATTTTCCACGTAACTGTCTTTTGCAAGTGGCTTGGATAAGTTCGTTAGCCAGGAAAATCTAATCAGGTTTTCCGAGAAAAATTTGGGTTTCTTTCGAAAAAAAAATTTCACCTCAAAAGATAAAAAAGTTATGATAACAAAATCTGGCAGATAGGTTTGCGATATAAAAAGTAAACTATACACAAAATTTTTATTTTCCTGTTACAAGAAAAAAAACTTATAATAACATTTTGGTGCCAGATTATTTCTATGAAAATTCACCACCATAACGCACTTGCTGCGTCCAGACTTTTTCGTTCTAAAATTGACTTGTTTCTGGATTTTTATAAATATGGCTGTTCCATTTTTCCAGTCCATTTGTCTGTTCCACTTCTTATAAGATACGCAGATGACATAACACCGCTGGAGAAACAAAAAAAGTTCGGGAGGAAGCAAGTGCGTTATGGTCATGAATTTTCATAAGAATAGAATAGAATATATTAGTGATTTAGCCTTATATAAAAAGTTATCAAAAGTTAATTTATTCAATTGTAGGCAGTAAAAAATAACGTTAAGAAGGGCAAGCAAACACATGATCTCTAAGAAAAATATTTATACAGTAATTTGGATACAAAACTCAAACCAAGCAAATACATAAATATAATAAACGGAAAATATATTCAACAAAAGATACACTAGAAAGCTTAACGTAAAAAGTTTACTGTGGTTCGTGCATTGAGCGTAATTGTACGCATGCAAGAAAAACCCGCAGGACGAAGAGGGTTTCTGCCCCTCACCAAAAAACACAGGTGGTTCTCCTTTCCCTTGCGCAGGCATACCACCACCTCTAAAGCATAAAGCAGCAGAAAAAATTCTTGTGAGCAACCCTTAATAAACTTACGGGACCTAGGACGAATATGGGTCTTGAGCGTTTGGAGGAGGTATTTCTGCCAAATGTGAAATAGGAATCTTTTCAAAGTCCGACTAAGTGGTTCTTTTTAACATTTTTCGTTCATATTTTCTTCTCGCCCAGCACACCTATTCATTCTTGGTTCCGTAACTTTCTTGGGGGTCGTTTGCTACAAATTTGTCTTGCGGCTTGTGCATACAACGGGGTTTCTGAGCACGTTTCTGAAAAGATATTCTAAAAACCTCCGTGCAGTATACTGCAAATTTACGGAAATTACATTCTACTTTGTCGCCTGTAATGTCCTTTTCAGATAATGTAGAATACAGCACTGAATTAAATAGGTACACTTGCAGTTTCATTTCTTTTTGGTTTTTATACTACATATATAAGCGCAGGATAAGGATAATTAAGCGGGGACCCTTAATTATTATTGTGGCAACACAAACTTAAAAAGTAGAGAGCGCGTTAACAGTCATAAACTTGATTTTATCATCATGTCACAGTAGTATTCTGATCATTACAACTATCTCCAACTGCATTCACACACAAATTAGTAAAATATATTTATAAAATCTAATAAAAAACTACAGTTTCGTAATTTGTTAAGAGGCTATGAGGTGTGATGAAACGTCAAACTCATTATATCACAGCATAATATTATTATACTGCGACTGTATTCACCCGATGTCGCATGCACGTGACAGTGCAAAAATAGGTAGCCGCATTATCATATCTCTCTATTATTTTTATTTAATGAAAAGTCTTGATAATTGGTAGGCACCGTCTATCTGTCTTCTTTAGTTGTAAATTTTTGTTTCGATCACTTGAACAATTTGAAAGATATTGCGTTATAATTATTTTTTTGCCAAAAAAACTGGGCGCTAAGATCTGATGAACGAACTCGTCCAAGCCATTAACAAAATAAGCGTAATTCTCAAATTTATTCCAAATCAGTATTTTTTGAGTTATCGGTTGGATACATACACACATATATATATATATATATATATATATATATATATATATATATATATATATATATATATATATATATATATATATATATATATATATATATATATATATATATATATATATATATATATATATATATATATATATATATATATATATATAGCAAACCATGAATATTGGTTCCAGGCGTCCTAATTCTAGCTCGTTTAAAGAAATTTTCCGAAAGTCTTAATATTGAATTTTCTTAATGAAAATTCACTTAGAAGAATTGCGAAAGATGCCCTGTGTACTAGATGGACAGACATGGTTCGACGGAACAAGACATCACCATTTTACAGCCACCATAACACTTTTGTTATGTTAAAAAGTATTTTTTGCGCCAATGTTAGTTTACCTGTAAGAAAAGCATAGTTTTATGCAAAAGTAAGTTATCTAAGAATTAGAAACAATCTATGAACGCAGCAAGTTATGGTAGCGAATTTTCATTAAATGTTTTAGATTTGAATAACTCAATTGGCTACACGCTTGGAAAGTTGAATTTCTGTGTGCGTGTCTTTATCAGAGCAACGTACCTACCAAGTGTCATTAAAATACCTTTGTTAGTTTTGAGACACAATTTTCTTTTCAAAAAATTCATCTTTTTTAGAAAAACTAGTCCGAACAGATTGGCTAACAAACTCCTTAACAAAATGAAGATATGTGCCAAGTTTGGTTCAAATCAGTTTAGTATTTTTATTTATTATTTTTAGTATATCATTATCGATTGTTACAATAATATATATATATATATATATATATATATATATATATATATATATATATATATATATATATATCTAGTATAGGTTTCCCTATATCAATAGTTGATACTTTTCGAGTTAAAGTGGATTGTTTTACTTTCGCTTGTAAAAACTGTATTCTGTCAGATACAGGAGGCACAGAGAACGTAACAACTGATATTTATTGTGAGATGACAGATAAACGTCACTAAAATGTTGAATAGTTCTATTGTATCGTCTTTTTTGATTATTTTTTATGCTAATAGTATTTAGTAGTTTATTATTATTATATATTACATAACTATAATAATAATAATAAAAAACCATAGTCATTAGCATAAAAAAATAATCTAAAAAGACGATACATTAGAACTATTCGAAATTTTAGTGACGTTTATCTGTCATCTCACAATAAATATGAGTTGTTACGTTCTCTGTGCCTCCTGTATCTGACAAAATACAGTTTTTACAAGCGAAAGTAACAATCCACTATAACTCGAAAACTATCCACTATAGATATAGAGAAACCTATACTAGATCGATGCAGAATTAAAGAACATACCTGGCCAATCCATAAAATATAGAATGTTCCATTTGAAAATAACAAGTTATGCCACTTTTAAATTCGGTATATTGTAACCCAAAAGAAATACACCCTGTACAATAATAATAAATTATTCTTTAACTATTTCAAAGAATTGAATGTCGTATATTGATATTTAGAATTTAAGGCAGGGAAACTCAAAGCTCAGCCCACAGCATACGTTTGAAGTAACATATAAATCGGAGCTAAAAAAAAAGAAAGTCCTAATATTTTCACATATCAAAGATAGCTATAGAAAATGCTACACAAGGTCACACTTATTTTTTAATCTATATACAAAAATGCAATAAAAAGTATAGCATTGTATTTAAAATAACGAAGTTGATAGATAGCTACTTCCGGTGCAACCGGAAGTTCCACAAACCTGAGTATATTTTCCTGATATAGCTTGCATAATCACAAGAAAATTTTGTTAAAAGTTTTTTCGGCTATCTCTAAGTGTAAGGGATATATAGAGGAATTACACACTATTGGGACAGCCTGTATATATATATATATATATATATATATATATATATATATATATATATATATATATATATATATATATATATACTGTATATATGTATTTATTTATTATTTAATACATTTTGTACATTTCGTTTTTCACGGCCTAGCTCAAAATGATTTTCGTCACAATCCTCTTTTCTACAGGTTGGTTCTGCCTCATGTAAAAACGAACAAACAATAAGGACTAGGTTATATAAATGATCAAATTATGATTTCAAAACATTAACCTAAGTTAGTACAAAGAAATACACTATATTATATGCAAATTAGTATTACCAGGTAGACAAATTATGATAAGTTTAAAATTAAATTATGTGTTTGACATGTACACAAATTCTTAAGTATAGTTATGTAAAAGTCAACATTAAATTTTAAAAAATACGGTCCGGTTACTTTCTTTACTAGATTTGCACACTTAGAAAGGCTTCTTTATGTAAACAACACTGAGTTTGCCACTGGCAATAAAGGCTAAGCGTACCTTATTGGTTTATGGATTTCCGCTTAACAAAAGGAGTATATACTGTAGACACTCACGTTCTCTATCCGGCCATTTGACAATGCTTTTTGACTCTCCTCTGGCTTTGTTCTCGAAATTTGAATCTATATATATATATATATATATATATATATATATATATATATATATATATATATATATATATATATATATATATATATATATATGTATATATATATATATATATATATATATATATATATATATACCTTTTCAACTTCTTGTGGTCTCACTTTTTCCGTTCTTGATTTTTTTCTTGTTGATTTCTCACCTCTATTTTTTTCCTCTGTCATGCCAACTCATGAAATTTTGATGTTGTGACAACACAATTCCCTGTCGTCGCAAAATCTCGTGCTTTGTGTTGTTTGTCACTTTGACATTTTGTCATGTCGTATTTATTGTCGTGACGTCACAGGTGAAAAATGACGTCATAATGTTCGTTAGTGAATTTTGATAATTAAATCAGAAGATACAAACATGTTAATTTACATTTACAATTAGTATTATTATAATATAATTTATTTTAGCAGATAGTAGTGTTAAAATAAATTGTGTTTATTCATAATTTGCTCACGTAGCTTAAAAAAGTGGGTACTATATACAAAAATTTGTCTTATTTAAATCTAATTCAGTTGACGGGCAAACTGTCTATGTAGCCAGCTTTACAACCGGGGGTACTACATTTTAAGCGATAAACACCTTCAGGTCTGGGATGCTATCTTTGTTGTGAATGAACAAATTGTTGACGGTGTTCGAGGACTTGAATGAAAACCTGACATTATCATATTTGAGAGCCTTGACAACGGCTTTGGAAATAGGACCACAATAAGTGAACGGGAAATACGATATCCTCTCAGGTTGAGCGAGGGGTAAACTGGTGCTCGCTTCTATCAAGAGCTGAAGGCTCTTTCTGTTGACAACTTATCGACTATATTAAGTGGGTACTCGTTGTTGACTGCGAGTTGTTTGATGAAGTTTAATTCTCTGATGAAGTCAATCCCCGACAGTGCGATTCTGAACAATCTGTCAACCAAAAATCTGATAGAGGCCATCTTGTGGGACATATGATGGCACGACTTGAATGGAATGAAGTGGTCTGCCTGAGTGGGTTTTCTATAAATGTCAAAGAAAATGCTGCGGTTGGTCCTCTTCAACTTCAGATCGAGGAAGCTAATGGACAACTCAGCTTCCAACTCCATCGTGCAATCTATGTTGATGTGCAGGGCATTGAGCCAACACTGGAACAGATGGAGCTGCTCTACGGTGCCAGATCAAACGACCAAGATGTCATCAACATAACGTGACCAGGAATAAACGTACCTTAAATAGGGGTTATTGTCTCTGAAAACCAGTTCCCTTTCAAAGAAACTCATATGCTCATGGTCTTTGTTAATTAAATTGCATGTTTAGCTTATTATATTTTAGCTAGTGTTGCTGTATCTGTAGATTTTTATATTTTAACTCGACTGTTGGTTGATGTTTTACTGTGTGACTTGTGACTTTTACCTTTGACTTTTCTGTGAAGATCACCTTGTCACCATTGTGCTCTGACAGACATGCACAATTGCCTACCGGAAAAACTAATGTTTTTCTGACAAACCTTTCTTGTTATATTTATGCATTTATCCCCTTAGACCTCTTAAGAGTGTCGAAACGCGTCGGGAGCAAAAGAAATTTTGAATAAATTTGGTGTCTGGAGGAGAAGCCTTGTGTGACGTTCAGAAAAGAAAATTGATGTTTAAATCAGTCACGATGACAATATCATCACATATAGAAATTACTGTGTATAAACTGTTCTCAAAGTTTGCCATAATCTGAGTGTAGGTGTGAAAATTAGGCCTATAAATGCAACCAATACAAGATGAGAACCCGTTAGCCACCACCCTGATCTAGAGTTATTCTGTTACTCTATCATTAGGTATAGTAACAACATCATAAGCTAAAGAATTCTTAATATAAAAACTTACGCCACCTCCTCTACTCAACCTGTGTTTGCGCACTAACGACTAACGAATGCCCAGTAATTATATATATATATATATATATATATATATATATATATATATATATATATATATGTATATATATATATATATATATATATATATATATATATATATATATATATATATATATATATATATATATATATATATATATATATATATATATATATATATATATATATATGTGTGTGTGTGTGTGCGCGCGCGCGTGTGTGTGTGTGTGTGTGTGTGTGTGTGTGTGTGTGGCGCATTGAAAACAAAACAGACCGATTTGCGTCCAGAGAATTTTTTTTCAAGAAACGCTGAAACACGTCAATTTTAATATTAAGGAGGGAATGTTTTGACATAAAACTCAACTTTGTCACATCAACCCCTTAAGGGTGGTAATAAAAACCCTTATATTTTAAATAGGAAACGTGGGTAGAGTGTTACACCATTTGAAAGCTCTTTCTTTTCTGAATTCAGCACACAAATTTTTTCGGAAGTTTTATCAACTCGTTAAAAATTATTCACAGTTGAAAATGCAACAACGCATTTCCCTCATTCCGATAAGAAATGTGCTGATAGTCAATGTTTTGCTGGTTTGCAAACAAAAAATTGACTATCAGAACATTTCTTTTCGGAATGAGAGAAATGCGGTTTATTATTTCAGTTCATCGGTCGGTTTGATACTTGATAGTACTACCAAAAATTAATTTCAGAATGGTGTATTCTGTAGAAGAAAGAGTTGAAATAATTACTCTTTTTTTTCAAAAACGATGACTGTGCCAACCCTACTGCAAATTTGTTTAATGAACGACATACGAACAGACATGTTAACAGAAAAAAGATTTTGGAGTTAGTTGCAAAGTTTTGACAAAGTGGTTCAGTAGCCAACAAAAAACGGGATCCTGAACGTGAATTTCCAGTTAGAAATGAGAATACTGAGATGAAGTTTTAGGACAAATTGCTGCAGACCCAACTTTGAGCACGAGAAAATTGGCCACTGTTTCAAACATCAAAAGAAGAACTATTCAGCGAATATTGAAGCATCATAAATTTCACCCGTATAAAATTCATCTTGTACAACAACTGAATGAAGATGATTTTGATCGGCGGCTGGAGTTTTGTGAAGTTGAGACTGCACGAGTAGCTGATAACGAGAACTTTCTGTTCAATATCTGTTTTTCAGACGAGTGTACGTTTTGATTAAACTCTACAGTCAATAGTCATAATTGTCGTTATTGGGCAGATAATAATTCAAGAAATTTTCACGAAGTCCACAATCGAACTCCACAGAACTTAAATGTCTGGACTGGCATTTTTGGAGACCGTTTAATCGGACTAATTTTTCTTAATGGAAATTTGAGTGGCGAAACGTATTTGGAGTTACTAGAAGATATCGTTTACCCTCTACTAATTGATATTGTTGAAAATGATGATCGCTATCAAGAAAATCAATTAGTGTTTCAACAATATGTAGCTCCTCCGCATTTTTCACAACGTGTTAGGGCGTTTTTGAACAGAGAGTTGCCAGAGCAATGGATTGGGCGTAGAGGTGCTATTGACTGGCCCCCTAGATCACCAGATTTAACTCCTTTAGACTTCTTTCTATGTGGCCATTTAAAGAGTATAATTTACGCATCAGAACCGGAGTCTCTGGAAGAATTACGACGACGCATTGCTGAAGAATGCCGTCTAATAACTCCACGAATGCTCCAGAATGTCAGAGGTCGTTTTGAACAAAATTTGTACTTTTTTATGGAAGCTGGTGGTCAACAATTTGAACACTTACTTAACTGAATAAACATTTTTGAACGTTTGGTTTTGTTTTTTTTTAACGAAAAATTGATTAATTAGTTTATTTCTTATCACAATGAATGAAATACGTTCTTGCACCTCCAACTGTGAATAATTTTTTAAAGGGGTTGATAAAACTTTTAAAAAAATAATTGTGTGTTGAATTCAGAAAAGAAGGAGCTTTCAAATCATGTAACACTGGACCCATGTTCCATATTAAAAATATAATGGTTGTTATCACCACCCTTAAGGGGTTGATGTGACAAAGTTGAGTTTTATGTCAAAACATGCCCCCCTCAATAATAAAATTGACGTCTTTCAGCGTTTCTTAAAAAAAATTCTCTGAACGCAAATCGGTCTGTTTCGTTTTCAATGCGCCAGCCTGTATATGAATTTTAACGGACTTTGGTTTCGGGTTCACGGGACCCAAACTGAAAAATATCACCATCGATACACCTCTATTAGCGAATTCTAAATTTCCATGGAACTACGAATAATCACACGTGGCGAAAACAAACTCTCGTTTTCTTCCTACACCCGCCTCTGTTGCAAAAATGTAATAAAAACAGAGGCGATAAACGGTCTTTTGTGTAGCCATTGCAGATATATAATATACAAGTGCACATTTAGTCGAATAATTGTGTGAATTTCTAGTTCAGTTATAAAGCTATATTGATTTCGGAATTGGACGGAGCGGCAAATCCCCATTATTTCTTTAACTCTATCATCATTCCCAGCGAATGGCACAGCACTCAAGGCTTTCATTCTCCGGAGCCGACAGGCTGAAAATCTGCAATGAATTTGGATACTGTCAAGCAAGCGCGTGAGTTGAACAGTAGAGCAGTCGGGAGGCTAGGTCAGCAACCAAATATTCTCATTATATTAAAGAACATAACTTCTACTTGTATTTCTTATTCCGCTCTTCGATATACCTCCTTTATTTAAATGCTAAGCTGCTAACTGCTAAGCGGTAAATGTGTCAGGTAGTTGCTCTCCAGATATTGCACGAAAACGGTTATGTTTATATCGGGGGTGAAAATACAAGTTTCTACATAACAGACTCGATTATGATTATTGTTATTAGTTCAAAAAAGACGTAGAAGAAATGTACAGTGTCGTTTAGTTCCAGAGATTTTCGCTATACCCTAACCTGCCTATGAGCACAACAGCCGCTATAAAATTTAAATTTCAACAAGCAAGAAAAAAATACACATTGCATAGATGCGAAGAACTTAACTTGCATAAGATTTTGCTAATATATTTCAACTTCTAGAGTATCTAATTGTAAATATCAGGTAGTGCTTAATGTTATTTTTTAGCGAATTTTTGCAGAAAAAATTGGCTACAGAAGATCGCGCCTATTTATTGTGAAACAAATTCCTCAAATAACTGCAAAGTAGGACAGTTGCATATACAGGCTGTTTCAAAAAGCATGCACCATCGCTCGTGGGGCAATTCCTTACTAAAAAATAAGAAAAAAAGTTCCTGTGCACATGGGCCCGGAAACGCATAGTTTCCAATATAGAGGGAAATGAATTTTTTTTTTTAATTTTTTATAAATAATTTCAAAACCACTGGATTGATTTTAATGAAACTTGGAACTTGAAAGTGTATTATGAAAGTGCATATTTTCAAGTGAAAATCTACTTACAACTGCGTCAGTGGCGTGCGTACGGGGCAACTGTAAAAATTCATTTTGGAAAAAAATATGTGCGCCACTGTCTTTTTCCAATTTTAATACATCAGTTATGAAGCTTATTACATAAGCCACAAAAGCTACCTCTTGGTATTTTTTCGTTCAGGGTATCCCTTAGGAGATATGATTAATTTTATAAAAAGGGGTAAAGTACCGATTCGTTGGAGTAATGAAAACAGTAATCGTAAAGTGCCATGAAACTATAATTTTTGACAGTTCTCTAAATTCTACAATTTTGAAGTGCTTTGTAGGCGTCAAAAGAGTTTTCGTGCTATTATTTAAATTTTGATACGGTGCAGTATTTTCGTTTTTAGTTATTTGTTGATACTGAGCTGCTCATTAATATTATTTCCTCCTCTCAAGATGGTTTTCATTAAGTACACTTCAGCGGATTTGACTGATATGTTGTTAATTTATGGACAAACAAATCAAAATGCTAGACAAGCTGTGCGAGTTTATCAGGAAACTTATCCGCAAAGAAGAATTCCTGACAAAAATATTTTCCCACGTATTGTAAAACATTTGAGAGAAACTGGTTCTTTAAAACCTTTAAAAGCTGACTCTGGACGCAGAAGAACCGCCGAACTGTACGAGTTGAAGAGGCAATATTAAATAGAGTTGAACGTGATCCTAGTACAAGTACGAGAATTATTGCCACCGAACTGGGTAATATTTTGACATCATCAGTTCACAGAACTCTGAAGGATCAAAATTTATATCCCTATAATTTTACACGTGTCCAGGAACTTCTACCTAGAGACTTTCAACCAAGGGTAATGTTTTGTCAGTGGTTCTTAAACAAACTTAGGCACGACCAACATTTTTCTAAACGTGTACTATTTACTGATAAGGCGTCATTTACGCAAAAAGGTATCGTAAATTTTCACAATTTACATACATGGGCCGATGAAAAGCCACACTCTCTGAGAGTTGCAAATTCGCAGTATCAATTTTCCATCAATATTTGGGCTGCTATTATTGAAAATCACATAATTGGTCCTGTTGTTCTACCGAATCGTCTTGACCATGAATCATATTTAAACTTTTTACAAAATGATTTGCCGTTGTTACTACCGCATTTTATGAGAAATGGTACAATGTGGTTCCAGCATGATGGTGCGCCCGCACATTTTGCAGCAGTTGTAAGAACATATTTAGCCAACACATACGGTCACCGATGGATTGGTCGTGGAGGTCCGGTGTCATGGCCACCTCGATCTCCGGACCTGAATCCTCTCGATTTTTATTTGTGGTGTCATTTAAAAGAAATAGTGTATAAAACACCAGTAAATACACGAGAAGAATTGTTGGGAAGAATAGAATATGCATTTGACAGCATTAGAGAAGATCAAAATATTTGCAGAAGAGTAAGAAGATCTTTGCGCAGAAGGTTAAATAATTGTAACGACGCTAATGGTGGTCACTTTCAACATTTTCTTTAGCTTTGTTATTAAAGTCAATTGAGTAATGTACAAAAAACAAGAGTTTGGAAAAATCATGGTGTCTTTACGATTACTTTTTTCATTTTTTATTTTTATTTTTTATTTATCATTTTTTATCAATGTTTGTAATATTCATTTCAATGTTTATCACCAATAAGTTTTACGTAGGTTAGTTATTTGCACGTTTATTGCTGTAACCTTTACTGTATGTTTTGTTTTTCATATTCTTATGGTTGCAGTAAACATATATTATTATTATTATTATTAAGCCGACTAATCGGTACTTTGCCCCTTTTTATAAAATTAATCATATCTGCTAGGGGATACCCTCAACGAAAAAATACCGAGAGGTAGCTTTTGTGGATTATGTAATAAGCTTCATAACTGATGTATCAAAATTGGAAAAAGACAGTGGCGCACATATTTTTTCCCCAAATGAATTTTTACAGTTACCCCGTACGCACGCCACTGACGCAGTTGTAAGCAGATTTTCACTTGAAAATATGCACTTTCATAATACACTTTCAAGTTCCAAGTTTCATTAAAATCAATCCAGTGGTTTTGAAATTATTTATAAAAAATTTAAAAAAAAAATTAAAATTCAACTCTCTGTATATTGGAAACTATGCGTTTCCGGGCCCATGTGCACAGTTACTTTTTTTCTTATTTTTTAGTAAGGAATTGCCCCACGAGCGATGGTGCATGTTTTTTTAAACAGCCTATATATATATATATATATATATATATATATATATATATATATATATATATATATATATATATATATATATTCTTGAATACCCACAGTGTTAAGGACAATATGATCCTAGATCGGTTAAAAAGAAAATGACCCGAGAAAAGATAATTTGACGGCAGAGAACAACGCATCGAAAGAAATCACCCTGACACACCGACATACAGATTTAAAACCAAAAATTCAAAGCTTTTTCAACAATTTACACAAGATAGTCCCATTATTGTCGGTTATCGTCAAGTAAACTGGACTTAGAACTGGCAATCTAAATCTGCGTTACATAGATATTACATACAGTGGTGTCACGACCCAACACATCCTTTCGTGTCAAGTGCCTCATTTTATCAGGTTTTTGAAGAAATAATTTTGTCCTTATTCCAACCAAATAAGTGCGCTACCTGTGTAGTTCATAGAATTGACAACATATATGACGAGGAGGTTAGCCAGCACCAAGCGAAGAAGGCAGAATCAAGAGACGAGAATAAAAAAGACAAAGAATCAACAAATAGGGTATTTTGTATGGATCTACAGCCCATCCTTTTGGCACCAAAATCAAGCACATCATCTTTTTATATCAAAAAGAAACTAGTAGTCCATAATGTTACCATTCTTTATACGAAAATGAAAGACGGTTACTGCTACTTGTGGCACGAGTCATGTGAAGGAGTGTCAGGAAGTGTTTGCACAACAATAATGTGTGAAGTTAAATTACACACTTTTGTTGAAAATATAGAACACGTGTAAAAAATTATGTTGTAGGGTGAACATCACAAGACAGAAATTCAACACTGGCCAATGCTCTTATTGGCCAGCTATTTCTTTTAATGTAAGTATAGAGCATAAATTCTCATAAAAGATCATACGCAAGTGGATGTCGATTCCATGCACTCCACTATAGACCTTAAAATACGCCATACAAAAATAAAAGTACTTGCAGACTAAGTGGGGATATGCTTACGAGCTCAAGAGAAACCCACGCCCCACAATGGAAAATATTTAACTCATGACTACTCCAAAAATTTGATTAATCTGGGTTTCTAAAATCATCAAGACCAAGTACGAAGGTGGGTTTTCCCTTGGTTACTGACATTGGCGTGTTAAAAGCTGCTCGTGATGGTACAATATATTATAAATTAAGGCATACTGATGACTTCTTAGACATGGATTACAGTCTGTAGGAATAAAAATTCCAGAAACGAAACCATTTTGGCATCTTAGCGATTTGCGACAATTTTATTCCGAGCGAATACCTGCTAAGCATGAAAAATTCCTCCATTTGCGGTTCCTGGAAATCAATTTTGAGTTAAGAAAATGATTACAGCCACGTCTACGAAAATCTACACTTCAAATAGTAACAAATTAAACTTGTCCAAGAAAAACTTGTTTATTTAGCGTTTATTTTACAGTTGGTATTTATCACCAAAATTTTATGACTTTAACGTTTCTTTCCTATTCTATAGAATACGATTGTTGTTACCGTTATTAAACAGAAAATAAATATTAGCTTGCAATTATTGATGGTAATATTTTGTTTTGTTACCTAGGTAAATCGCATAGGTCCAAAACATAATACAGGCTGTCCGTATATCAGGACCTACTTTGATTTGAAAACTGAACAGTCCTGGAGGTATGTTTTCCATAATTATCTGTTCAAAGAAAATAGTTAAAGCTTTAGATCGCTTCAGGTTCTACCGGAAGTGAACATCAACTCCCTTATTTCAAATAGAACACTATATAGAGAATTTTTTTTGTTTTCACATAAAACTTAACGATGTCACATTAACCCCTTAAGGGTGGTGATAACAACCCTTATAATCTAAATAGGGAACATGGGTCGAGTGTTACACCGTTTGAAAGCTCTTTCTTTTCTGAATCCAGCACACTAATTTATTTGGAAGTTTTATCAACTCGTTTAAGAATTATTCACGGTTGGAGTTGCAAGAACGCATTTCATTCATTGTGATAAGAAATGCACTAATTAGTCAATTTTTCGTTTAAAAAACTAAAAAACAAAACCAAACGTTCAAAAATGTTTATTCAGTTAAGCAGGTGTTCAAATTCTTGACCACCAGCTTCCATATAAAGTACAAATTTTGTTCAAAATAAACCCTGACATTCTGGAGCATTTGTGGAGTTATTAGACGGCATTCTTCAACAATGCGTCGTCGTAATTCTTCCAGATACTCCGGTTCTGTTGCGTAAATTCTTCTCTTTAAATGGCCCCATAGAAAGAAGTCTAAAGGAGTTAAATCCGGTGATCTAGGGGGCCACTCAATAGCACCTCTACGCCCAATCCATTGCTCTGGAAACTCTCTGTTCAAAAATTCCCTAACACGTTGTGAAAAATGCGGAGGAGCCCCTTCTTGTTGAAACACTAATTGATTCTCTTGATAGCGATCATCATTATCAACAATGTCAATTAGTAGAGGGTAAACGATATCTTCTAGAAACTCCAAATACGTTTCGCCACTCAAATTGCCATCATTGGTCCGGTTAAATGGTCTTCAAAAATGCCAGTCTAGACATTTAATTTCTGTGGGGTTTGAATGTGGACTTCGTGAAAATTTCTTGGATTATTATCTGCCCATTAACGACAATTATCAAGGTTGACTGTAGAGTCTAATAAAAACGTACACTCGTCTGAAAAACAGATATTGAACAGAAAGTTCCCGTTATCAGCTATTCGTGCAGTCATAACTGTACAAAACCATCTTCATTCAGTTGTTTATGATGCTTCAATATTTGCTGAATAGTTCTTCTTTTGATGTTTGAAACAGTGGCCTATTTTCTCGTGCTCAAAGTTGAGTCTGCAGCAATTTGTCTCAAAACTTCAATCTCAGTAGTCTCATTTCTAACCGGAAATTCACGTGCAGGATCCCGTTTTTTGTTGGCTACTGAACCACTTTGTCGAAACTTTGCAACTAACTCCAAAATGTATTTTCTGTAAATATATCTGTTCGGATGTCGTTCATTAAAGAAATTTGAGGTACGGTTGGCACAGTCATCGTTTTTAAAAAAAAGAGTAATTATTTTAACTCCTTGTTCTACAGGATACACCATTGTGAAATTAATTTTCGGTAGTACTGTCAAGTATCAAACCGACCAATAAACTGAAATAATAAACCGCATTTCTCTCATTCCGATAAGAAATGTTCTGATAGTCAATTTTTTGTTTACACACCAACAAACCATTGACTATCAGCACATTTCTTATCGGAATGAGTAAAATGCGTTATTGCATCTTCAACTGTGAATAATTTAAACGAGTTGATAAAACCTGCAAAAAAATGAGTGTCCTGAATTCAGAAAAGAAAGAGCTTTCAAATGATGTGACACTCGACTCATGTTCCGTATTTAAAATATAAGGGTTGTTGTCACCACCCTTACGGGGTTGATGTGACAAAGTTGAGTTTTATGTCAAAACATGTTCCCCTCAATATTAAAATTGTCGTGTTTCAGCGTTTATTAAAAAAATTATCTGGACGCAAATCGGTCTGTTTCGTTTTCAATTCGCCACCCTATATATATATATATATATATATATATATATATATATATATATATATATATATATATATATATATATATATACTGTCAAATTTTAATATGACTTTATGTACTATAGCTGTTACTTATCTTAAATAGTTTCCAAAATATGGGACCTAAACACAAAAATTGACATCTGAAGAGGTTTAATAAAACTGTTTTAGTCAACTGAGTTTTATCTCTTCAGCTACAATTTTCTTACATCTTAATGCTGAAATATTGCCTAATCTCATGCAGCTGACAGCTCCTGAAAAGTTTATACAGAGTGCTCCCAAAACATTATTATTTATTAGATACTTCCAACAACTTTAACTTGATATTTTCAAATGAAACGCCCTATATCTTATTGAATATTTGAATTATGTGTTTGATTTCTGACGGAAATATATTATATTGTTTTAGGCTACTTTTGCTCTTAAGCACAATATTTCATTATTTAGTGAATTTGGGTCACTTTTTTGGATCTTCTTCTAAAATAAATTCGGGGTAAGAAAATGCACAGGCTTTGTAGAACAAAACTTTCATATAGTTACTTTGTGAAAAATGCCAAAAAATTTGCGGAAAATTGTATAATGGAAACTAAGTCAACTATTTTTTGTATTAGGTGTTCAGAACTACCGTTTGGTCTTCCGCAAGGTTGCTATGAAACAAACACCAGTGGTCAGATTTGACAGAATCTAACTGTCTAAGTGACAGTGCTCTTTTCTGCTCCTCTCACTTAAGTGAAAATCGTTATTGCTTTGTCATTGGGAAGATGCAGTAATAACGACCTGCTAAATATAATTATCATTTATGGTGACTATCACAGAAGTGCTGACAGGGCTTGTCGCATATTTGCATTACGCTTTTGAAGTTGACCTAGGCCTACGACGAAGAGAGTTAAACAAGTACTTCCAGAGGAATTAGAATCCCTCTCTGGCAAAATTCAAAAACATAATTCTTAATTGGACAACCAAGGTTTAGCTTTGTCATAACTGTCACATAGTTGGAAATGAGATAAAACAATGTCATTACCCAAACCAAAAATAATGAATTTAAAACAGCGAAGTATCAATTTTTTTAATTTCATTATCAAACGATCCACTATATTTTTGGGGTAAAATTAAATTAGATAAATAAGAGTATGAATTTAATGCATTGATAATAATAATGATAATATTTATTTGGTCCTTTAGTTACAATTATTGTAAATCGGACAAGTCAAAAAACTTACAAGATAAAAAAGATCAAAAACGTATCACAACTTATCGCAAGGGTACGTGCCCAAAAATCTAAAATCTAACGAGCTTCACATTACAACAAAAAACATACGTTCACAGTACAGCTTCACAAAATTCACTCAAACTATAAAAACTATGAGTAATTAAAGCAACCTTCAGTTGCTCTCTAAATTTTTTTTGTACAATTTGTGTCCTTCAGAGAACAAGACAGCTGCTTGTACAAAAGCAACCCGCATAACATGGCGACTTCTTAAAAAAAGAATGGTGACATCTGTTCAGGCGAAAAGTATTTTTTTCACGAGTGTTGTATCCATGAAAATCCGAGTTGCATCAACGTTTCGAATACACGTTTACTAATAAGAATCTGTTTTCAAAGAAAGTGGGGATTTGTCTTTGCTATCAACTGTTTATAAAATAAGTTATTCCCCCTCAGAGTTATAATCTGCCAAAACCAGCAAGTTAATGAAGGCGCTCCATGACAATCGTGTTAAGAACAATCGTTTGACAGCTTTGTACACATAAAACTAGAAAAGGTTGTCTTATTTTCAGATTATATACGCTTCGGAGAATTTACCACTGCTAAAAACTATTGAAGTAAAAGTATTTTATTCCAAAGTAGATGCATTACTCCCCGTCGGTTGATTTTGTGAAATGAAAAAAAAACAGGGTCAGATCTGAAAAAGTTATTCAAATGCAAAAAATAGTGAAATATTTTGCTTACGACGCAAAAATAATACAAAACAATATGATATGTTTCCGTCAAAAATTAAACGCAGAATTCAAATATGCAATAATGTACAGAGTTTTTCATTTGAAAAAGTCAACGTACGCTTGTTTGAAGTGTCTAAAAAATAATAACGTTTTAGGAGAACCCTGTATAAATTTATTTGAAACTGTCAACTGCATGACATCAAGCTGTATTTCAGCATTAAGAAAATTGTAGCTGAAGAGATAAAACTCAGTTAACAAAAACAGTTTTATTAAACCTCTTCAGATGTCAATTTTTGTTTTAGGGTCCCCATATTTGGAAAACTGTTATAGATATGTACCAACTATGGTACATGAAGTCACATTCAAATTTGACTGGGAATCTAAAAACGTAAGAATATATAGAATGCTTTATTTAAAATAAGGAAGTTGATGTTCACTTCCGGTATAACCGGGAACGGTATAAAGCGCTAACTAATTTATCTGAACAGATAATTATAGAAAACATACTTCTAAAATTTTTAAGATTTCAAGTCAGAGTAGTTCCTGGTATATGGCTGACAGTCCAAGCTCGCAGGACACTTGTATAGAAAGAAAACCGGAAAACCCCTAAGTTCGTTTCAATAAATAAAATATTATTGGTTTTTGTAAATTTTTCTGGCAAGTTGAAATAGGCTCCAGTGAAATACTAGGCTCTATTTCTATTTATAGAATAGTTACAAATGCCCCGAATTTGTTTCTACTAAAAATTTGCAAGGCTACATGCATTATTACCATAATTACAGGTTAGGTTATGTTAGGCTAAATTGTGAGTGGGCCATAAGGGCTCCTCCACTGCAACATTAAGGTCTATTGTGGCTCACGCCTAATAGTCTCATATTTCGCCCAACAAAGCCAGCCTCCTGTAGAGGTCTATAATTTTTGCGGGCGAAGTTGATCCAGATCTTCTGGTGAAATCTTTGTCTTGCCAAAGAGCAGGTGTCTTGTCCTGCCTGCAGTCGGACAGGAACACAGCACCTGCTCTGCTGTCTCGTCACTCTCCAGCCTGCACTCAGTTTCCTGACCGCCACCAATTCGGTGCATCTGGTGACTCATACCGTTTTTTAATTGCAACGGTAGGAACAAAAATGCCTTTATTTCAGCTTGGCTATCTGAATTATTTTTTATCGATTTGTGTATCCATTGGTTTTGTATAATTTCCCTTGCACATCTCTCGATGGCATATGCGTCTGCCTGGTGTATAGTTGCGTACTTTCCGAGACTAGTTGTTACCCTAGCATCGCTGTTGTTGTTCCCATATGCGCCCTATCGGTTTTGAAGCCGTCAGTATACCAGCAGAGATCGGTACTCAATATGGTCGTTTTGTTTCGTTTCCAGTCCTGTTACAGATCTCAACTGATTTTTGTAGGCATCAAATCTGAGATAATTCCTAGAACCTCATGAATGTCAATGTCATCGAGGAGTCCAGACCCTCCCATACGGATTTCGTTCGGCATGCTGTCGGCCGTTTGTTTTAATCTGTACGTTGTCCACCTACTAGCCTCCATCTGCAACCAAATGTGAAGAGGTAGAATGTTAAGGAGGGCCTACAAATCGGCTGATGAAACGGTGCTTATCGCGTTCGTTATCATCAGACAAGCTTGTCTCTGTACCTAAGTTTAGCCCTCACAATACCACGAATTACCTAGGCCACCAAACTATGGCTCCATATTTTATCATTTTATCATCGGTCTGATAACCACTACATGAAGCCAGTACATCAGTTGGGGGATTGCTCCCCAGTTATTTTCACAGATTCTTCGTCATGTCCACAGGGACAGTTTAGCCCTGCGGACCAGATTCTCTAACTGTACATTTCAGTTGACCTTATTATCTAGGGTAACCCCTAGATATTTAGCTTGTTTCATAAATGGGGTCGTTTCCCCCATAAGAATAGGTGGTTTTAATTTGTCCAACGTTCTTCTTCTAGTAAATAGAATAATGATGGTTTTGCGGGGGTTCACAAACATATGTTCCCTCCGACACCATTAGTGTCTCTCGAAGAGTATTTGCAAGTTCCTCTTCAGATGTACCTCTAACCATTATAACACGCTCATCCGCATACGCCTGGGCGTCAACCTTCCACAGCCCCAAGATAGCCAACAAATCGTCCGCAAGGGCCAAAGCATGGGGTATAATACTCTTCCCTGTGAGCACCCCATCACAGTCCTGAAGCTGACCACTTCTCCCTGCAACTAAGTAATAACGATCCGACTGTGAAGCATGCTACCGATTCAGCCACAAATGGTAGGTTCCACCCCTCTAGCGATAGCGGCTTCGTAGAGGGAGTTATATAGTGCATTGTTAAATGCTCCTTGAATGTCCAGAAACGCAGCCACCGCTAGCTCCCCGTTATTCAGGGAGTGTGTTATTTTCTCAACGAGGTTATTGAGTGCTAACTTAGTAGATTTCCCAGTTTGGTAGGCATACTGGTTGATATTGAGGGGGTTATTGTTTAAGATATTCCTCCTAATGTGCCCGTCCAGTATTATTCGAGTGCCTTCAGGAGGAATAAAGTAACACTGAGAGGTCTAAGCGATTTGGGTAGGAGGCCATTACGTCCCAATTTGGGAATATATACCCCACGCGTATCCCCCTAATTACCGTCCAGCTGGATGGAATATAGTTCCAAGCCAGACTGGCCCTATACAGCCTGATGCGGAATTGGGGGAGAGCCTCCAGTTCATTCTGTAGCAGGATAGGAATCACCCCATCTCCTGCTAGCGCCTTAAATGGCGTAAATGCTTCACAGCACACTCCACCGCCAAGGCTGTAATTATTCTCCGAGCAACCCGGCAGTCTTCCCTTTGAGAGCGTTTATATCGACCCCCGGCAGGCGGGACATCTTCACTACTCACGATCAGACAATCTGGGAAGTGTGTGTGTGTGTGTGTGTGTGCTAAGAGCTCTAACGTTTCTTCCCGTGATTATATACCCATACCGGTTTTGCTCTTATTAGAGCTCGTCAGTGCGCCATACTAGTTTCAGCGAGAATACACCAAAAACAATTTCGGCTAAGGTAGCCAGCCTCCTAGAACATTATGAGATATATGGCAGGGTAGCCATCTCGGTATTATGGAAGAAAGTGTGACAATTTACAAAATTCTTGGTTGGTTGTACACAGTCTCTATTTATAACATTTTGTGTTTATTTGAGCTGCCGTGACAACATACTACCTGGTTACGCACCAAGAGGGCGACCCTGTCGTATATCTACAATGTTACTAAAAATATGTCAAAGTTGTAACGATCTATAAAATCTTTCTGATATTTTAATTTAAATGACTTAGTTGAATCCAGCGTCACTTTCTACAACAACAAAAATGCATAATGCGTTTTATTTTATTTTAATCTACAGAAGTTTTTTAATGTATTTTATCATGACCTTAAATAATTTGGACTGTAACATATCTAGTAAAAGATTCGTGGCTATTTTTGCTAATAAACTTTCACTCAGGCAGTGTGAAAAATTAATCCACAGTCCTCTTATTGCTATTATAAAAATACTCTTTGGTAGACGAGCTAGTTAGTGTGGTAGAAGTTTTGAACATTTACACCAAATAAAGTTTGATGTAAATGAATGTCGTGAATATAATAAGAGACTCTGTATTTTCATGGACAATATTTAACAGACCACACATAACGCGTTGCCTGGGCAGCAGTTTCCTAGTATTGCCAGAAATATTCAAAGAATACTCTTATTATATGTTTTAGTTTCAGTTGAATTATTCCGTATCATGGAGCTGGCAAGCTGGCAACTCTAAGCAGTTATCTTTGGTTTTGTTACAGGTCAAATGGTCCAACCAGCCCCCGAGTTCTTAGCTCCTTTGGAGAATCACACTGTAACACAGGGCAGAGACGTATACTTCACTTGCGTCATAAATCATCTCTCTCCTTACAAGGTAAATATGCCATCACACATTATAGATTGTTAAACTTTATATAGAGTGATCAGGATATGATTTTAACGTCCCTATAGTTTTTTTCACTGTACGATTTCAATTTTTACCGAATTTTTCCTACAACAAATGCATCTCTAGAATAACACAGCTATGGCAACTAAATTTGATATTCAAGTTTATACTATCAAACTTATTCTACGTAGCAACATTCATAGTTTTAAGTTTAACGAAGAAAGAATTAGAAGCTTAAAAAAATTTTGGAGCCACTGGTGACACGAAAACGCACAAGAACAAAGCACTTTGTGTGTTACAAAACCTATTGAATACTACATGCACATAACGATTAACTTTTCTTGGCGCGCAAGCATAAAAAAGTAACAGAAAATTTACTTTGAAAATTTTATAATTTTTTGTCTTAAAACATCAAAATCGCAATTTGAAACGTCAACAATTTGCAGACAAGGGGCCTCAAACGATTACGGATTATGCAGAATAAACGTCGTAAAACGTGTCTTTAACAAAGTCTTTAGTTTCAGCTTTAACCATCATTCTCCCAAAAAAAATCCAAATAGATCGTTTTCCTAATTCTGTGGCAGAATATTAGTTAGAGTTCATGGTTCATAGTCTATAATTTTTAGCAACTGTTCGTAGAAAAAATGGAAAGAAGACGGTGACTTTTGAATAAAAACATTCGTTAAATGAGCGCGAATTAGGCCCCCAACAACAAATATCCGGGGTTAGCTTTTAGATGTTTACATTAGGGTAGAGAACCTCTGTGGTTCAGGAGTAAGAACGTGTGCCTCTGCAGCGAAGGGTACTGGGTTCGATCCCAGGGTACTCCTTTCACTTTTTCAGAACAACCTGTAACATTAACATCAACCGAGGTTCTGGCATTGTATTTGAGCAAGTTGAATGTCTGCACGTTCCGCCCTTCGGAGGGGGCGTAAATCCGTCGGTCTCGTGTTCATGCGATGTTGGGCACGTTAAAGATCCCTACTCTCCTTACATAAAGGCAGGGGTTTGGCAAAATTTCCAGGATAGTGAGGTGAAACTGCTCCCTAGCGTCGGTGATTGGCCATAGTCGCGGAAATAGGCCGATGTTAAAGAAACAAAACACACACACACACACACACACACATTAGGGTAGAACTTAAAGTGACGAAAAATATTTTTATTTGTATTCTGTATTCTAGTAGCAGGTTAAAGCTGCCTTTAGATCATAACGAAGGACGATGGGATAGTATTTTCGAAAATGAATTAGAAAAATCTATGACTAATGGACGTGAGCTTCCGAGGCCATCTAATCAATTTTAGCTAAGTAATTATATTTGTCGTGATATGGTGTGTATCATTTGCAACACCCGCGGTTTCAACACTATTAGAATAATAGCTTTTAACCACAAGCTTTCAAGTTTATTCTCAACAATTTCCCGCACTTTACTATCAAAAGGTTCGCCATTATTGTTTTCAGTTTTTGTGTCATTTTCTATACGTAAATAACATTTCATAACTTCTTCATCAATAGGTAAAACTTACTCGCCTAAATCTTCGGGAGCACTTGAGCTTCCATGTGCCTTAAAACTATAAAAGTATCTAATTTTCGTGAAAATTTTAAATAAAAATAAAAATATATAACCCACATACACAGTACAACGGTTAGTAAATCTCGCGATTTAGCACGTAACGCCGGTACTATTTAAATGCCACTTCTCGAGTTGTTGAAACCTGACAATGTCTAAAAACTCGGGACGCAGCAAGTGCGTTATGGTAGTGAATTTTCATAAAAATCTTTTTAATAACAAATATGTGTGTTTTTTTAAGAAAGCAGGCATCAAATTTGGTTACCAGTATAATCTATATAGTAAAAACAATGTGCCATGTTCCATTAATATAACTTTATTGTGTGAATATGTACAAAAATTTCCAAAAGTAAACTTAAAATGTTCCCGAAAAAACACGTTTCTTGGTCAACCTTATAGGTTAATAGCAAATTGAGCTGTTCAAATATGAAACATTTGATCAAAATTCGCTACCATAACGCACTAGCTGCGTCCAGAATTTATTTTCTTACAAATCTGCATTATATTTCGATTGAAAATGCAAAAATGCAATAACATAAGACGTGTTTGATTAAAAAAAGGAAATTTGTATCACCAACGACTTATGGGCCACCCTGTGATTGCAGAAATATTATTTTAAGATGTAGCTCAAGACACCCTATAATTAATATATACAAATTTTCTTCATATCTTATATAATAACGGATATATTGAGCTTTATTAATTTTTTACGAAAATTCGACAAAAATTATATGCCATTAAATGATAAACTCTATAGCTAAGGCTACTACCAAGCATCAGAGAAAGGGTCTCTTTGAAATGAATTTTCTGCAAATATTTTAGTAAAATGAAGGACTATGACGGTTGAAACTAAGACTTTAGGGTTTGTAAAACATCCTTCTTGAGACATTTTATTTCTATAGCCCGTATTAGATTTAAGTTATTTGCCTAAATGTTGCCAATTTTGACATTTTAAATCGCCACTTTGACGTTTTGAGGAAAACCCCAATTTATTTATTTTTAAATGCCTATAACTTTTTTGTCTTTTGACCTACATAGCTAGATTTTGGTAAGTAACTTACCTATAAGGACGTAAACCTGCGTACCAAATTTGGTTGCCCTTACTTTGTTAATTCCGGAGATATAAATTTTTTTCGAAAGAAAACACAAAATTTTCCGGGAAAAACCAGAATCCCTGCCTTTCTGTAAGGAAGGTAGGGATCCCAAACGTGCCCAACATCGCATGGACACGGGACCGACGACTTTACGCCCCCTCCGAAGGGCAGAACGTGCAGACATTCAACTTGCTCAAATACAATGCCAGAACCTCGGTTGATGTTAATTTTACAGTTTGTACTGAAAATGTGAAAGGAGTACCCTAGGATCGATCCCAGTACCCTTCGGTTTAGAGGCACACGTACTTACCCCTGAACCACCGAGGTTCTTTATATCCAACATACGTAATTTTTGGTTTAATCTGATATGAATAACCAAATTTGGTTGCCCTTACTTTGTTAATTCCGGAGATATAAATTTTTTTCGAAAGAAAACACAAAATTTTCCGGGAAAACCAGGGCAGATTTTTCTGACTAACGAACTCATCCAAGCTATTTGCAAAAGGATAACATATAAAAATTGAAACTGACCCCGGATATGTTTTCTGGGGGGCCTAATTAGCGCTCATTTGAAGAAATTATTTCAAAATTCAAAAGTCGGGATCTCCTCATTAGTGAATTTTTTTTAAGAAAATTCACTAATAAACCACAAGTACAGTCAAGCTTATACAGTTTCAATCAATCTATATTAGCAATTCGCTCTAAATATGTCAAATTATTATATGAAAGCGAATTATAAATGGATGATAATCTCGTAGTAAAAATAACATAAAATGAAAACTTTGAGGCCATTGGGACAGCCGAAGATAATATTTTGCGTTAAAATAATATTAATGTTTTTGACAAAGGACACTATACGGCAACTTTTCCACGCTATTAGGATTACAAAAATAAATATTATTTTTTAAGTTCCACCCCAGTTTACACATATACAGGAGGGCGCATTTTTGGGTTGAAACTCATTATATCTGTTATTATACAAGATACAAGAAATAATTATATAACTTAATTATTATAAGGTGTTTTGAGCTACATCAGCATCTTACGGCTTTCACATTTTGGGCACATATCAAAAATTGTGATGCGACGTTTTTACCAATCAGGTAAAATCACAATCAGGCATTCGGGAAGGGTTTCGTTAATACCATTGGTCGAAAAAACGAACTGAATTTGAATTTTGTTTTGAAAAAATTGAAACTGTGTACCTAATTTTTTTCAAATGGAACAGCCTGTATTTTATGTCTCAGGCGTAAAAAGCAAGCCCTTCGTTTCAACTCTTCTATAACACTCTCTATACCTAAACACTCTAGTTTTGGAAATATTTACATCTATAATCGTATACCCTGATTCATACAGGGATTACTTTAAAAACTTTTTTTTTTAGTTTCCTCCTTAATAATTCTATTAGTCGATCAGATTATGCGATTGTTTAGCGAATTTCGGAAGAAACATTTCAAAATGTTTAAATAAACTTTGGTAAAAAAAAATTAAGGACTAATTAATTTGACATGCGTATCAACAGGTGTCCCAGGATTTGAAAAAAAAATGCGAATTTTCGTGAAACAACGTAATTTTTTTTTGTATTTCTGTCCAAAAGCTTTCTGCAAATAATTACAACTCGGCTAGTGTTTTTTTAATTACTTCGATAGGTTCGTTGGCTAGGAAAGTGAGACCAGTTTTTTCGGGAAATTTTTTAATTTATGTCCGGGAAACGTTTGTACTATTTTTCACAAAATTATTTTTCGATGGATAATGGTACATTATATTTCTACTATAAAGGTTAGGTTATACGAGCTAGTCAATTTGATGTGTTAAAAAATCAACATTTTTAAAACAAAAAACACTTGTATGAAAATTCGCTACTATAACACACTTGCTGCGTCCAGAAGGTAATTGGCCATCTTGGGGCGTCCGACATAATGGGTTTAGAATGACATCACATAGTTTATCGTATTTTACTCGTCACACCCTTTCAATTAGTACCCATGGCACGGGAGCTGTGTAGAAAAAGGTAATCCGCTATTTGAAGCATCCACTTTATTGGTTTTATAATGGCATCACATAGTTCATCGCATTTTACCCGTCAAACACTTTCATTTCATGTCGACGTCAAAAGGGTTGTGAAAAAAATGGGAATCCGCCATCTTGGGACATCCACCATATTATATTTGAAAACAATATCACAATATTTTGTTCCATTGTCACCGGAATTATACACGACTTCCAAATTTTAAAGCTCTAGCTTAATTAGAACTAGTCGAAATTTGTATCGCAAATTTGGTCCCAGAGAGAGAAAATAAGCTAATAAAAGCGTTATAACAAATAATACGCCTACGTGACAACCTTCAGTCGATTAGGAGTATTATTTTCTTTATATCCAACATGTGTGTGTGTGTGTTTTGTTTCTTTAACGTTGGCCTATTTCCGCGACTATGGCCAATCACCGACGCCAGGGAGCAGTTTCACCTCACTGTCCTGGAAATTTTGCCGAATCCCTGCCTTTCTGTAAGGAAGGTAGGGATCCCAAACGTGCCCAACATCGCATGGACACGGGACCGACGACTTTACGCCCCCTCCGAAGGGCAGAACGTGCAGAGATTCAACTTGCTCAAATACAATGCCAGAACCTCGGTTGATGTTAATTTTACAGTTTGTACTGAAAATGTGAAAGGAGTACCCTGGGATCGATCCCAGTACCCTTCGGTTTAGAGGCACACGTTCTTACCCCTGAACCACCGAGGTTATTTATATCCAACATACGTAATTTTTGGTTTAATCTGATATGAATAGCAGCGCTGGTGATTTAGTAATAAAAACCTGTACTTATGAAAGGTTGGGTATTTGAGTCCCTCGGCTCAGTTTTTCAGCACATACTGTAAATTTAACTTCTACCAAGGTCATGTCATGATGAATGTTCACTTAGTGAATGAGCAAGTTTAATGTCCAAACGTTCCGCCCTGCAGGTGGGACAAAAAGCCTTCGGTCCTTCTTACAGAGGTTTCCCAAACTTTTCGGTGCCCTAATATTAAACTGATCTCTGGGGTGGTTACTTCTCGTGCTTGCAAAAATAGACTGACGCTAAAGAAATAAAAAATACAATACATACAACTGTAACTTGTCGTCGTCCACATTATTTAAGGTTAGTTTTCAATTTTCAATGCGCATTATTATTTGTCTCTGATCTTATCAGGGTAGATAAATTCTTGGACTTTTATATATAATTGAATTTAGGTTATTTGGCGCGCCTTAGCGGCCTGAATGCCTCGGGATTCGTTCCTGGAGGACAGAGAAATCGGCAACCGGGAACTGAGAAGGAATGCCCAGTGATTTTATTAGGATAGAGTTGGTTTGAAAGTAGTACGTTGCAAACTCAATAAGTGTGAGTTGCACTTCTGATTGGATCTTTTTGTGTTACCTCCGGGAGAAGGCACAGTATTCAGCGTTCCACACAATGCAATCAATTTGTGTAGGCCCTTTCATCGGAATTAAGACCTTTTATATTATGGAGGAATTTGATAGACATACGGATACAGTCGAATTGAGATCGCTGCGGTAACTAAGACCACAATATCTCTTTGTTAGGTGACTCGAGGGGCAAAAAGGATCAGACTTGTACTCTAAAATTTTACAAATCAAACAAGACTTTATGTTCAAAAGATAAAAAAATCTGGTGGTATTCAACGTTGTCGAAGTCTGAATACCTACTAAACGTTTTTCAGCAAGCTCAATGAAACCAAATTACGTTCCATTTAACGTAAACGTTTATCTTGCATTGTGTTAACTAAAATAGTTAAAAACAGATTTTTATTAATATCTGGTGAGCATTTCCAAGTCAGTATGTTACAAAGAAATTCACAAGACAGGTTCTTTTTCAGCTTTTTAAATATAAATATATTTTTATGAAGATCGAATTGAAAGAAAAGCAGATACAATATTTCCTAAAGAATTTTCAAAGAATAAAGTTAAAAGAGGCATTGAGAACCGTAGTAAAGGCAGTCCCTGTACAAAGAATACAGATGCATGCCACAAATTAAATTATTATCTTTATTCTATTGAAAGTTATCATGCTTACAAAATAATTATAAATGAATACACTGGCAGATAATTAAAACAGTTAACTGTTAAAAAGAACTTGGCCCTATAAATGTCCTATTAATAAAACTCATTACCAAGTACCTACTTATAGGTATTATCTTGAGTTTTCGTCAATTTAAAATTACTAGGAAATATTTTTTAAATGCGATCGCCATTTTAAAATTGCTAGTACGAAATCACGAAAAATGTTATACCTATTTCAGTGTTTTAAAATAAAGTAATTTCTGAAATCAATAACATGCATACACTTTCTTATCCCCATCAGTAATAAAACATAGGAAAACCTCTTAAAATAATCCGATCCCGCTGATTTTTAAAGCCCTTTACTTTATGGTAATGAAAGTCAATGACTCAAGCTTTTTAATTATTTTCCTAGAAAAAATTACTAATGGAGAGATCTCGACTTTAGAATTTTGAAAAAAATTCTTTAAGTGATCGTGAACTAGGACCCTAGAACTCAACTCATATCCATATATATATATATATATATATATATATATATATATATATATATATATATATATATATATATATATATATATATATATTTATATATTTATTGAAACTGACCCCGGATATGCGTTCTAGGGGTCCTAGTTCACGCTCACTTAATGACATTTTTTCAAAATTCGAAAGTCAGGAGCTCTCTACTGGCTATACCGCACTGACGAGACCCAATAAGCTTGAAACACGTGTAACGGTTGTCTCCTATTGGTTTCGCCCTTAACCGTTCTTCTTTCATATAGTATATAATTGGGCACGTTAAAAATTATGTTAATATATTTATATATATATATATATATATATATATATATATATATATATATATATATATATATATATATATATATGTATATATATATATATATATATATATATATATATATATATATATATATATATATATATATATATATATATATATATATATATATATATATGCACTTTGTTTGATTGCTGTACTTTTAGTGATTTGTTGTTTGGTTACGTGGACTGCAGTTTCGAACCGTCCCGATGCATCATCAGCATGCTATTGACTATGATTCGTTCCTGTGTAGTCTATGTCTGAGATTGTACGTGACTCCTGCGTGTTGAGCTTCTATTGGTCAGTTGACTGTTCTCTGATTGGTTGTGTTTTCGGACTGTGTGGTGTGCATCGGTCTCCTGTCTTAATCACTGTGGTTTGATAATTTGTCTATTTTCATGACTTATTACGTTTTGTTTTAACGTTTGTACTTAGATTTGTGCTGCCATTAATTGTTTCTTACTGTTTGTTAGTTGAATGTGGTATTGTTTCCAGATTTCCATTTTTTTTTGTGGTCTTTAATATGTTTCATTAGTTGAAATTGGTTAATATCTAGTTTTGGTGTTTTCTGTTGTGAATGTGTGTAGCTACGTTTGATTTATAGCTGGGTATGTGGATTTTATTTAATGCTCTTGTATGTTCGTTGAATATTGTTTCTATTGATTGTTTTGTCATTCATATATATTTGTATTGCATTTGTTACATTCTGTTTGGTATATTCCGTTTAATCCATGTGGGTTGTGTTCTTGTTTTTTATTTATTTTGTTTATTATTTTGTTGTTGGTTTTGTAGCTAATTTTTACGTCATATTGTTTGAGTGTTTGTGTTATTTTTTTGATTTGGTGGTTATAAGTGAATGAGCGGTATTTTGTGTTTGTTTCTGGTGTTTTGTTTTCGTTTTGTTGATTTGTTGGTTTTTGATTTCTTTTACTAGCTTTTCTATTGTTTGCTTGTCGTATCCATTTCTTTGTGCTATTTGTAATATGATGTTGTATTCCATTTCTCGTTCGTCATTATGGTGTGGCACATTTAGCATTCTGTTTATTAAGTATCTGTATGCGGCCATTTTGTGTGCATGCTTCCTGATCACTTCTAAGCATGTTGTCATATCAAATCATCATTTATATCTATATTCTTTCGTTTTCGCCTAAACGTGCTGTTTTTATTAAATTCGAATTAGAATTGATTACTTGTAGCACTTTTACACTTTCACCACTAAGACTAATAATTAATTTAAACGGCAGGTAATAATAGAAATTAATTCACGATATAACATCATTGTCTGTATTCACTGAATTCCAAATCCATACTCGAGTAAAAGTTCTATAACTAAATACTGATAACAGTAACTAATCAATAAATTCTGACAAGTGTTATTAAAAATTGATTTTGACTTATTTTTTGTTCCACCTGTCAAATATATAGATGACAACGTATCAAAAATCAGAAAATCATGTGTTCACTAGTTTATAAAAGTGAAGGAAACCTCACTATTCTAAAGAAAACTCGTCCCAAATAAAAACGTTGAGAAATATTTCTTACTTCTTATGAACTTAGAGTTTCCATTTTTCTAAGTAAATAATGCAATTTTTGTTCATCATCATTTAAGTAGTAAGCAGGTCTACAAAAACAGCAAAAAGAATATGGTTGTCATTTAAAAAAAACTTATGACATCGTTCAGAAATAGGTGACGTCATAAATGTAAGTTTTACGTCATAAGTTGGCAATTGAAAGGATAAAATTGACTTGTCCGAGTGTTTCTTGTAGGAATGAAATAACGAATTTATGAGTTATGTTCCAAGCTTTATCGTCACACTGTATATTCGAGGATGTATAATGTACCAAAATATATTTAGCTCCCGTGTTGCATAAATTGTATGTATATCGCACTTAATGAACAAAATTCCACGATTTTCTTTCTGTTTATTTTAGGTTGCTTGGATAAAGTCCGACACCAAGGCTATTATTGCGATACATACCCACATGGTCGCCCAGAATTCAAGGCTTTCAGTAACACACAATGGGCACAACACATGGAAACTCCATGTATCAAATGTACAGAAAAATGATTCCGGCACATACATGTGCCAAATTAATACTGATCCCATGCGAAGTCAGGTAAGGAATAATTTTTAATTAATGAGTATTTTAGTTTATATAAATTATTATGTTATTTTGTACAAATACAATAACATGTATCTGTACATACAATAATACTTAATCTGCACTAAGTGAGTGGTGGAAGTGCTGCCACCTAGTTGCGGAACCAAGTAGTATGTTGTCATGCCAGTTCCAAACAACACAAAGTGTTAAAAAATAGAGACTGTATACAACTAACTAACAATTTAGTAAATTGTTAGCCCTGGCCCATTTCTACCCTAATATAGGGACAAAGTATGTAAGGCTAGGTAAATTTGACACAGGCATTAGAACGTACAGTTATGATACTCACATAATAGTTGTGTTTCTGTCATTGCTGACAAATAATCATTATTGAAAGGAACGTGTTAGTCTTTTTTTTGTTGGATTTTCTCGAAAACTAGCGTCTAGATAGATCTAAAACATAGAATGCATCTAGCCTTACATACTTATTCTGATAAAGCTGTAGTCAACACAAACCCCGAAAGCCCAAATTTCTTAAAATCGGAGGTTCTTAGTTTTTGTTATGCCGTTTAGAACATGATTGGCCACCAGTTGCATCTAGCAGTGTGAATTAAAGCCTTTAAGGCAATCGTATTTATTTTCGAATTAAATACCTTTAGAGGTACTTGGCAATGACTTATTTTACGCGTCAAGCGTTAAACCAGTCTTTGATTACGGGTGGAAGCTGACACCTTAAGTTGTTCAGCGTCTTTAGGCAATCAATGGCCCACCAATGGCTTATGGACAGTCTGCAAAATAGTTTTTATACAATCAGTAGAAAAATAACACTTTTCATAAGCTAAGACTATACTTAGTAACTCTTCTTTCTGTCTGTGGATATTTTCGCTTTGTACTATTGAACCACCGAGAGGCAAATAAAACAGGCACTATGTGATAAAACACAGCCCATTTCTGTCTATCTTTCTATCTTTTTTATTATTATTGTAGCGAAAAATGGGATGTGCTGGATTCACTCTCCCATGGGAGTGCCTACCAAGTAAAATCCCTTTTCCATTTCTCCACATTTCAGTTTCGAACTGTGTAGCATAACTTCAAACTGACACGTTACTTTTCCTTTATTAGTGAATTTTCGTAGAAAAAATTCACTAATGGGGAGATCCCGACTTTTGAATTTTGAAAAAATTTTTGCAAATGAGCGCGATTTAGGACCCCTAGAACCCATATCCGGGGTCAGTTTCAATTTTTATATGTTTATATATATATATATATATATATATATATATATATATATATATATATATATATATATATATACATATATATATATATATATATATATATATATATATATATATATATATATATATATATATATATATATATATATATATATATGTATCACACCGATAACTCAAAAAATAATAGGCCGATTTGAGTTTTCATTCGAAAAAAATTCCTATCTCAAAAAGTAATAAGCCGATTTAAAAACAATTTGGCATGTACCTTCCTTTTGTAAATGGCTTTGACAAGTTTGTTAGTCAGGAAAATCGGACGAGGTTTTCTGGGAAAATTTTGAGTTTCCATTTGAAAAAAAAATTTTTCTCAAAGAATAATAGGCATATTTTGATATAATTTGGCATGTACCTTCCTTTTGTAAATGGCTTTGATAGGTTTGTTAATCAGAAAAATCGGACGAGGTTTTCCAAAAAAATGTTCAGTTTTTATATGAAAAAAATTTTTTTCTTAAAAAATAAAAAATCTATGATAACCAAATTTGGTAGGTAGGTTTACGATATAAAAGGTAAACTATACACCAAAATTTAGATTTCTATGTTACAAGAACAAAAAGTTATAATAAATTATTTTGTGCAAGATCATTTCTATGAAAATTCACTACCATAACGCACTTGCTGCGTCCAGGCTTTTTCAACTATTGGTGTTGTCTCCCTTTTAATAATTCACTAATGGGGAGATCCCGATTTTTGAAAAAAATTTTGCAAATGAGCGCGAACTAGCACCCCTAGTACCCATATCGGGGGTCAGTTTCAATTTTTATATGTTTATATATATATATATATATATATATATATATATATATATATATATATATATATATATATATATATATATATATATATATATATATATATATATATATATATATATATATATATATGAATATATGTATCACACCGATAACTCAAAAAATAATGGGCCGATTTTGATAAAATTTGGCACGTACCTTCCTTTTGTAAATGGCTCGGACAAGTTCGTTAGTCAGGAAAATCGGACGAGGGTTTCCGGGAAAATTTTGAGTTTTCATTCGAAGTATATCTCCGGAATTAACAAAGTAAGGGCAACGACATTAGGTACACGGATCATTAAAGGTAAGCTACCTGCCAAAATTTAGCTCTGTAGATTAAAGGACAAAAAAGTTACAGGCATTTAAAGAAACATAAATTTGGGTTTTCCTCAAAACGTCAAAGTCGCGACTTAAAACGTCAGAATTTGTAATATTTAGGCAATGAACTAATATGAACTACGGAAGGAAAATGTTTCAAGAATATTGCTTTACAAAGGGTGAACTCTTAGTTTCAATCGTCATTGTCCTTCATTTTACTAAAATATTCCCAGAAAATTCATTTCAAATATACCCTTTCTCTGGGGCTTTAACAGTAGTGTTGGCTATAGAGTTTATCGTTTAATAGTATATCATTTTTGTCGAATTTTCGTAAAAAATTATTAAAGCTCAATATATCCGTTATTGTGCAAGTTACGAAAAAAACATTAATTATAGGGTGTCTTGTTGTTGTGTTTTGTTTCTTTAACGTCGGCCTATTTCCGCGACTATGGCCAATCACCGACGACAGGGAGCAGTTTCACCTCACTATCCTGGAAATTTTGCCGAACCCCTGTCTTTCTGTAAGGAGGGTAGGGATCTAATGTGCCCAACATCGCATGGACACGGGACCGACGGCTTTACGCTCCCTCCGAAGAGCGGAACGTGCAGACATTCAACTTGCTCCAATACAATGCCAGAACCTCGGTTGATGTTAATGTTACAGTTTGTACTGAAAAAGTGAAAGGAGTAACCTGGGATCGAACCCAGTACCCTTCGGTTCAGAGGCACACGTTCTTACCGCTGAACCACCGAGGTTCATAGGGTGTCTTGAGCTACATCTTAAAAAATATTTCCACAATTACAGGCTGCCCCATAAGTCGTTGGTGATTCAAATTTTCTTTTTTTTTTTAACGAACACGCCCTATGTTATTGCATTTTTGCATTTTCCATCGAAATATAATGCATCTTTGTAAGAAAAGAAATTAGGGACGCAGCAAGTACGTTATGGTAGCGAATTTTCATTTAGTGCTTCAAATTTGAATCAATTTGCTATTAACCTATAAGTTTGTCCAGAAAACCAGTTTTTGCGGGATTAATTTAAGTTTACTTTCGGAAACTTTTGTAGATTTTCAAACAATAAAGTTATTTTGATGAAACATGGCCCATTGTTTCTAATATATAGATTGACAGTTTGATTATTTGAGGATTTTTACAAAATTATGTTGGTAAAAGCACAAGCACAGCTTTTTTGTAAGATATAATGAGTATAAATGAGTATAAATGAGTATAACCAAATTTGATGCCCGCTTTCTTAAAAAAACATATTTGCTTTTAAAAACATTTTTATGAAAATTCACTACCATAACGCACTTGCTGTGTCCAGAGTTTTTAATTCTTCTTCATTTCTTTTTTTTATGCGCTTAAACTGCTTTTATGTAACTGTGTATTAGTTTCCATTGTTCTCTGGTCTCTCTCTCTCTCTCTCTGTGACCATAAGTTCAAACCTCTGTAAGTAACTGGAATAGCATACATGTCCACTCAGTGATTGGGTGATATGATAATTTATTTCGCCATGTTTACGATTCACCCATGCTCTAACATATCAGCCTTTTTGTCGATCCTGCCTTCCCCATTTCCTGCTCTCATCTATTCTGCCAATTCTGGTTTATTTCGTCTTTTGTTTGTTCCTTTTCTGCCCCCTCTCTTGCGTATATTTTCCTATCTTCCACTAGGAGTTTGACTGGCTTTATCCTCGTGATTACCCGAATCGCTTCTGCTAAGACGGTGCAGTGCTCACTGCTAAGCCGTATAACCACCCTCCTCTGTAGCCTGGATAATAGGTTTTTATACTTTCCATATTTCATGGCCCTTTCCTAGATTCGTACTGCATATAGCATTATAGAGTGGGCTACGGAGGCTAGTAGTCTTCTTTTGGTTGAGCATGGATCTTCTATTTTAGGCACGGCTTTGTTTAGATCAGTTACTATTATATCTGTCTTTTTTGCCACCTCGGTCAGATGCTCTCCCATATGTCTGTCTCTGCCAAAGTATACTCCAAGTTAGTTCGCGATACTTTTTGTTTTAATTGTAGTTCTGTGGATTTCCTGTGTAATGCTCTTAAGGCTGCGTGCTCCGTATATGGCCCGGTATAAGTCAGTTTACGCTGCCCTGTGCTGTGCCAAAACAGTGCAGGCGCGGCAACGCTGTTATGCATGGCCGAATTAGTGCGATGAGAGGTGGGAAGTGCGCCACATGTTAGTTTGCAATTGAATCGGTGAGTTTCAAAAGCGTACATGTCCATATTCAGCGTTTTGAGAAGATAGATTAAACCTTTTTAAGTTTGAAACTACTTGAGATAGACTATCGGCATGCATAGAAAAGTTTTAAATATAATGGTTTGCACTGTATTTTTGATGGTAGTTCTTAAGAAAATAAAATGGACTACCAACGACAGATAAAAAGGGGGTTGGACTTGTACAGTTTTTAATCTCAATCTTGTATATAAAAAAACAGGTGAACATTTTTTTACTTATTTGACATTTATTCAAAACAGAAAACAATACAATATTATAATTGTTATATCAATCATCTAATCATCATTTTCAGCATTTGTGGTTTTCCATGATGTGATGTGGTAATAGGTTTACAATAATTCACCTTGGGTATAAGCCAATACCTTCTTGTTGTCCACGATTTTTTTCATTAATCGAAAGAGGTTCTTTATATGCTTTACTCTTAAGCCGAGGTGGGCTGTTCTTAAGCTGGGCGATTGAAAAGTATGGTACGGCCAGGATAACTGGTACGACAGCCTTCTTCTTTGCACGTAAAATCACACTGCCTAGCTTGTGTTTTAAGCTGAGTCAAATACCGGTCCACTATTTGGTCTTCACACTATGCGAGACTAATAAACTTTAACATTTCTATCAAAATCGTTCGCTGGGACAAAACGGTAATCATATGCGGTCAAAAGCTTCTCCAAAATGCTTTTTTTGTCATCACTAAACGTGTTATAATATGGTGGTGTATATATATATATATATATATATATATATATATATATATATATATATATATATATATATATATATATATATATATATATATATATTCAGATAAACGTTGTGTAGATACATGCACAAAAATGGTAGGAATGTAAACAAAGGTATATTGCACCGAGAATGACTAATTAAAATTTCAAATTATATTGAGACAAAAATCAGTTTGGCCTGTAAATGAATTTATGCCCAAGAAATATAATAAAAGAATAAATACCTTAAAATGTATTATATTTGTCAGAACAGCTATAATTCGAGTCATCAACGGTATGGTACCTAAAATTTGAAAAGAACAATGAATTTTAAAGTTGCAAAATACATTTCGATGGGTAAATATATCCACACCAAGCAGGGTGAAAATTAAGTGAACAATACATTTTGAATGACAAAGAGCTTTGAGATTATAAATCGTAGCTATAAAGTGAATAGAAAAGATTGTAGTTACACTTATAAACTAGGTAAAAGGTGGAGTGATAGCAGGCCTAGATTAACAACCAAAACCAATATTCCCAACGTATTATAAACTCTAGAAGGGACCTGGTCTAAATATTTTTAAGTTCAACAATGTAGTATGACTTGTAGTATGGTTAATAAAATTTGTTATAATTTAAAGTATATGTTGTTAATAATATTGAGTAACTGACAAGTTGTTAGAAAGAAGTTAAGGTTTTCAATTCATACAAATTTAAATTTAGCGGTAAAAATTATAAATATTTGACTCGCCTAAAGATTAATTCCAACAATGTAATTAATGAGACAAAAGGAAATAACATTTTTTGAACCGTGTTGAGTATTTATAAATTTATTGAACAATGTCTGAAACAAATTACAAAAGTCTAAAATCTTTCTGATTAGTGAAAAGTAAGGAATGAATATCCGGCATCTACGAAAACGTAAAATGGTTAGGTGGTACGCGAATGAAACAAGACCCAGCAGTTCATAAATGTTGAAAAAATGTTATGAAATTTATATAAAAAGGATACAACAAAGCAGCAAGGTCTACAAATCAATGGTATATGTCAAGATTATCTGTGTAAGTAACGCAAACCAGATTACAAGCCCATAAAAAGAAAAACAAACAACAAAATTGGTGAATACGAATATGAATTAAGTGAATATGAAGGCAGCATAAGAAGTCCACAGAGGGCAATGCAATCGTAAGCAAATTTATCTTAACACTCCATTAAAATATGTTGCTTGGCAACTAATTTGTAAAATGCAAAGCGCATATGGCAACAAAATTTAAATCTATCCACCGGAAACTTTTAAAATACAATACTCAGAACTTGTTCAAGCGTGTAAAGTATAATTTTGTAACAAAACTTGTGATTTGTCACAAGGTACATAGAAACGGATCTAAATAAGCTACTAGAAAGAGAAAATATTGTGTCCTTAAAGTTTGTTAATATAATACACAAAAATAAAAATTATGTTTTTAATTGATATTTAAAATAGTCCAGATTTATTTCTCATTGACTAACAAAATATATAGTTTGAGCAAAGAGGTTCCAATACAGAAATCTACAAAATAAAAAACAATGTTTGGCAGTGTGTGTGTGAGGATTTTCATTCAAGAACCCAATTAATAAAATTTCCCTGTAGAGAAAGTGACCCAAACCTAGCCGATGCAAAAGAAATCAACAATTGAAAAGTAAATATTTAATTTCAGACTATATATAAAACATATTTATATGCATCATAAACATTGACTATATTTCCATAGACTAAAAGCATCAAATAACAATAGTTGGCATTCTTTAAAATTAAGAACCGTAGGTTTGAAGGAAAAGATTAGAACGTGTGTTCTTAAACTAAAAGACACTGGTAATAAAACATATAAATAACTTAGAAAGTCAGATAACAAAGTAAAGGATTAAAATATCACATATATTTAAACAAAAGGCGCCCTTCATTCAGAAATTCAAATAAAACAATATATATATATATATATATATATATATATATATATATATATATATATATATATATATATTGCAATAGATAGCAAATATGTCAGAAAATTAGAAACATTATTGTGGGGTAAGCCGGGCCATGTACATAGAATTATTAATACGTCCTAATATCTAAATGCCCTATATAATTGAGAGTGTAAAATATTTTAGGTTTTAATAAGGAATAGCAAGACCGCTAAAAGAATACAGAACAATGATTTCTTTTTTGCATGTAGTACATTTTAAATTTCACGAAGCAAAAGTCATTAAAATAGAATAGAACTCAGAACAATGGCCTTGTTTTTATTTATACAGTTTTAATAGAATTGAACGATTTTATTTTTATCCTTAGGCAGTGAGTATATTTACTATATTATACATTTATAATATTAAGTTAAAAATAAGTTTTTTTTTAAATACCAATTATAAGAAAAGACGCAGTGTTAGTTGATAAGGATAGTTTTGTGTTTTGGTTGTTTCAAAAGAGTGCAACGAACAAAAAGTTGAACAATGGGAAAACGCAAGGCCTATGAACTTTATTTTAGTGAGGTACAGGAGAAAAGATTTTTTGTAACACAGAGATAGTTTATTTAAGGAGTCGACGGCAGGTCGATGAGGACGATTCGTAATAGAACTGCGGCAAGAGAAACTTGAATTTAGTTGACGTACGGCGTCACTGTAAATATAGAAGTTGAGAATTAAACGTGAAGGGCAAGTGCCTCATAATAAAATCATATTCAATTTTTGTGTAAAGATAATAAAAATGAATACCTGGTACACGGCTTGTTAAGACCGTTTTAAATAAAATGGAAATTAATTAGCAATCACAGGCAAGCTACAAAAGCCAAACAGTAGATCAAATGGAAAGTAATAGGTACACATCAAATGGAATAAGCAATTAAGACATCATGCAGTAAGTCGTTTTATGAACTTTATCGTAATAAATGTGCAAACTCTTTTTCTATAGTGTGAATAGTTTTTAAGAATATTTTTGTCCCATTGATGGTTTTAATGTATATTTAGTTCACTAAGGGGGGTATTATGTAAAGGCCGAATCACTAGATCATAGTTAGGTAATTCATTGTTTTAAATAAATTTGATTTGTATTGATTTATCGACAATCTGTGATGATATAACCTTTTTAATGGAAATTTGTGAATTTAATCAATCAAAAATAAAACATACTACATTGTACTTACATAATATGTTTAATTTTGACCTCAAATCGAACAAATATTAGTTATATGATAAAGTAAGGCCATTTTTCACCGTTAATTAAAAGTAAAATCAGAAGAACCCAATCATATATAATTTTTTTGAAACATCCAAACACTCGGGAGTATTATAATTTATAAAAATCATATATTAAACAAAAATGCTAGCCCAAGCATAGAACCCTACACATGAGATGAGAGAAAAATTTAAAATCACAGCAGTAAGTAAACAATTTTTGGCATAATTTCAGGATAATCAATATTAGCGCTTTTAAATAAGGACGCAAATAGAATACTCATGCTCGACAATTAAAAGTGCTATAAGGAAACCACACTAAATACCATAGCAATATATATATATATATATATATATATATATATATATATATATATATATATATATATATATATATATATATATATATATATATCTGTATCTATGAATACACACATAAAAAAGAAACAGGCCTGTCGATATCAAAACTTTCTCTTTTTTCAAGCTAAATAAAAGAAACTTTACTATTACGTTCTTGTACGTTAAGTAGTTAATTCCAAATGTACAGCTAATGATTGGTATCCTTAACGCATGAAAGAAATGCATTTCACACAGAAAATGTCGTAAAATTATATAGAGGAGTGGGTAGTAAGTAAGTCGATACAAATGTATGTGGTCGATCAAAATATAAAACAAGCTGATAAGTTTTTTCGCCTTTAAGAGGCTTAGAGACTGTGTGGCGGGAAGAGCATTTTCCTGTAACTGGCCTCACAAATAACGACTCCACTGCAACTAAAGTACCAGAACTTAAAGTGTTATGCCTTCTAGTAATCGAACCCGAAGTGAAGCTTTATTTAGGGCAACTATCTTAGAAAGTTACTACTGTTACAGCGTTCTAATTTAACAAACATGTGACTTTAAGAAATATAATTAGATTTTCGCTAGCAAATCGATTGCAATTCATTCTCGTTTGAAGACCTCATTGGCGGCAGCTTAAAAGTATAGGTGTAATTATTGACAGACTATTAAAAATCGATATAAAAATGAAAAGTGTCTTGCCGTATGGTTGTCTGGATTATTGCAATACAGGGTAATTCCTAGGATTCCTAAGTTGATATATTTTAAACTGTGTATAGACGTCATGAAAATAAATCACGTTTCAGACTCTTAACCAGGGGCTGTGAGCCTGACAGACTACGAGATATACTGTGCCCCACTAGTTTCATTTCCAACGATTTATCCCAACGTGGCTTTCAGTAGCTTCCTAATTAGTATTTTAGCGGCTTTGGAAATATTAGCTGTGTAGTATTTGTTCCTGTGAAGGTTCATGTCTGTGGTAGACCCGTAGACCCCATGTTTGTGATAGTGTAACAAAATTCGATCATGGCAGGTACTTCAAAGAAAGTAAATGTGTTGGATTCAAACTTTGAAAAAACTGTGTTGGATGGTACAACGAAGAATGTGAAACCATGGAAAGCCGTTAGCTGTGAGAAAAATTTATCAACATTTTACGTTTTGACCACAGAGGGTGTTTTCCTAACGAAGATAAGTTTGATATGTTAAGTTGTTATATCTTGTTCCAAAGAAATTCAATTGAAGGCAGACGTATGTGTTTTACCCGGTATCCCGAAAAACGGTAACCTAGAAATATAATAACCAAAATTAAAGGCAATACGGTTCCTTCAAAAAGTCAGTCAACTAACGGGAGAGACCTGTTAACAGTGAACATTTCAATAGTGTTGTCCTCTCGGTTGTCGGGTATCCTGGAACTTCTATATGCACATTCGGAAAACTACTGGAATACCAAAATCCACAGTACACACTATGTTATCGAAAGAAAAGTTCCATCCATACAAATTTTATTTTTATCAAAGGTCTGGTAATGTAGACAGCCGTAGAATATTTTGTGAGTGGTATACCAGACAGTGAGATACTGATGCCCAATTTCCAAGCAAAACAATCTGAACGGATGAAAGAACAGTAACCAACAATGGCATTTAAACCGCAGTAACAAACATTATTGGTCACAAGAAAAGCCTCGCCTACTAAAGTCTTCTAAGAATCAGTATCGATTTGTATTTAATAAGTGGGTTGGAATTTTTCGTGCGAACGTAAATGGTCATTTTATTTATAAAGAGAACCTCAACTCTGAACGTTATTTACATCTGCTTAGAAATAATGTTGAGAATTATTTAGAAGAACTACCTCTGGCAAGAACCTTCAGTTGTTGGTTTCAACACGATGGCTCACCTGTCCATAATTCAAGAGATAGAAATTCCTATTTGTCTGAAGAATTTTCTAATAAACTAAATTATACACACTCAGCAATATCCTGGCTGGCAAGATATTTCCTCTTTAGACTTTTTTCTTTGGGGGTATGTAAAAACAAAATCTACCAAAACAATTTTTTTATAAAGAACAATTACTTATTTGCGTTAGTGATGCTTTTGACAGTATCAGTTCAGAAATGTTGACTAATCTGCTGAATGAAAGGGTGACCAGATGTTACCGTTGCTTAGAAACAAATTGTTAGAATGTTGCATATTTGCTGTAATTGTAAATTTATTATTTTTAGTTCAATTATTCACTTTGTGCGTTTTCAATTACTTTACGTGTTCATACTGGGTAAAGCATTTTCAAGAATGTCTATCATTGGAGAATGTCTTTCGTTATATCCCCAAGTCGAGCATTGGTAAAGCAAGCTGTATTAACATAATTTTAAAATAATAGCGATTTGTAGTCAAACACTCAACAAACACTCAACAAAATAATTACCTTCCACATGTTGTTGAAAACAGAATAAAAAACTTCTGGACGCAGCAAGTGCCTTATTGTGAATTTTCATAAAAATGTTTTTAATAGCAAACATGTTTTTTTAAGAAATAAGGCATTAATCTATATAGTAGAAACAATGTGCCATGTTTCATCAAAATAACATTATTGTTTGAACATGTACAAACATTTCCGAAAGTAAACTTAAATTGTTCCCGAAAAAACTGGATTCCTGGTCAACCTTATAGGTTAATATCAAATTGAGCTATTCGAATTTGAAGCATTTAATGAAAATTCGCTACCATAACGCACTTGCTGCGTCCCGAATTTCTTTTCTTACAAAGATGTATTATATTTCGATGGAAAATACAAAAATGCAATAACATAGGGCGTGTTCGATTAAAAAAAAATTTGAATCACCAACGACTTATGGGCCAAGCCTGTAATTGTCGAAATATTTTTCAAGATGTAGCTCAAGACACCCTATAATTAATGTATACCATTTTTTTTCGTAACTTGCATAATAACGGATATATTGAGCTTTAAAAAAATTTTGCGAAAATTTGACAAAAATTAAATACCATTAAACGATAAACTCTATAGCAAATACTACTGCCAAAGCATCAGAGAAAGGGTCTATTTTAAATGAATTTTCTGGGCATATTTTAGTATAATGAAGGACAATGGCGATTGAAACTAAGAGTTCAGGCTTTGTAAAGCATTCTCCTTGAGACATTTTCTTTCCATAGCTCATATTAATTTCAGAATCATTGCCTAAATATTACCAATTTTCACATTTTAAATCGCGACTTTGACGTTTTGAGGAAAACCCAAATTTATTTCTCTTTAAATGCCTGTAACTTTTTTCCTTTAAGCTACAGAGCTAAATTTTGGTAGGTAGCTTACCTATGATGATCTGAACCCGCATACCAAACTTGGTTGCCTTTACTCGGTTAATGCCGGAGATATAAATTTTTTTCGAATAAAAACTCAAAATTTTCCCGGAAAACCTCGTCCGATTTTCCTCACTAACAAACTTGTCAAAGTCATTTACAAAAGGAAGGTATGTGCCAAATTTTATCAAAATCGGCCCATTATTTTTTGAGTTATCGGTGTGATACGTGTATATATATATATATATATATATATATATATATATATATATATATATATATATATATATATATATATATATATAAACGTATAAAAATTGAAACTGACCCCGGATATGGGTTCTAGGGGTCCTAGTTCACGCTCATTTGCAAAATTTTTTTCAAAATTCAAAAGCCGGGATCTCCCCATTACTGAATTTTTTCTACGAAAATTCACTAAAAGGCTTTGAAATCCAACTTTAAAACTCCAGAACCGTATTTTTATATTTAAAAAGCTAAGTTGATGATAGAAATCAAATACTGAAATGAAAATATCTTAAAGCTACCCCTGTAGAGCATAAAAAATGGCAGTAACAAACTGCTTTTTGTTTTTCAATATATTTTTTATCAACTTCATAAAAAAATAAAAACAAAAGCTTAAAAAATCTGTTTTTTTCAAAACACCTAGAAAAACCAAAAAGATAATTGGTTCTACCAAACGCCGCTTACGAGGCCTCCCCATTTCGCAACTTTCTTCTACTTTGACCGACCTTGTATCTTTTGCAGTTCCCGAAATCCCCACCCAGGCCCGTCCAGTTTGGTATATCAAAATCAACAGCATATTTTATTTTACGAAAACAAAAATTACATGGGAGTGGTACACAAGAAAATGCCAGGATAATTTTAATTTTCATGTCAAATAATATGGTCTGTTAAAAGCATGGTTACGAAAAATAGTTGCTTAGGTTTAAAATCTATGTACAGGTCCATAATAGGAATATTATTGGGCTTTAGGTGGCCTAGTTCGCGCTCATTTGAAGAGTTTTTCTCAACACTCAAAAGTCACGATCTCATTAGTGAATATATTTTAAGAAAACTCACTTATGAACGTCAACCGAGGTTGCGTGGAATTTGAGCAAATTGAATGTCTACATGATCCGCCATTTGGAGGGGGCGTTGAGCTGTCGGTACCGTCTGCCCTACAATATTAGGCACGCTAATGATCTCTACCATCCTTACAGAAAGGAAGGGATTCGGCAAAATTTCCAGGACAGTCAGGTGAAAGTGGAATCGGTGGATGGTCCATACTCGCGGAAATAGACCGATGTTAAAGATAAAATACACATAGTTTTTAAGAGCTTCGGTGGTTCAGGGGTAAGAACGTGTGCCTCTGAACCAAAGGGTACTGGGTTCGATCCCAGGGTATTCCTTTCACTTTTTCAGTACAAACTGTAAAATTAACATCAACCGAGGTTCTGGAATTGTATTTGAGCAAGTTGAATGTCTGCACGTTCCGCCCTTCGCAGAGGGCATAAAGTCGTCGGTCCCGTGTCCATACAATGTTGGGAACGTTAAAGATCCCTACCCTCCTTACAGAAAGGCAAGGGTTCGGCAAAATTTCCAGGATAGTGAGGTGAAATTGCTCCCTGGCGTCGGTGATTGGCCATAGTCGCGGAAATAGGCCGACGTTAAAGAAACAAAACCCACACACATAGTTTTGAATGTTGATGCCAATAAGAAACTATCACCAGAAAATGTCACAGAAGCTTTTTTTGCATATTCTCTTGAAGTTTTTCTTTAGAGCACATATAAACGACTATTTCCCATTGTTTGATGTTTTACTTTAACAACCTATGTTTTTAACTGACAACATTGAAAAATCTTCTATATCTCAACAGGGAGCTTCTATTGTTTCTAAGAATAGCTGTAAAAAAATTCAAATGGTTTTCTTGTACTTTGTGCTCTCAAAGGTAACATAACAGTCTTATTGAATTCTTAGAAACATGGCTCTTAAGCAAACTACTGTTAGATTCTGAGGAAATTTTTATATCTGTTACATTTTTGTGTATTTTATTTAGCCCCCGCCTTGAAATTAGCAGATTTTAGTTAGTGACATTTTAAACTGTGTAATGCATATTTCAAATAACGAGCACAGCAAATATAATACATATTTGATTACCTGTATGTAAACACACACGCACACACACATACACAGATGTATATAATATTATATTTTTGAATACTGTTTGCACATGAGGAATTCATAAAATAATATTATAAATCCAGTTTCAAATTAATTTGCATTTGGTCTGTTTGCATTATATCGACCAGGCAAATAGTTAATTGAATATTCATCTCTTTGCCTGCCTCCCCATAGTTTATGACGGCTTCATCCGTGAAAAAACGAGATAACCCTTGGTCCAAATTATATTAGATAAGTAATATAGCAAAAAATAAATGAAATTTGCCACCGCAACATCAGAATGGCTTTGTCAGGGCTATACTTATAACAGTCACGAAAATAGCTTGAATAATGTAATGTTAAATATATATATATATATATATATGTATATATATATATATATATATATATATATATATATATATATATATAAACCCTATATAAAATATATGGTAATTGCATTAAGGCGAAAATTAAAAATAATCACCAAAAAGAACAAATATTTTGCATAAACACCGCATAGTTTTACAGAACTCTTAAAAAACTTTATACGGTGTCCTAATAAAAAAAATATTATTTATTTTTTAGGGAAGTCTCATAAAAAATTAAATTTTCAGTGCGGTCACGACTGAAAAATAAAAAACAAGCTTTTTAGTGAATTTTTATTTAAAAAAATTCACTAATAGAGAGGTATCGCTGGTGAGACTTTGCAAAAATGTTTTCAAATGACCGCGAACTAGGACACCTAGAACCCATATCCGGGGTCAGTTTCAATTATATATATATATATATATATATATATATATATATATATATATATATATATATATATATATATATATATATATATATATATACATATGTATCCAACCGCTAACTCAAACAATAACAAACCGATTTAGATGAAACTTGGCAAGTACCTTTCTTTTATTAATGGCTTAGATACGTTCGTTAGCCAAGAAAATTAAACAAGGTTTTCCGAGAAAATTTTGAGTTTTCTCTCAACAACAAAAATTTTCTTTGAAATTTACAAATATATTTTAATGAAATTTTGTGCATATATACCCTTGGAAAAGACCTTACTGCCTACCAAAATTAAACTTTCTAAGTTTATAGAAAATTGAGTTATTTAAATTTTGACTTTTCTTAAAGAAACATTTTTTTCTCAAAAAATTCCAAAGTTATTTTAATAAAATTTAGTGAGTATGTTGCCTTGAGAAAGTGCTTGCCATGTGCCAAAATTGAACTGTTTAAGTGTACACAAAATTGAGTTATTCAAATTTGAAAGTTTTAATAAAAATTCACTACCATAACGCACTTGCTGCGTCTAGAACTTTTTTTGTTGTAAAAACAAGTTCTTGTATAGTCTACAATCTCTACTGCTACTTTCTTTTTTAAGAACAATTCGTTACTTATTAAAATTCTTAAGCCTGTGAGTTTTGCAATTTGACTCAAGTTTTTTGTCGAAAAGATAACGTTAGTTTACCACTATGCGTAATGGTGTTCTAAGAAGAAAACTAAAAGCTAGAAAAGAGTTTATGCAGCTTTGTATAAAGGTTATCACCCCGCGGAAACTGAAATTAATTAATTTGTGTCCAAGTATTTGTTGCACAATTTGGCACTCTAAACATTTGTGTATTGAAGGCTTCAAAAATGTTTTTTTATTCTATTTAATACCAGAAACAATTGTCTGCGATTTACCGATTAATTATTACAACACAAGTTCAACTCAACAAGCACAACCGAGTGAACCTTATTGAAATTTAGCCACTTTAACACAACAAATAAACTTTAATGATCCGATTTTCACTTCACTGAATTGTAATATGTTTGATGAAAATGGTATAATTTCTTTGTGGATGACGTTTGTCGCAACACGGCTAGTCATGCAGCTTTTTATGTACCTTACGTCAATTATTTGTAGCTAATTTTCATAGAAAAATAACGTGGGTTTACTTTGAGACTTTGTGACGCAGCAAGTACGTAATAGTTGTAAATATTCATAAAAAACTCGTAGGCTATTTTTTTTTAATGATAAATATGCCGAGAAAAATAATATTTGCCTGTTAGATTTTAGAGAATTTGGTTAACACAAAAATCTTATGGATTTGTGCTCTCCTCTGATCTCTAGTTGCTCCAAAAATGTTGTTCATAAAATGCCTATGTTTTTCGTTTACCTTAGTGATTCAGATTTTGGTATTCTTTTCGAAAATACTGAAATTTTCCGAAAAGTAACCCTAAATTTTTCAGGAGAAACTGGTCTGATTTTCCTGGCTTACAAAGGCCACTTATAAAAAGAAGGTACCTACCAAATTTAATTAAAAACAGTCCATTTTTTTTTTAAACCAGACTCGAATATGGGTCCTAGGGGTCATAGTTCGTGCTCATTTTAGGACTTTTTTTTAATTCAAAAGCCGCAATCTTCTCAACAGTAAATATTTTCTATGGAAATTCACTAAAAATGTATTTCATTTAAAACTACTTTTAATCAAATACTGCAAAAAATTGTCGCTTTCTGAAAACATAATTGTATCTTATTTAAGAAAACTGGCGTAGCAGCGGTTGAAATTTCACTAAGCCGCTGCACTGAATATTATTTTTTTAAAACATCTTATATCTACTTACGATAACATCAGACGCGTAAATATTACATCGTTTCATCCCAAGTAAAACTAAGATGTTAATATTTTTGTCACAAAATCGTATTGCAATTTCAAACAAAGAAAAATGACAAATTTAAGTTACTATGCAATAACGCAGCGCTCGAAATGTATCACAATTTTTTAGAAACCTTCTCTATAAAGCAGAAGTTGAAACAAAAAATTACAACTTAATTTTTAGTTCAATTACCTGAATTGATAGATTTAAAAAAATCCTTAATCTTTAATGATTTACTACTTACCTACCTGGTTTTTCGATTTTAAATAAGATATTAGCTTTCCTTGAAAAAGCAAATACATCGTATTTTTGAATAAGATATCAGATATTAAAAAATGCTGGTTCCTTTTAATCATGTTAAAAGAATAACAGATAGTTACATCGTATCTTTTTAAAGTTAGCTTTTTTAGATGTTTGTGCATATTTTTTAATATTTATTTGAGCAAGCTCCCTTAATCACATCTCAAGATCCGACCTAAATTTTCTTTTTCTTTTTCAGCCTGAACTCATTCAGTGTCGGATATAGCCCTGTTCTAATTTCTTCCATGATTCTTTATCCCTCGCTGTTCTCATCCACTGATTTCCAGCTACCTCCCCCACATCGTCAACCAATCTTTTTGGGGGGTCTTCCCACATTTCTTTGTCTCTCTTGGCTCCAACAAACCACCCTCTGCGTATTTTGTCTAGCTATGTGACCAAACCACCCCCATTTGAGACTCGCCATTCTCTCTATAACATTCATTATTTTAGCTTTGTTCAGAATTTTGTCCCTCAACAGAACCATTTCCAGGTCTCTTTGTGCGACCCTGAATTTATCTGACGTTTTCTTTGTTGTGGCCATAGTTTCTAGACCGTATGTAAGCACTGGTAGTATGCAGCCATTACACGTTTTCTTTTTCAAGTGTAATGATACTTCCCTATCCTTAGGGGCGTAGTTTCCTTTCCCAAGCGCTATCCATGCCAAATGAATCCTGCGCTTAATCTTTGCCCTCTGATTTTCCTTACAAATTGTAATTCTTCGTGCGAGATATATAGCCTCTTACTGCGTTTATGGTGGTATTATCGATTGAGACGTCACACTTGCTGCGACTGATGGTTTTGCTCTTAGTGAGATTCATCGATCTTCCTATTTCCTTAGATTTTTCATTTAAGTCTCTCATATTACCTATCTTTTCAAAATCTTTACTTATTAGGATTATATCGTCTGCAAACCGTAAATGGTTTGGACGTGTTCCATCGGTGTTTATTTAGACGTGTTCCATCCATGTTTATACATTGCCCTTTCCAAGGGAGTCGTTTAAATATGTTCTCCAAAGCTAAGCCAAGTAAGAGATTGTATCTCATTGTGGCACGCCTTTGTCTGGTTTAATTTTCTCCGTTTTAAGGTCGTCTTCTATTTTTATATGGAACGTGGCTTTCTCGTAGATCTCCGTAAGAAAATTAATGTATCAGGAATCAATTCTGACATCTTCCATTGCTGTTAACAAAGCGCAAGTTTCAATGATGTCAAAAGCTTTATGGTAGTCAGTAAATGCCAAGTGCATAGAAATTTTGTACTCTTTTTTTTTCTTCTATAAGTGTCCTAACCGTCAGCAAATGGTCGACGATACTAAAGCCTCCTTGAACCCCAGCGTGGTATACTGGCTGATATAAGTGTAACTTTATTGTTATTCGGTTTTTTATAATTCTCGTAAAGAGTTTATAAAGGTGTTATAAAGATTATGGGTATATAGTTCTCGATGTTTGTGTTGTCTCCTTTCTTGAGTAAAAGCATAACTTCGGTGTTTTTCCAGGGTTCGGGTATTTTCCCTCCACCCGATATTTGCTTAGCAACAGTCTCACAGCTCCTATTAATGTTTATCCTGCCATTTTTAACATTCCTGAGGTGATCAGGCCGATTTGGATATGTCTCGAATATCTTCCGAGGCGACGTTTAAAATCTGTGTAGACGGCGCTCCAGGATTTAATATGGTCGCTAATTCTTTATGCTTATGATCTTTTAGTTTTCCTCTCATATGGTTTGACTACAATATTTTCATGTTTCTGTTTCTTTGGATGGTGTCTAGGATTTGTTTCTTACAAGCTCTGAGATATTTTCTTATCTCTCTCTTCACTTCGCTGTTTACAGGGTTATCGTCCGAGCTGTGTCTATCTGTTTTTCTCCTCTCCCATATGAGCTTCAGAGTTTTAGGCCTGGGTTTGGTTTCGGATGCGTTCTTTATCTTGCCACATAATGTTTCCTTTGCAGCCGTGTGTATATCTCTTGTTAGCCTTTCCATTATTTCGTGGATATTCTAGTTTTGAAGTGTTTGTAGGTCTATTTTTTTTCTAACTCCTGTTGGTACATTTATTTGTCGAGATGTAGCCTATTTCATTATTTAATTTTAATAGGTTGTGGTGCAAACGAAAAAACTCTAAAATATAAAAACTGACTCTCTGAAAAACTGCCATTATTCAGTTACGATCTTCTTATTTGCGATATATGTATGTATATCATGCATCGCAGCATAAAGGCGATGATGCTTTTCCTGGCACCCATATTTTTCTGCTCTAGCAGCCCTTTTGATGTTATTATAGCTTCCGCTCTCCACGAATTGCACCAAGTTTTCCAGAAGCTTGCATCTTGGTTTAGCTTTTCGTTTTTTTAAGTGTACTTCATTCCTATATTGTTTTTAGGAAGTTATTATTGTTCGGTGGGTGTTCGAGAAATGGTGTGTTTACTCTCTTAATTTTGTAAGGAAATATTTTTATCCTCGCATATTTTCTAGCACAATTTTATTGGTCATTGTCAGTTTTTCTCATTGTCTCATTTCAGCAGCTTTCATTCCCTTTCTGCTTTTCTTACACAAATTCCAGTTTTTCGACTCATACATTCGGTTCCAAGTTATTAAGTGTATTAGTGTTTCTTTTAAATGTGTGCTTTGGCAAAGCGATCTGTCTGTAATTTTTTTGCTTTATTTACCATCGACACTAATAATATTTTCAAGGTACATAAACGTGTTTACCAGTTTGTAGGTGATCGTCAAAAACTTTTGAACAATGAATTTTGCGTAATTATCCAACAATTAAAATGGTAGGTGGTAATGGAATTTTCCTTCACGTAATAGTAGAGGATTTTTTCACGCCCGAGGAGGTACCACCCCTTACATCAAGGGGCTGGTGAAGTCCCAACGGACGTTTCCGGTTAATGATGATGGCTCCTCCTTGTACAAAAGATTCCGGAGGTAAAATACCCCCCCATTCGGATCTCCGGGAGAGGGTTGTACAGGGGGCGCCAGCATCGAGATTTACAATATCCTTCTCAAATATATGTGGCCTTAATTCTAACCTGAACTCCGTCCACCGTTTCCTACAGGCTAATAGGCCCCAACTTCTCTTCCTCACCGAAGCTCAAATCTCAAATCAGTGCCAAAACAGCCACTAATCACCTTAATTTCCCGGGGTATGAGCTCCTTACTTCTTTTAGATTACATGGAGGCGTGTGCGCATACGTCCGTAGCAATCTACCCTGCACCACACTCCTCAATTTAGAATCTGGAAGAAAAGACATACTATGGATAAAACTCTCTCTCAGGGCTGCAACTAAATTCATCTGTTGCATTTACCGGTCACCTTCTGACAACAACTTTGTCCAGCTCTTTGACTACCTTTCTGAAAAAACCTACCATCTGATTTCTGAATATCCTTCCTCCGAGGTCACTATTCTTGGTGACTTCAATGTCCATAATAAGGAATGGCTAGGATCTTCAAAAACCGATCCACAAGAAAGAGCAGCGGAGGCCTTTGCAGTCAACAATTATTTAGCCAATATGGTTCAACAACCTACTTACTTTCCTCGCATCCCAACACACAGCTCAAATCCCTTGGATCTCCTTCTAACTACAAATCCTGACTGCTATAAGATATCAGTCACCGCCCCCCTGGGTCGCTCAGACCACGGCATGGTCACTGCTTCCTGCGTAATGCAACCCGAGCTCACACAGTCATCACACCCACGTATCGTTTGGCACTACAACTCCGCGAACTGGGACGAAATGCGAGATTACTTTTCCTCATTTCCATGGGAGTCTGTCTGCTTTTCTCATCCTGACCCTCTGATATCTCACAAAACGTCACCGAAATTATCCAAGCTGGCATGTAATTATTTATTCCACGTACACAGAAAACCTCTTCAGCCACTCAAAAGCCCTGGTTCTCTAAATCCTGTGACAAGGCCAGACTTGAAAAGGTCAAAGCTTACAAAAAGCTTCTATACAATCCCAGTCAATAAAACCGTCAAGCATTTAACGACGCAAGAAACCGCTATGTCCGCATTCTTTCTGAGGCAAAAAACTCGTTTAATAACCACATCAAAAACAAAGTCCTCTCAAGCTCCAACGGCAACCAACCCTTGTGGACTCTTGCTAAATCTATTGGGAATAATTTCTGCAAGAGCACGTGCTCACCTCTTGTCTCAGGGGATGAACTTGTTTCTACCGCCCTGGGCAAGTCTGAACTTTTTGCCTCGTTGTTCGCCGGCAATTCTACTCTCAACCCACCTCCAAATGTTCAACCACCAACAGTCTCCAATGTCGCGCATAAAATGACGGATATCACTTTCAAAACTAAAAAGGTACGAAAGATGCTCTCTTCTCTTAATACCAGGAAAGCCTCTGGCCTTGACGAGATTCCAGCAATTGTTCTCAAAAAATGTGCACCAGAACTTGCTCCTGTCCTGACTCGTATGTTCCAGACATCTTACAATAGAGGCATATTCCCTAGTAACTGGAAAACTGCTCGAGTACAACCCGTCCCCAAGAATGGATCGAAAGCGCTTCCTAGCAACTACAGGCCTATTTCTCTCCTTTCAGTCATCTCTAAAGTGATGGAAAGTATATAAACACCGAATTACTAAAATGTCTTGAAAACACAGTCTAATCCACGACAGGCAGTATGGATTCCGTCAGCGCAGGTCAACTGCCGACCTCCTTTCCTTTGTCACCCATTCTTGGAACAAGTCTATGGAACTACACGCTGAATCAGACTCATGGACTTCCAAGTTGTGGAATTCCTTGCCGGCACATGTTTTTCCTTCTCCTCCGAACCTCCAAACCTTCAAGTCCAGAACTAACAAGTTGCCTCTTTCCTCCTTGTCGACACCCACGGTAATATAGTATTTAGGCTGTGAGCCCTCGTGGTGTGTTGTTGAAATTAAACAAAGCATAGACAGACATAGAGGAAGGTGTTTCGACGATCGAACGATCACCCGTTCTTACGCTGTTAGCTTGCTTCTCATGGGAATATGTAAACAGTATGTTATACAAAAATTAACCACACTATTTATCTGACTTTAGAAGACGAGAAACTATTGCGATTGGGCCTTAAATGTATGCTGATAGTTAAGGGAAGCTGATATCGGTTATAGAGTTTTTAAACTGCGCTCTTCCCGATTTTTATTTTTATTTTAGAGACATTATCTTGTTACTAGCTACTTTTACTATAACATCTACTACAAAAGTATCTCCACAATCACTACAAAACAGACAATAAAAAAGGTTGTACACCAACAAATATATGACTTTTTGACAAAGTAGTTGCTCCCTTAGGTGCGTAATGTAATAGTACTTTTAATTTGCAGATGGGTCACCTAGAAGTCGTAATTCCACCTGACATATTAAATGACAACGAATTAACAGAAGGGGGAGGGGTGGCGGTAGAAGATGGTACTATTCGTCTAAAATGTCACGCCACAGGGGTGCCTCAGCCAACTGTTTTGTGGAGGAGGGAAGATAGCCAAAACATAGTTTTAAGACATGAAGGACGGGAAAAGCAAGGTAAGTATAAATTTAAATTATAGGCACATAAAATTATATTTTTTACAGTAAGCATCCTCAAGGATATAAAATATTTGAGGCATAAAACGAAAAATTGAAGAAATAATTGTTTCTCTCTTTTGGCGAATTTTTATTAAAAAAGTTTACTAATAGAGAGGTATCGATGGTGAGACTTTGCAAAAATTTTTTAAAATGAGCGCGACTGTGGTCACCTAGAACCCGAAACCACGGTCCGTTTGGATATATATATATATATATATATATATATATATATATATATATATATATATATATATATATATATATATATATATATATATATATATATATATATATATATATATATATATATATATATATATATATATATATATATATATATATATATATATATATATATATATAAAGGGTGCTTCACGGTGAGTGGCCTATTAGACGTTTCTTGAGAAGTACATCTATTTAAATTATGAAAATTGATATCGGCACGTTTTTGATACTGGTATTTCAAACTAAAATATTTTCAATTATCCTGCATTTCCGGTTATATCGGAAGTCGACACAAACTTTGTTTTTTTAAATAGAACACCCAGTATATCATTAGCTTTTTGAATTACACGTTCAATTTAAGGGCCACTTTGATTACAACATATGCGGGCTAGTACGTACCGTTTCGCATTTATTCGCCATTTTGTAGAAAAAATTACAATTGGAGCGCTTTAGAAAAATTCCAATATCTTTAAAGACATTCAAGATGGAAACATGCGGTTTTCACTATCTTATAGAGATAGAGGATAAAAATTCCTACATACTGTTATAAACACAATAAGATCTTAAGATAACTGTTATTTATAACATACATTTGAATTTGAAAATTTTCAATCAGAGATAATTTGATTTTTTAAATACAACGGTACCCATATGTCCCCAGCATCTGATTTATCGTTAAATTCTTTTTAAGTATACATTACGCTATACCAATCTTATACAGTTTTCTTTGAAAATTGATTTGAAAATATTAATGGTCAGCGGGGTGGCGCCAACCTTTGACTACTTCTGCCTTCAATGAGTGTATTATTTTAAAAGGGACACACAGTAACTTGCAGTTCCAACCGATTTCTTTTTTGATAACTTTCCGAGATATATTGGGTATTTGCTACAGCTAAAAAGGACAGTTTTTGAGGTATTTAGAGACATTCAAAAATATAACAGCATAATTTTTCCTTATACTGTAGTTGAACGTCAAAGTTAAGGCAAGTGTGCCATGATGAACAGTTTATATTACATACTTGTCATTCTAAATTATTCGATAAATGTCAATGTACTAATGTTCACAGTTAACATAGAAAATCATTATTTCAATGCAGATTATTTAAAATTATTTTACATCCATGGGGAATGTAATCGAATTATTAGTAGAACATGTAGAAGGTTAAATGAGTTAAATCCTAATCTGCCACCCATGAGTGAAAAGAAGGATTGAGTTAAATTTCCTAGAATTTGGTACCTTTAAAGCACCCAAAGTTAATCCCATTCCAGTGAGATAACGAAGAGAGATGAAGATAACGAAATAACTTTCGTGGCTTATTTCGAAGCATATCCACATGCCTCTATTTACACTGCAGTGAACGACATACGTATTCCTTACTTCTCTGTAGAAAGATTCTTGTGTAAGCACAAAATGCACAACTGTAAGTTTACTTTAGTGCAAGCTCTGCATCCAGAACATGCTAGTAAAAGGGTCCAGTTTTGTGAAACGATGTTAATTCATGTTCAAGGAGATGATTATTTACAAAAATATATGGGCTGATGAATCGAAATCAATAGACACAAAAGTCATGTTTGGGCAAATAAAAACCCTCATGCTATTAGGGAAATGGGATTTCAAGTAAAATTTAGTTTCAATGTGTTTTGTTTTTTGAAAAGTAATAACTTTTATTATCATATTTATGATGGAACCTTAACTTCTAGTCGTTACATGGAAATATGAAGAACAATAGTTACAGACTTTTTAGACAATTTACCATTATCAGAATATCGAACTTGTTGGTATCAACATGACGGAGCTCCTGCTCACTCAACACGAGAAATATCTAACACACTCGACGATCTATTTGACGATAGAGGGATTGGAATGTGCGGTCCCTGGATATGGCCCGCAAGAAGTCCAGATCTTACCCCGCTTGATTTCCATTTTTTGGCAAACATAAAAACCAAAGTATATCAAACGCCCGTCAATTCACGCAAAGAATTAGAGATCAGAATAAGAAGGGCGTTTGAAGAGTTAGATAGGAATGAGATTCTGTCAGCAACCACTAGCGGCATTACGACACAAATATTAAAATGTTTGAGTGTTAATGGACAAGATTTTGAGCAGTTACTAGTTTATGAGGTGTGAGTTGTTTTGTTACTCGTGTTGTAATAATAGTTCGAGGATTTATAAGATTGTGTAAGGTAATAATATCACTGTTGTTATCCTTAAAGTTTTAAAAAATATTTTAAATACATTATTTTCAAACACAGTAACAATATTTCTTTATTATAATTTTTAACTTGAAGATGAAATATTTTTGTTTCTACTGTATTTTTTTTTGTTACAAAAAAAATGACATCACCCTGCTAACAATTACTATATCAAATCAATTTTCAAAGAAAACTGTATGAGATAGGTAGAGGGTAATGTATACTTAAAAGATAGGGAATCTAACGCTGAATCAGATGCTGGAGACATATGGGTACCATTCTATTAAAAAAAATCAAGTTATCTATGATTAAAAATTTTCAAATTCAAATGTATGTTATAAATAACAGTTATCTTAAAATCGTATTGCATTTATAACAGTATGTAGGAATTTTTACGCTCTATGAGGTAGTGAAAACCGAATGTTTCTATCTTGCATGTCTTTAAAGATATCAGAATTTTTCTAAAGCGCTCCAATCGTAATTTTTTCTACAAAATGGCGAATAAATCCGAAACGGTACGAACTATCCCGAATATTTTGTGATTAAAATGGCCCTTAAATTGAATGTGTAATTTAAAAAGTTAATAATAGACAGGGTGTTCCATTTAAAAAAACAAAGTTTGTGTCGACTTCCGGTATAACCGGAAGTTCAAGCTAATTGAATAGTTAGAAAGATCAGTAGTATCAAAAACGTGCGGATACCTATTTTCATAATTTAAGTAGATGTAGTTCTCCAGACACGTCTAATAGGCCACTCACCGTGAAGCACCTTGTATATATATATATATATATATATATATATATATATATATATATATATATATATATATATATATATATATATATATATATGTATATATACATATATAACTTAATTTTTTCATAAAGGCTTTCTTAAATGTTATTGATTGACCGATTATCGAGTTAAAATTTTTTGAAAAAGGCTTTAAGGGTGTCAAATTAGTAGCCTTTATAATTTATTTATAAAGCTAATTATTTACTATTGACGGCCGGTTTGATTACGTACTATAACGATTTTCTAGACATAATACTTTTAAGAAGATTAGGTCAAATGCATGTTCAGTATTCGGCTATGTCGAATATAACCAGCATCTTTTATTTTTACATTTATATGGAGCGTTAATAATATATCGTTTCTTGAGATTAAAATCTAACTAACCGACAGCTCAATAAAACAATGTTTATGTCAGCATAAAGACATAAACATCACGGCTCACGGTAGAGCAATCCACGATTCTGGACCTATTAGTTTTAGAAATGATTACTCTGCAAACCGCGCATTTCATCAAACAGAACAAGCATTGCAAGTGGCATTTATATCCACTAGCGCTTGACAACTCAACTAAACATTTGTCTTTATTCTTCCAATTGAATGAGTGGTGGCCAACCCGCTTCTACTCAGTTTTCCTCGCTCGTTCCCGTTAACTGTTAGCTAGCTCTCTCTGCCAGAACTGGATGACTGGACGGCTCGATGGTTGAATGGCTGGATAGCTAGCATTGCCCACCTTATTCCGGCGTTTTGAAATATTGCCTTGTGTTAAACGTTGAGCGGTGAACGGGCACATTTCATTGCAGGGTCAGGACCGCATCTTGTACCATGAAGACACATTGGACTCACGTGCTTAATGCAGGAGTGAAAGTGCAATAGCCACTATTTCGTATTTGCCACAAAAAAACTTTGCTTACACACATGCTGTAAGCAAAACTACGCAGGCTCAGGCATGTAGTAAAAATAATCAAAATAACTTAAAGAAATAATCAAAAAGTAAAGTTTTTGGACAACTTTTTCACTTATTTGTTTGACGACGTAATCTACCAACAGCTTAAAGTGTCACCATGGTAATAAGCAATTTTTGTTGGCTGGAAGCTTACATTTTTTTTATATATAAACTTTTCTGCATACAGGTGGTCACGTATTAGTATTGTTAGATAACAAATATTTTAATAAAAAAAAACATTTTTATTATCCCCTGTGCAACAACACAACTATGGTTGCCCCATAATTAAAAAATATATAAACAATTTCACAAGATATCAAAATAAATATTCAAAAGTTCTTTAATTTGTTTCACAATCCAAGTCAAATCTTCAAAATCCAATGCCTAACTTGCAAAGCTTTTTTTCGTGGCTGCTCTAGCTGCACCGATGATCCGAAGCCCTTAGGGTATCTAAATTGGTTGGGCGCTCTTGATGTATATAACTTTTAAGGTGCCACATAAAAAGTCGCATGGTTTAAAATCAGGGGACTGATCTGTTCTCGCAGACGCCCAACAGAGATTTTAAGAAAAAAACAAATCTCTGTTTTATTGCCAATGTAACACTAAAACCGCTGTTGCCCCATCAACTAAAAAAAAATCATAAGCTGTCTAAATAAATACTTAAGAGGTCTTAACTTTTTTTCACGATATAAACAACGTCTGCAGGAGTTTCTTGCCTCGCTACTCTAGCCTAACCGAGAATTCAAGCCCGTAGGTTATCGAAATCGGTTGGGCGCGCTTGATATAGATAGCTTTTCAGGGTCCACATAAGAAAGTCGCATGGCTTAAAATCAAGGAAAACGTTGCCTAACAAATCCTAAATGAATGTAAGTGATACAAAAGACAAGATATGATTTAAAAAAATGTTTGGAGAATCTACCCACCTGTGTAGCAGGCTGTATAAGAACATTAGTGACAAGAGTTACTCTGCGACCAAATAATGCCAAATCTCTAAATACACTAGCAAGTTTTGTTGCTCGACACCTCTAGGCGGGTACTAGCCATTAACTTCGAAATAGAGGTACTTGCGAAACTTTCGTTGAACTGCCTCTAGACTGAATACATAACGGTTATATTGTGGGCTCCACGCCAGACAACAGTAGTCAAGCTTCGACCTGATGTAAGCATAGTAGAATGTTTTTAGAACCTGCAAATTGGCAAAGTTACTGTAACTCCTTACCAAAGAGCCAAGCATTCCTATAGCAGGTAAAACTGTCTGCGAAAAGTGGTAAGTAAAGGATAGCTGTAAGTCAAATACAACTCCCACATCTTTCACTCTATCGCTGGAACGTCGAATAATGACATCTGAGTACGTATAGGCAAAAAGTGGGCCTTTTTTTTCTAGAGAAATTCATTACCCTGCGCTTAGAGATGTTCGTGCTAAGAAGATTCTGATAACACCACGCATACACCCTGTCAATATTTGCCTGAAAGGCAGTGCAGTATTGAACAGAATCAATACGTGCATACAATTTGAGGTCATCCGCAAAGAGGAGCCCATCACACCGAAGGTCATGGAGCAGGCCGTTGATAAATATTAGAAACAGAAGAGGCCCCAGATTTGACCCCTGAGGTACCCCAATATGGCAGTATACTCTTTGGAACGATGTCCTCCCATACACTACTTACTGCTTTCTGTTCGGAAAGTATTACCCAAAAAGTTGAACCAGTGAAGAGGAAGAGCCCAGCACATCCAAGTTGGACAAAATGATATTATGGCTGATCGTATCAAAAGCATTTGAGAAATCTGTATAAACCACATCCACCCGACCCTTTTTGTCAGGAACATCCGACATGTATTGCGTAATCGCCAAAAGGTTGGTACAAGTGGAGCGCTTTGGTATGAACCCATGTTGATCCAGTGAGGTGTGACAACCAAGAGAAGAATCACGCAATTGGTATAACCACTTTTCGAAAACCTTAGGAAAGTTGGAGAATAATGATATGTGTCTATAATAAGTTATCGCTGATTTTCTCTCATGCTTATGGACGGGTGTGATTGCAGAATCCTTTCACACATCGGGAAAAATACAACTTAGCACTGAATAATAATTATCAGATTAAAATATCAGAAAAAGAAAGAGTTGTTTTAATTATGGTTAATTAGAGGTCTATACAATCTGCACTCAATGAGAAGTGCGTCATTTATTTAATCAAAGCTATCCTAAAAGATCACCAATTACCCTACCAACAGTATGTAAGGTCAAGAAACTTTAGGGAAGGTGGCTATTTAAGAAACTTACCTAAAAGTCGAACTTCCCAAATATTATTGAATTGTAAAGTAGATGTCGTTTTAGAAACCATACCTACATAATTCTCATGTGACCATTTCTAAAATTTCTCAGTTGTGTCCTCGGTATTGCCAGAAACCAATTTGCGCCTAAATAAAATTCATCCCGTACCAGAGTTAATAGACAATGATTTTGACAAACGGATGCGATTCTGTTAATTAATTTTAGAAATAAATTATAATAGTTCAATTTTTTCTACACTATTTTCTGATAGAGCGAGATTTAATTTAAATAACAGTGTCAGCAGACAAACTTTTAGATACTGTGTTAGAGAATATCCTCACTCGATGTAACAGGTGCATATCCAGCGTCCTCAGAAAATAAATATATGGGCAATTACCGTAGAAAACCTAATTGTGGAACCATATTTCTTGAAAGAGACTATAAACAAAGAACTATATTATCATTTTTTGTAGCTTAAACAAAATATTTCTAGGACATACACACCGCTCCTGTATTAAATAGTATGATTTAAGTGCAGCAAGATGGCTCACCTCTTCACCATTCTGCCGTCGACAAGCAATTTTTTTATGCGAATTTTTTCAACAGATGAATCTTAAAGAGGGGACACATATGTTCGGTTGCGGGAGCGCCAGTCAAATACTTAAAGTTAGATTAATTAAAATAGTCAGGCACAGCTGCAATATCTGTATTTGGTTGCTATTACAACAAAAACAGATCACAGTCTGTGATTGGTCATCTAAGCCGGTGACTAACTAATACCTCATTATATAATTAGTAAGACTTTCTGACTGGCAGAAGTTTCTCAGTACGAGTCGGTTCATCATTCTCCAAATCAACTTGATCTGTTCTTGGTCCTGTCGTGTTCCTGGTCTATACAACAGATCTATTATGTTGTTTCATTTATCCCCATAATGCTTATGCGGATGACCACAAAATATATGGATGCCCTCTATTGACTAATAAGAGCCTTCAGACGGATCTAAATACAGTAGTGTCTTAGTGGAATATACCACTTAACTGTGATAGGTGTAGTGTTGTTCACCTCGGTTACAACAACGATCGCCAAGTTTACTTCCTTGAGAATTAGCAGACTGCATCTGTAGGGTGTCAGGCTGACCTTGGAGTCATTGTAGCACCCGGTTTGTCTTGGTCAGCCCAAGCTGTGTTGGCGGCCAAAAAAGCCCACAGAATAATGTAATTGTTAAAGAGAACCTTTGAAAGACCTATTCCTGCTCTTACCAGAAAACTTTATACAACATACGTTCGAACATATTTGGATATCTGGAGTATGGAATCCCTGGGTGGTCACTTGTACTTGTCAATGACTGCAAACTGCTGAAGAAAACTCTAAGTAGAGAGTCCAGATGGCCTCTGCAGATTCGACCCCAAACTTATGAAGAACACCTTAAGTGCCTCAGACTTACAACCCTGCAGGAGAGGCGATTGAGATGTGACCTGATTTATTTGTACAAAGTGACTCATGGTCTGTGTTTACCTCTACCTTGGTGCTTCTTAGTGATGACTCTAGACCGCAGGGACATTCTTTCAAGTTGAAGAAGTAATCCTTCCACACCACAAACAGACTCAGTTTCTTTTCAAACCGTGCATTAGATATGTAAAACAGTTTTCCTGAAAGTATCGTGGCTTCGTCAAATATGGGTATATTCAAGAGAAGATTGGATGCTCATCTCAACAATTGCATTTGCCATTTATTATACATGTTCGGGGTATTGAATGTTGCACTTTTTGTTTTACAATATAAGCTATAATCTTTGTATTATCCTAATAAATAAATAAATACTTTCTGCAATCGGACATGGGAGTAGGCATGTAGATGATCAGATATAATTCCCCTGAGTTTTATTCTGAGTCCACTTGAAATCCATAATTTATTTGAATCTGTCAATTAATCTGAAGGAATTACAACAGAGGACCAGTCAGAATGTAGGGTTTATTATTTACGAAGTTTTACAACGTGTTAGAGAATCAATAATTTTGCGGAACTGAATCCTGTATTTAACGTAACGCTATCTCATATAACTTAAGTACTTACAGACGTATAACATGATAATGTTTCGAAATATCGAATTTTTATTTGTATTTTGCAACTCGATTGAGCTATTTCTAGTAACTCGTTATTTATCGTTGACACTTTTTCAAAAGGAACCTCATTGTTTAAACACAATTTTCTCTTTGGATCAAAAATAAACATAGAGGTTTCCACCCATTTATTTCATCGAAGTACGTTAACTCAATCGCGAACAGTGATGACATTTTACTTTATGACGTTGTACTTCCGGAAAAGCTCACCTTGAATAAGACACCGTTACGTCGTTATACTTAGGAGCCAGTTATCTATCGGTTCAATGCCTTAATTGGCTATTGTTATATTTGGAAGCCTCATGTCTGGCCATGGATTTTCCAAAAAGTAAGTCGCTATTGTTTCTTTGATGGCGAATGTGAATTCCATTTCTGCTTATGTGCCGAGGAGCGTTAGAATTACGTTCATAGTTACGGAGCTATTGGGGTGAAATGCTTAAAAGGATAATCGACATTCAGAAAATTCGTAGCGTCAAGCACAGTCTCTTACTTTGTCGATTTATTATTATTTGCTGATTGTGGAAGAAAATGTCAATGTTAATATTGTTATGTTGTTGTTGTATTGTTTGTTCAAAGCCAGACTGTATATTATCAGTAAATAAATTATAAATTCGTAACTCGTAACGGCACTAACTAGACAAGGCAGCGTTACATCGTTGCATTCAGGTGTCAGTTCTCCATTGATTCGACACATAGATTGGCTAATATTCCTTTTTAAAACATCACGCACTGGATTATCTGATTGATTCACTGAATGCGAAATTGAATTCCACACCTGCTCTAATACCGAGTCACGTTATCTGAAACAGTCAAGGAGTTATTTGGGAAGAAACGTCCATAACTGCTCAACTTAGATACGGTAACGTGACGTTGTTGTCTTCAGGATTCAGGCCTTCATGGGTTAGAAATGGAAATACTCGCCTGCTCTTGTGCTGGGTAGCGTTAGAGTTACGACATTACGACACCTCGTAAAGTCAACTTAGATAACGTGACTTACATCAATGGATTTAGGATTCGGTTTTTCCTCGTTTTGACACACCAATTGGCTATTGTTGCATTCAAAACATACGAATATTTTCAAAAAAAAACAATGCGCAGTTGTTTCTGATAGCGAACTTGAGTCCCTGGCCTTCTATCATGCCAGGTCGTTTTGAAATTATGTTGATGCCTCGAAAAGTTGCATAGTAATGTGATCGAGACACTTAAAAAAATATTCTAAAGTTCGTGAAGTTACACCCCAAAACAGCTTAGCTTAGACAGGGCAACGTTAAGTCGTGGCGTTAAGAATTCGGTTTTTCATCGGTTAGACAATCAAACGGTAGCGAGTTTAATTTGAAAAAATCACGACCGTGAAGTTTCCAAAAAGCTATGCGCAATTGTTTTTCTGACTGCTAATTCGAATTGCTCGCCTCCTCTTGGACCGAGAAGTCTTGAATAGTTATGGAGTAATTTGGGTGAGACACTTAAAAACATGACTGTACAGGTGTACAACTTAAAATTAAAAGTTGACATCATTTCTACTTATAAGGAATTTTTATGTGACAGCACGCTAAAAGGGGCAATTAATAATCTTAGTAAACGTGTTTAAGAGCACTCGCAGAATTGCTTTTGATAAATCTTGTAACATTTTCGACCAAGATAATCCGATTTATTTTTGTGAAGTGTTTATCTTGGCGGTAATTAAAGATAATATCTCAAATTTGACCCTTATCTTATAAAAACCTCCGTTACTATAAAAAAAACTAGTAATGAAAAAAAATTTAAGGTAGGAAGAGACAATTAAAGGGCGCCAGGTGAATCTAACCTAAAAAGCACCAAAAAGGTTGATTGAAATATAGGGTAAGTGAAATAAAATCAGTTAACTATTTTATAACATAAAAATGTAAAAAGCAGAAAAACTGTTTTATATATTGTAGTAAGAAACGTTCAAATAAGTAGCTTTTGGCTAGCCAATTACTTTACAAAATGCACATAATTTAAATGAAGTTTTGTTCAATAAATTAGGTCCTTGTTCCAAAGAAAAAAAGGTGGATATTGTGGATTGGCACTTAAGAGTTTTTATGTAACTAGGTTGGGCGATTTACGGTTTTTGGAGATAGATAATTTATATTAACTTAAACCATATTAAATCAATTATATTATGCTGGAAAGACAAGGGGTACAAAATCCAAGAGAAGAGCTCTAAAAAATAATAATTTAGAAATTAATAGAAATTTAGAAATTAATAGATATTTTAAATTTGGTTCTCTCCCTGAAAAAACAGTAATAAAAAGCCTGGACGCAGCAAGTGCGTTATGGTAGTGAATTTTCATAGAAATGATCTGGCACAAAATATTTTACTACAACTTTTTTTCTTGTAATATAGAAATATAAATTTTGGTCTGTAGTTTACTATTTATATCGTAAACCTACCTACAAAATTTGCTTATAGATTTTTACTTTTTGAGATAAAGAATTTTTTCGAATGAAAACTCAAAATTTTCTCGGAAAACCTCGTCAGATTTTCCTAAATAACGATCTTGTCTAAGCCATTTACAAAAGGAAGGTACATGCCAAATTTTATCAAAATATGCCAATTATTTTTTGAGTTATCGGTGTGATACATATATATATATATATATATATATATATATATATATATATATATATATATATATATATATATATATATATATATATATATATATATACAGGCTGTTTCAAAAAACATGCACCATCGCTCGTGGGGCAATTCCTTACTAAAAAATAAGAAAAAAAGTTACTGTGCACATGGGCCCGGAAACGCATAGTTTCCAATATACAGGAAGTTGAATTTTTTTTTTATTTTAATTTTTTATAAACAATTTCAAAACCACTGGATTGATTTTAATGAAACTGGGAACTTGAAAGTGTATTATGAAAGTGCATATTTTCAAGTGAGAATCTGCTTACAACTGCGTCAGTGGCGTGCGTACGGGGCAACTGTAAAAATTCATTTGGGGAAAAAATATGTGCGCCACTGTCTTTTTCCAGTTTTGATACATCAGTTATGAAGCTTATTACATAAGCCACAAAAGCTACCTCTTGGTATTTTTTCGTTCAGGGTATCCCCTAGGAGATGATTAATTTTATAAAAAGGGGCAAAGTACCGATTAGTCGGCGTAATAATAATAATAATAATAATAATAATAATAATAATAGTAATAATAATAATAATAATAATAATAATAATAATAATAATAATAATAATAATAATAATAATAATAATAATAATAATAATAATAATATATGTTTACTGCAACCATAAGAATATGAAAAACAAAACATACAGTAAACATTACAGCAATAAACGTGCAAATAACTAACCTACGTAAAACTTATTGGTGATAAACATTGAAATGAATATTACAAACATTGATAAAAAATGATAAATAAAAAATAAAAATAAAAAATGAAAAGGGTAATCGTAAAGACACCATGATTTTTCCAAACTCTTGTTTTTTGTACATTACTCAATTGACTTTAATAACAAAACTAAAGAAAATGTTGAAAGTGACCACCATTAGCGTCGTTACGATTATTTAACCTTCTGCGCAAAGATCTTCTTACTCTTCTGCAAATATTTTGATCTTCTCTAATGCTATCAAATGCATATTCTATTCTTCCCAACAATTCTTCTCGTGTATTTACTGGTGTTTTATACACTATTTCTTTTAAATGACCCCACAAATAAAAATCGAGAGGATTCAGGTCCGGAGATCGAGGTGGCCATGACACCGGACCTCCACGATCAATCCATCGGTGACCGTATGTGTTGGCTAAATATGTTCTTACAACTGCTGCAAAATGTGCGGGCGCACCATCATGCTGGAACCACATTGTACCATTTCTCATAAAAAGCGGTAGTAACAACGGCAAATCATTTTGTAAAAAGTTTAAATATGATTCATGGTCAAGTGATTTTCCATAATAGCAGACCAAATATTGATGGAAAATTGATACTGCGAATTTGCAACTCTTAGAGAGTGTGGGTTTTCATCGGCCCATGTATGTAAATTGTGAAAATTCACGATACCTTTTCGCGTAAATGACGCCTCATCAGTAAATAGTACACGTTTAGAAAAATGTTGGTCGTGCCTAAGTTTGTTTAAGAACCACTGACAAAACATTACCCTTGGTTGAAAGTCTCTAGGTAGAAGTTCCTGGACACGTGTAAAATGATAGGGATATAAACTTTGATCCTTCAGAGTTCTGTGAACTGATGATGCCGAAATATTACCCAGTTCGGTGGCAATAATTCTCGTACTTGTACTAAGATCACGTTTAACTCTATTTAATATTGCGTCTTGAACTCGTACAGTTCTTCTGCGTCCAGAGTCAGCTTTTAAAGGTTTTAAAGAACCAGTTTCTCTCAAATGTCTTACAATACGTGGGAAAATATTTTTGTCAGGAATTCTTCTTTGCGGATAAGTTTCCTGATAAACTCGCACAGCTTGTCTAGCATTTTGATTTGTTTGTCCATAAATTAACAACATATCAGTCGAATCCGCTGAAGTGTACTTAATGAAAACCATCTTGAGAGGAGGAAATAATATTAATGAGCAGCTCAGTATCAACAAATAACTAAAAACGAAAATACAGCACCGTATCAAAATTTAAAGAATAGCACGAAAACTCTTTTGACGCCTACAAAGCACTTCAAAATTGTAGAATTTGGAGAACTGTCAAAAATTATAGTTTCATGGCACTTTACGATTACTGTTTTCATTACTCCAACGAATCGGTACTTTGCCCCTTTTTATAAAATTAATCATATCTCCTAAGGGATACCCCGAACGAAAAAATACCAAGAGGCAGCTTTTGTGGCTTATGTAATAAGCTTCATAACTGATGTATCAAAATTGGAAAAAGACAGTGGCGCACATATTTTTCCCCAAATGAATTTTTACAGTTACCCCGTACGCACGCCACTGACGCAGTTGTAAGTAGATTTTCACTTGAAAATATGCACTTTCATAATACACTTTCTAGTTCCAAGTTTCATTAAAATCAATCTATTGGTTTTGAAATTATTTATAAAAAATTAAAAAAATATTAAAATTCAACTCCCTGTATATTGGAAACTATGCGTTTCCGGGCCCATGTGCACAGGAACTTTTTTCTTATTTTTTAGTAAGGAATTGCCCCACTAGCGATGGTGCATGTTTTTTGAAACAGCCTGTATATATATAAACCGACCCCGGATATGGGTTCTAGGGGTCTTAGTTCGCGCTCAAAATTTTCAAAATTCAAAAGTCGGGATCTCCCTATTAGTAAATTTTTTCTACGAAAGTTCACCAAAAGATATTTTAATTTAAGTTATTTCTATATGGAAGAGATATTATTGTTCTTTTGCAATATTTACAGAATTAAAACAGAAAAACAGCCGACAAACCAAACTAATAAATAAATATCTCTTTTGTATCTGCATATGGTGCGAATCTATTAAATTTCAGTTGGTTTGGCACATGGCACAGAGAAATAGTGTAAAGGTATCAGACTTAGATTGGCATGGAGTGAAATTAATTTAAAACGGATGTGAATACGTTACAACCTGTTTCTTTGTACTGTGTATATTAGAAAACCATATGATATTTGAACGAGAATTCCAAAGGATGGTTGCGATGTTGGGAAAAAATTGGTTGCCTCTTACTGTCTACTCAGAAGCATTAACGTTAACGGCTGACAATAAAAGGTTACCGTCAGCGACTACATTTACTAGCTTAAATAAAAATACTACAAGCGGGTATGATCGACTCCTTTATTAACCAACTCAGTTTAAGCCGCTCCAATAGAAGCTGCTCCGTATATTCTCATTTTGAATAGAAACCTCTTGCTTAAGGAACGTACGCTAAATACGCTTACGCTGAATACTTTCTAATAGACAGAGAGCCAGGGGTGCAAAATTCTCTGAATATACAAGAGCTGATTTTTTGATAGTTAATTAGGTACGCTGTGCAGGTACACATATTCAGGTCAGTCAAGCGAATCTTAGAACAGGTGCCACAGGTGCGCAAACAAAGATGTCGTTTTTACCGGGGTAATAAAATGAATTTACAAAAGCTGATAATTGTTATACAGATTCTATATTGCATAACAATAAAAGTTATGTCAGTCAGAACAGAGCTGGTCAGTCAGTTCGAATTTGTGTATGAAAAATAAATAATGTGCAATTTGTTTACAAAGCTTGGAAATTTTTTGTGGGTATATATTGATCTGTTAAACATTAAAAAAATAGCCGGTAAACTGTTTTGTAGAACAACACCCGTCAGTAAGCAAAAAAAGATATAAAAATTTCGTGCGCGCCGGCGGCGTTACAGGCAGCATGCTTGCTCTTCACCTCCCATTATTATTATTCATAATATCAGAAAATTATGTGAAATTATAATTTGTAATTATAAGTTATTAATTGGTATTTTTATTGATTATATATATATATATATATATATATATATATATATATATATATATATATATATAATTATGTTAACAGACAATTTATTTATTTAATAAAGTGTAACGGGATAACATTACGAAAAAAATATTAAAAAATTAACTATTAAAACAACCGTATAGTTGATAATTAACCTATACAAAGAATATATGTGTATATTAAAAAATATGTTTTTTCAATCACATTCAAAATCCAGTCCTTCCTCTGAATCTTCGAATTCACGAGTTTCACTTTCGTGATCTGAAATATCTTTCCGCTTTCATTTTTTCAGTAAAAACTGCAGTAAATTAACATAAACCGAGTTTCTGTCTTTGTATTTGAGCAAGTTTATTGGCTACACGTTCCTCCCTTCGGAGGGGGCGTAGAGCCGTCGGTATCGTGTCCATGCGATGTTGAGCACGTTAAAGATCCTTACGTCCTTACAGAAAGGTAACGTTTCGGAAAATTTTCCAAGATTGCGAGGCGAAACTGCACCCTGGCGTCGATGATTAGCCATAGTCGCGGAAATAGGCCGACGTTAAAGAAACTAAAGTAAATTCAATTGGAATAAATGATGAATGAAGTATGATGATAAATGTTGTAACATAATTCATAAATGTGTTAATTAATTTTACAAGAAAAACCATCGGACAGGTCAATTTTATCTTTTCAATTTCCAACTTATAACGTAAAAATTATATTTATGAGGTCGCCTATTTCTGAATGGTGACATCATCATGAGCTTTTTTAAACGATAATCATATTTTTTTGCATCTTCTCCGTAGTCCTGCTTACTACTTAAATGATGATAATAAAAAAATTGGTACCTTACATAACTTTTTTTTTTTGAAAAAATAGCATTATTTACTTAAAAAATGGAAAGGTGGGTTTAATGGGAAGAATTAGTGGACCAAGGAAACCAACCAAATTTTAAACTTAAAAGCAGGTAAGACGCGTACAATATAAACCAAGAACAAAAAGTGTAGTCCTAAAGAAAGCGATTGAAACTTATTGAAGAAACGGAAAGATTCCTGAAAATTGTAAAACCGTTGAAGAGAGTTCCATCACGGAAAGACAATTAATTGTGATAAAAAATTTGTGGCTAATGACAATTCTGTCGAGGCCATACCACCTTTTTCACCACCACCACACCACAATTCATTGTGAAGAAAATCAAATGGAGAAAATATGAAAAATAAATCTACAATGATCTGGGCAAGTCCATGCCAAGTAAAAAGCTTGCAAGAGCTTCAACACAAGGCAAAGCTCTCGGTGTAGACGAATTAATAGTGAAACTGTAAAAAAAATTCTGCAGAAAAGAGACGCACTTTTTCAACCGAAATCGGGGGTGCTGCCAAATGGGTCCATGAAGAGTAAAAGTATTACCATTCTTAAAAACATAACCGCTTGGAAATACAACCAGCGCAGAACGAAAATGATACAGTCATGCATCATTTAATCATATTAAAAAAATAGAATAGGAAGCAAGACCAGAAGTTGCTTGGATGAAGACATGTATGGACTTGGAAGAATGGACTAAACAAGCACTGCAAGCACGTAAAACAATAATATTGCGGAGGCTTGGAAAATACAGGCACACCTATTGCTTTTGTAGACCTGGAAAAATATTATGTAAAAAATATTGTTTCATTATAAAAGTGAGCTGGATACGATTTGAGGGATAGCTGCGTTATTCTCAATCTATACAAAGATCAACGTAATGTGATAGAAATTAATGAATATGAAATCAAAGCTAAAATAAGGAAAGATATGCGGCAGGGATATCTATCATCTCTCTATTGATTCAATTTTTCGTAAAAAAATACAATAAACAATTTGAGGGTGAATACAGCAGGAATCATGAGAGTTTGACAACAGTTTCATTGCATAAGGTACGCAGATCACTTAGCTATCACAGCAGAAACCGAAAATAGATTCAAAAGATGCTGAGTTTGCTGGATAGTGTGTCAAAAAATCAAACTAAAAATCATCATTTAAAGAACAAAAATAACGAGAGTAAGAATGTGCCTACGAGAATGGACTAAAAAAAGCTTACCCACTTTGGTAGTATTATTATGGAAGATAGTAAGTATAGCGTAGATTAGATAGAGAGGATTGCGATGCACAAGCACGTATTTGATAGATAAATTACTCTTCTCACTAGTAACAATTGTAACATAGGGGAAAGAGGTTCACCAAAAATAATAAGTATGGAAAGTTGTGATATATGGAGCGAACAGCAAAACTCTGACTAAGCTGTACATAAAGAAGATAGATGATTCTTAAATGTAGACAAATGAGAACAACAAGGTATACCAATAGAAAGTCGAATAAAATGGTACTGATAAAGGTGAGAAAAAAAAATACTTGTTTAAAAACTGAAAGAATGAAAGAAATCTTACTGGCCTTGGTCTGACATACAGTATTCTTCTGACAATTTTATTTGGAGGAGATAGGTAATCAGATTAATTTTGAATAAATTGCTTATCGTAGCAGTAACCAAAGATGGCATCTCAAATTTGATACTCATCTAATGAAAACTTTCGACACCATCTCAAATTTTTTCAACAATTCAGTTATCATATCATATAATGCAGCAATTTGTAGATTCAGTGTAAAATCATAAGGATTTGGGGCTCATTATTTCATCCAATTTATCATGGTCTGCACATATAGCACATGTCACATCTAAAACCAATAAGCTACTGTACTTGATTCATAATGCTTTTAAAGGCTGCTCAGTTCAAATTTTCAATAGGCTTTACAGTATGTATGTGCGTCCTGTCCTATAGTATGCAGGGGTTTTGTGGTGTCCTATGCTGGAAAGAGACAAGGGTATGTTGGAGTACGTGCAGCTTAAAGCCACACGTCTGCCTTATGGGATTGTGCGTCCAAACTAGGATTAAAGGCTCAGGCTGTGTGGTTTATTTAAGTTTCCTAAGAAACGAGCCAGGGGTGATTTGATCTACACATATAAGGTATTGCATAGGTGCATTGGAGTTGATCTATTGCACAAGTTACAGCTCTACAAATATTCACTTACGTGGTCAGTAACTCAAGTTTAAAAAAATATTATTTCGAACAAATTTTCGTAGTTCATTTGTATTTAATAGGGCTTTTATAAGTGCAATGCTCTCCCGAGGAAGTGATAACAGCTCCTTACAAAAATATTTTTAATAACGTATTGGATGCAATGGAGAGGAAGCGGTGAGGGTTCTGCAATAATGTTACTATTACAGACATATTGTATAACTGTAAGCTCTCGTGATTGTGTAGTTTACGTATTTGTTTTTGTTTGTGTTTGTTTATATTTATTTATGTTACGTAAGGACTAGGTTTCCGAACGTTGTTCTTATTTTTAAGTTTTGAGTAATTGATAGGCATTGCTTTTACTCTTGATTATATAATAATAAATAATAATTTAGTACTTGTGTCATAAGGATCTTGGTCGCTATAAAAACAAGACTCTCCTAAAGCAAGTAACTTAAGAAATAAGTTAGGAAGAAACAATTCTTGGGCGCCAGGTAAATATTTTACACCCTAAAAAGACTATCAACAATATTGATTTAAATATGTAGGATAAAATGAGTAAACAGTCCATTATATGAAAATATATTGCAGATTTACAATAACTGAACTCAAGTCTTAATTATTTTTTTCACAGGAAAATTTGTAAATAATATCATTATGTAAAGAGAAAAACTATCATAGTGCAAAGAACGTATCTTGGATGGCACGCTTAAGTAAATGGCTTTTGGCTTGGCAATAACTTTACAAAATATACGTTATTGTAATTTAATTAATTTGGCCCTTTTTTCATTAAACATTGAAGACTTTTTTAATAAGTTTAGGTGGTGCGCCTCACGGTACTTGGAGGTACGTACTTTACATTACTTTTCCAATTCGGTTCAGCTGGCTAAAAAATTGAATCCACGTCCTGTCTCGCATCAAATCAATTAGGCGTAAAAGCTAGAAGACAATATATATCCAGAAGAAAACAATAATTTGAAAATTACTAGATAATGATATTTGATTATTTCTTACCCTGCAATGACTCTAGTGGTTTCGAGTTAGAGGCTTAAACATAAACAAAATTAACAGATATTTAAATTCTAAGACAGCTTCTTCCACAAGGTAAACTAGAAAAGGTAATTTTGCTTTTGCATCGTTGACGAAAACCTATAAAAAACGGACGACAAACCATGTAATAAATATCTTTCTTGAATGGCTTGCTAGACATTTGGTGCCAACCTATTAAATTGAAAGTGGCTTGACAGGGCACAGAGAATCGTTGGATGACAGACTTAGATCCGCAAAAACTGAAATCTACTAAAAATAACATGAGTACGCTAAAGACATACTTGGCAAAGGGTGAAAAGGTAGACCAAAACAGAAATTCATGAGAAACCTGGCCCCATTTATAAAGTGAAAAAACTAGGATAAAATGTAAATAACCGCTCGGGAGAGAAAATTATGGTTGCAAAGACAACCCAACTAGGACAGTTGGTCGCCGGAACGTGGCAACGACTATTGTGATAAGTCTAAGTCCTTTGCCGCCAGTCAGTGATTTGTTATAGGGACGTTCCTATTAGGGAGCACCCACTAAAATGAAGGATGATTGTAACGTTTTTTTCCCTCAGGGTTCGTCCGCGGCCTTGCCGCCCCGATAGCACTGCAACTTTTGGTTGATTGTGCATGCCCTTAGTATTACTCAACCCATTCCAAAATCACTGTACCTTGAACTAGTCGGCACAGCGATTGGTAGGCTGAAGTTATATATTGCTCTGTCTCCGGTCTAGACTGACCGTAGATTAGTTGTCTTTTGCGGCCCAGAGGTTTGCACTTGCACAAGTTGCGCTGGGCTGATTCCTCCCCCTCGTCGCAGAGTCTGCATTAGAGGTCCCCCTCGAACCGCCCCATTTTATGCAGGTGTTTCTTGACGGCCATGTGTCCCGTCGAGATACCTGTTATGTTTCTGAGCTGTCTTCTGCTAATATTTGGCAGCTTCACAGCTCTCTTTAAACTTTTTAAACTGGGTTCGTCAATTAATTGACTTCCCATGTCTGAGCCCTGGACAGTCTGCCCAGTACACCTTGTGTTGGTTTCTGACCCAGGACTTAATGGCTCCCCTGGCAGTGCTCTTTGTCGCGCCCAGGGCCGGTTCTGGTCCCATAAATGGTTCTGCTGACCCTCTCTTCGCGAGACTGTCAGCTTCTTCATTGCCTTGACCCCCGAGTGACACGGCACCCAGATGAGGGTAACCTCATTCTGCCCTGCCAGGTCGCTCGTCTCGTCTCGACACTCACTCACCAGCCAGGAATTTACCCGTGGGCTACTTAGTGCATTAAGGGCTGCCTGGCTGTTTGTGGTTATAATGATCTGCTTGTTGGTGTAGCCCCTCCTCTTGTTCTCCCGCACACCGTGAGGGATGGCGTACATTTCGGCCTGACACACCGTTGCATGGGCTCCGATGGAAATACTATTACTTACCCTCGGTCCTTAGCGCCTCCGTGGCCGTGCGGAAAAGTCGATTCAGACTTTCCAATACGGACTCGGGGGTCGACGGTTCGAGCCTCACCGGCGGCGGATGATTTTTCAAAATCACTGTCGTCGTTGAGATCAAACTCAAGGTGGAGGGTAGGTTAGTTTAGATGAGCAAAATGGGTCAGCAATGGCCTAATTGCCAGTAAGCATCTTACCTTTACCTTTTTACCCTCGGTCCTTCCGAGTAAACACCTGCTCCCGTACCACGCTCCCCACCAGATCCGTCCGTGAACCAGACGAGCGTTTCCGTGGTATGCAGGTGTCTCCTTCCGCCATGCCACGCGGTTGGGGATTTCCACTGTATAGTTGTTTTCCCTGCAGATTCGTGGGCTTGCGAAGTCTGACCTCAATTCAAGCATGGGCTCCTTAACGATCTCCTGAATTTAGCAGTGGCCCCTGAAGCCTGGGTTGATCCTCAGTCTACCATTGCAGGCTAGTCTGTATAGCCCTAGTCTGGCCTCCCCCATAATAACTAACTATGGGAGGGGGGGGGGGGGTTCCAGCAACACGCTCCATGGCGGCTGTTGGGATTGATGACATGGTCCCTGTGATGCCTAGGCAAGCCATTCTTTGGATCTTGCTTGATTTTTGTTTGGCACTGGATTGTGTCACCTTGTCACCTTAGGCCACCAGACCAGTGTCACGTATGTTAACGATGGTCTGACCACCCTTTTGTACAGCCAGTGGGCCATACTAGGTCTTAGTCCCCACGTTTTTCCATATAGCTGAGGTCATGACTGCCTTGCGCAGTATTTTCCCAATCTGACCGGGGTTAGCTTAGAGTCCAATACGACCCCAAGATATTTTACCTCCCTGGCCATTGGAATGCTCCTACCGTATCGAGTGAGAGTTATGTGGCTGTCGCACATTCTCCTAGTAAACGGCACGACGGTTGCTTTCTCGGGGCTCACCTAGAGCCCTTGACCAACCGTTAATCCTTCCACCACTTTCAGTGCAGTCTGCATGCGCTCCCACACTAACTGTGTTATTTTTCATCGGACTATGATGACAATGTCGTCCGCATAGCCCTGTACCTCATACCCCCTCCCGAGTGCCTCCACCGCAGGCCGTCCACGACTGAACACCGCCCTGTCCCTGAGCATGAAACCGATCCACCTGCAGCAGGTCTCCTCTATTCCACACTCCCTGACAGCTGGCAGAACCGATCCGAACGAGGTGTCGCTGAAGGCCCCCTCTATATATAGGAGGGCCCGCAGCGCCACCTCTCTTTTCTGCAGCGTATTCTTCAGTTTCAGCATCAGTTGGTGCAGTGCTGTTTCTGTTGAAAATCCTGCTCTGTAGGATTGTAACGTTACAATGTGGTATTTGTAACTTATCCGGCTGCGTTCCAGCACAGTAGCCGTCACGTTGCAAGGACGCGGCGGAATGTTAACATACACTATCAAGTGCTTATCGCTACCTACTCTGTCTTTTGCTTGCTTTCTTTATCTTCAACATTATTACACAGAACAATATATATCTTCAACTATTGTGTTCTAAAACTATATTTCTCTTACATGAGAATTCTATAAATACTAGCAAGACTACCAGTCAACATTAATAATTAATTTTCTGATGCTTTATATTTGCCAGTTTTGAGTGTTTAGATCTAAACGGATGCTAGCGTACTGTTAAAATATAATAATTTGCGCATCCATAAATCACGCGCCTTCGTAATTTGCAGCTAAATATATATATATATATATATATATATATATATATATATATATATATATATATATATATATATATATATATATATATATATACATATAATATACGACATTTTACACCCTCAAAGTGCTGAAATGTGTATGCTAATTTACTTTTCCATACATGAGCCTAATAATTTTGTAAAAATTTTCTACAATTACAGCAGCAACTGCAATAGATCAATTTTTAGATATTAATTCTAACAACAGAGGTGCAGCCTCTGTGGTTCAGCGGTAAGAACGTGTGCCTCTAAATCGAAGGATCCTGGGTTTGATCCCAGTGTTCTCCTTTCACTTTTTCATTACATAGTGTAACACAAAAAAGCAACAAAGGTTGTGGCATTGTATTTTAGCAAGTGGAATCTCTGCACGTAAGTCTACCTACCCCCCCCCCCCCCCCCTAAAGATCCCTACCTTCCTTACAAAATGGCAGGGGTTCGCTAAAATTTCCAGGATCACCAGCGTTGCTGATTGGCCATAGTCGCGGAAATAGACCGACGTTAAAGGAAAAGAAACAGCCAAGGCATTAATTGCGTCGTAAGTAACCATCTACAAAAATGGCGCATTTCAAAACAAATACATTGCTGTAACATTGACTTAAATATGGAACTCCAAAGTAATTACAGGTGGTCTTTTGTGGCGAATCCTGCAAATCTGGATCTTTAAAACTACTTTCGCTAAGAGCTACCAAGTGGGACTATGACTTTGTAGTAACGGCTGCGTTGTAATTTATTACATGGGTATTTATATCTGGTCGTCACTCATAAAATACCTTTGAAATTATGTGCTTTGCTTGTAATTATATCCAAAAAATGTTTAAGGTTATGGTCATCTTTGTTTAAATGGGTCTTGTTTTGTGCTTTGTACCATGCTTGTTAATAACCAGCGGTAGTAATTTTGATGTGTTAAGTCCAGAAAATGCTGTGTACAGAGAATTTTTAATGTCAGTGTGCCAAGCCTCTCCATTTCACATTCCTACGACTTCAACGGTTCTTAAAGTTTTTAATGAAGTTCCACTAACGGTTTCGCTGTGGCCAAAAGACATATGGCTAAGGCCAGAGGCGTGCACTCGCAAGGTTTGCACCACACACACACGCATACACACACACACTCTCCTATCGGTTGGTAAATTTATACCGTTTGATTTTAATATGCGCAGTAGATGTGTTAGAGCTCTGTGGCCTATTTTATGACAATGATGCCATGTTATAATCTGATCCCATGGTGAAATCTAAGAAACTGTAGTATCCTCATTTGAGTGAATGTCTCACTGACGTTTTTGACAATCAAATAGTTTTTAGAATACTGTTCTAAACTTCTTACTTTTCTGTAAAATGTTATAGAATGTCTGTAATGTATTGTTTATTGGTCAAGTGACTTGTTTATATTGACGTATGACATTGCCAATGGGTCATACACATCACAAGCTTTACTAGCTTGCACAACATGGCATCGCATGCTGTTGTGATGGAAAAATAATCCTTTATGATTCAGTGAAACTGTACATTCAAAAATATTAATAGTTAATTTGAAAGGTTACTACTAGTAGCCACAAATTATAACATTCACTTCTTTAGGTAGCGAAAACGTGACTGCCAGCAGAATATATCACCAACAACTTCCTCCGCTATTATATATAATATGAAGAAGCCGGCAACGTGGCCACAACTATTAATACTACTTTAAAGTGGCTGCAACTTCTGATGTAGCATTTCTGAGACGTAAGATAGTTTCGGCTACTGCTGTTTGGTAACTTAAGGTTTCCGTAACTTTTGAGTAGCTCAATGATAAGGACGATGCTTCTAATGCAATTCCGTAACTAAGCAGTTGCGTAACCCTATAATAATTATAGGTGCTGAATATTACGTAACGGTTAATGTTAATGCGTAATATGCAGTTATGTACACCACCGAATAGTAGAATTAATGACGGTTACATAAAAATGTTCTCTTTAAGTTTCGATCTCAGTTTCCGTCACTTTGGTGTTAGTTGTAAAGGCGGAATTTCCTTTAGACTACGATAAGAACTACTTGTAACCTCTGATATGTTTACACACCTAAAAATCTGATAATGATTTGTACACTGGACGAGTATAAGCCCCATTGAAAATAAATTTCAATTCTCCTCTTATTCCCTATTTATCCGAAGCTTGTATGATACGTTATTGCGATCCTGTCTCCCTATCAATGACGCTGATCCCTAGTGGCCGGAACATATCGACCTTGTATTGTATTTGTCAGTTCGCTAAAGGCTAAAATGTTAACAACAGATGTTCGTAAACGTGCTGACGTGTGACCTGCTGCTTGTCATACTTTTTGTCTAAGCCGGTGGTATGTTTAGAAACATATTTTGTGTAAATCACCATTATAAATCAGATCCCAAAAATTTCTCTTCTAATAATGCAAGATTTGGAAAATTTTCAAACAAATACAACATTATATTTCGCTCTAACTGCTTACAGGCTGACTCACGAAATATTTTACAAATCCTTTTTAGTTTTTTTTGTTTTGTTTTTAGTGAACTTTTGTTAGAAAAAATTGCTTCAGAAATGAACATGACTTCTTCGTATCACTGCGAATTAAAACCCCTATACCTAGGGTTGCCAACCTCAGTGCAGCGATTTCGGGAAATTTACAATCAAAATGCGGGACGCGCCTAAAAAATCGGGACCCAGTTGTCAGATCTCAGTGTGGAAAGGCGAGAGGTACAATTATAAATTAACTTGATCTTTCACGTTTGAAATAGTTTTATTGAATACGTTTTACTTTGTCATACAACATATAATAATAATAACAATAATAATAAAATAGCCTTTATTCACACAGTAGATAATACAATGCTCAAGTGCACAATTAAAAAGAACAAAAAAATACAACAATACAACGTAGTTTACAAAAACACAGTTCGATCTACATAATTAAAAGAAAAATAATAAGAAACTGTGTGAATTGGGCGAAGTTCAGACGGATGTATAATCATCACCTGCTCTCCCACTTACGCCCATATGCAAAACTGGTAGTCAACAGCCAGCCCGGCAACCTGCTTAAACACCACGCATAATCAGCAACAGTTTCTTTTTGAAGGAACGCACAGAACAGCTCTTAACACTCTCATCAAGACCATTGTATATAGCGTATATATGATAGGTAAAAGACCGTTTAAACAGTGTTAGCCTGTACTTAGGTGGTTAAATTAAGCCCTTCGACCGTATGTTAATGCTATGAACATCAGTTCTGTGCGTTACCTTTCTATACAAGTATGTTGGGACTCTAGACACAATAATAGAATGGAACAATGTTGCTGCTCTCAGAGTGAAACGATTACGCATATTAAGCCACTTCGCTTCATTTAGTTTATGCGAGATATGTTCGAATTTTCGAATACCATACGCGAACCTCAGACAGGAATTTTGCAGTCTCTGTATCCGATTATAATCGCAACCATCCAAGCATGGCGAATATAATTCCGAGCAATAGGCAAACTGCGAGAGGACTAAGGTATTCCCAAGCATTAGCTTAACACCAGTCGGAAGATAAGTCCTTTGCGGGTACAGCAGACGCAGGTTGTTGTAGGCCCGCTGAAGGCAGGCACCAACATGCCGCTTATATCTAAACTTGTTATCCATTATCACACCCAAGTTTCGCACCTCATCCAAAAGCTCCAGAGGCTCCCCATTGATCATGACCCTTTAAGCGTTTAAACATTTACCTTTAAGCGCTCTACAAGAATCTGACTCCCAAACAAAATAGCAGCCGACTTCTTCGCATTTAGACACAGCGATTGGTCTTTGGACACTTTGTACAATGAATCCAGATCGGAATTCACCTTTCCCAGTGCATCCGAAAGCTCCGCGGCATTGAAGGAAATGTATATCTGAATGTCGTCAGCGTACATCTGTACTTTAGAATACTGAATGACCCTAGGGAAATGATTTACGTAAATAGCGAAAAGCATATCCATTAAGGGTTGAAGCAATTAGGCAAACTAATATATGTAATAGTAATAATTAAAGAATCTTCTATCACTTCGTAATTAAAACACTAACCACGATAACTTTAAATTAAAATAAATAAACATCTTCAGATTTACAAACATAAACATGCATTGGTACCTTAACCTTCTCACTTTGGCATTACAAAAAGGGAATAAGGGGTGAAATTACATAATTAGAAAAGAAACATGAAGTACTAAATCGCTCCTTCTGAATTAACTGAGATCTTTGCTTATTTCTTTTTGAAACAATACTTTTCTTGTGATTGTGTACATTTAAGTATTTTTTTATTCGTCAGCACCAAATCGTAAAAATATTTGCACTGGTAGTTAAAATTTATTTTAACTTGTAATTCTTCCTTAACATGATCGCCGCTCAGCCTAATTTTAGATTCAGTCCAGGCATTACCACAAAGTCAGATAACCCTCTCTGCTACTGCATTTGAGCCTGGAATCGAAACAATAAATTCATTTTTTTAACAAATTTGGAATGTCCATATTAGCAGAAAATAATTTATGCCATAGTTTATACACAGCTGTTTTTCTATTTGACTTCGGTTTTGCTCCCTTCGCAACTAATTTTCTGACGGTTTGTTTAATAACGCAAAACTCGCTTTGCTTTCAAAGCGGGAGATCCGTGTAAGATTTATACTCTGTGGCCAAGGAATGACTCTTAAACTGTAACGTTAGCCGCAACTTCTTGTCTCCAATTCGATTAAAACAAAACTTTCGTGTACGTTTACTTCTACTCGCAAGATTAGCCGTATCGTAAAACGGAACAATTAGCGTCCCGCACATATATTTCGCGGGACACACCCCCAGAGGCTCTGGAAGCGGGACATTCCCCCTCTCGAGGGACGACTGGCAATCATACATATAACCCATACGGGTAACAACCCACAGATAGTTTTTCCTTCATGGCTGTTATTGTCATTGACGTAACTATAGTGTCAGCTGAGTTACTCAGAAATGTTTAATGTCAAGGCAGGTGGAAGTAAAATATATTTTTAAAGTTTATCACTTTTTTGCATATTTAAAAAATAACGTCGCGTCAAAATTTAAAACGGTAATCAATCTACATGATATTGAGCGAATGCTCTGCATTTAACAGATGTACTTAGTGATAAAATATATTTTATCTGTTAAGGCTTGATACTAAATTCTTGTGTTATTTTTTAACCATAATTTTTTGTTTTTATTGTAAATTGTAGATTACTAAATGAGTCTTATAGGCCTTTGGCGTCTCAGGATCTTTTGCGAATAAATCTTTTTTCTAATAGTTGCCCAAAACATTCAGACGTTTCATATAGTCTACTATCTTTTTGGGGGATATCTTATCTATTTCCTAGAGTGTTTAGGTCACTCCTCCAAGGTATTTGACCATTTTGCAGAATTGATCCATGCAGTCGCATACCAAGTGTTCTGTTGATTCTGCTGCTTCAGTACAGTATCTGCAATTTTATTTGTCCGCCTTATCCATCTATCATAAAGTGATATCTTACTGAGAAGTATCCTGTGAAAAGTCTTGTGATTATTCTGAAGTCGTTCCTGCTCAATTTAAGTAATAGTTCAGACTTCTCTGTTAAGATTGTGATCCACCTTTTCGCTTGCCTGGAGTTTTTCCCTAGTATGACATCATTTGGTTTCACTCCAAAGTATCAAGTTTATTTCTTATATGGCTTTTTGTTAGCCCACGATAGGGCTTTGAACCATAGAATGCTACTGTTGCTGCTCTTTTTGAAAGGCTATCTACCTCCTAATTTTTTTCAATGCATTGATGCCCTGGTACCCAGATCAGAGTTACTTTGTTATTCGTCGCCAGTTGCTTCAACGATTTCTGCAGTCACAGGTGAGTCACACAGTCGCTGTTAAAAGATTTTAGGGTCTTCAGTCTTCATTATGACCTGACTGTTTAAAAAGATGTAGATCTATTTATTTCTAAGTCTTCTTTGTATACACTCCTGTGCACAGAGATTTATAGCAAGCATTTCTGCTTGGAAGATGGTGAGAGTTGTTCCTAGGGACTAAGCAAGTCTAAAGTTAAATAATCTTATTCCAAGTTCTGCTCCCTCGATTTTTTTAGACTCGTCTGTATAGCATACAGATGAGTTGTTTGTCAGTATTTCATTCTCTCTGTCTCATGCTTGGCGGTCAATTATGGCCACGTCAAATGGAACCGTAAAGTCCAGTTTAGCTGGCATTTCATCTGTTGGTTTGGTGAGTGATTCCATTGCTATAATTTCCAGGATCTTCAAGTGGCCAACCAAGTCTCTTGGTTATAATTTGTCTGCTTGAAATAGTCTTAAGCACTTAGTGCTGCTTTTATCTTCACGCATGTCTGCAGTCGAGTAATATTAAAGATTGCTTCTAGTGCAGCTGTAGGTCATTACGCCATAGCTTCGTTATTCCAAGACAGATCAGGCTCTGCAATTTTTACAATTTGCGTTGTGTTGAGGCTTGTTCCGTTTTTGGCCACCATACCATAGATGTATATGTGACCGTGTATTTAACCACAGTTTTTTATGTTCAATATATCATCCTCGGATTCAATCCTCATCTATTTCCTACAAGTCGACGGCAAGTTCACATTTCCATTATGGCTCTCTAAACAGTTTTTTCTAAGTGTATGTTCTAGTTTATTTTTTGGTCTAAGAAGATCCCTAAATATTTAACTTTATTGGAAAATTGTATCTGTGAACCATTCAGAGGGAAAACTTTTAAATTTAGTTTCCTACTAGTCGTAAATGGGACAAGAACTGTCTAGTTAGTATTGACATTAAGCAAGGCTAGATGCATTCTCGCAACAATTAGAACCGTAGACCGGTTTCGCTCTCATTAGAACTCTTCAGTACGGCATACTAATTGTAGCACAAATTCAACTAAAGTAATACGGCTATAGTATAGGCAGCCTTTCAGCACTATGTGAGTGGTGGACGTGCCGCCACCTAGTTGCGGAACCAAGTAGTATGTTGTCACGCCAGCTCCAAATAAGGTGGCGGCACGTCCACCACTCACTTAGTGTTGACATTAAGCATCTTGGTCTGACACCAGTTTCCAGTTTCTTACTATATTTAAGGCTATTTGGATTAGGCTGGACATTACAGCATCATGCTGGCCATTTACTGTTATGACAATTTTATCAGTGTATTCTTGGACTATAAATGCTGCTCCGCTTTGTGTAGTCATAAGTTGTTCAAAAACGAACGACCACAGCAGAGGTGATGGCACTCTTCTCTAAGGATAACCTTTTGCCGTCGTCACTGCTGCTTTGGTGTTATTTGTGGTTACTGTGATAATACGACTAAATCCATCTCCCAATAGGCAATTCCGCTTCCCTTTCTTGTAGGGCGCGGTCGATGGATAGATATGAGGTGTTGTCAAAGGTATCCTCTATATCAATGAATGCACTTACTGTTACTTTTTTAGTCATAATTTTTTTTCTATACCCCCGACCTGTTTCTATATGTATGCTATTAATTTAACTTGAACAATGATTGTCTTGTCCTTGGATAGTGACATCAACTTATCTTGTTTTTGTAGCAACGTAGTATGTGTATAAAAGACCAGCTCTATTTATTTGAGAAGTACGTCATCCAATGTTTGTAAACCAATTATGATTATTGACATTACTAGCAAGTAATGTAGGTATATACGCTACGAAACGCTAATGCGTTCGTAGCTTATATACCTAAAAATGACTTGAGAGTACTGCAATAACAGCAGCGAAATAGTATTTATTAGAACTGCTTTAATTTTATGATTTATTGATTTTTTAAATACCTGCCAATAGTTTGAGTAACCTTATGATAAAAAACTCTAATTTTAAATGAAAATCACATACAAACTCAAAAATGCAGATTAACTTGAAATAAAACAAGTTTTATTTTTTTGCAGTGCTGCGATCTTTTGACGGAGAAACGTTAGTGCTGACGAACGTCCACAGGTCCGACATGGGAGTCTATTTGTGTATTGCAAGTAATGGAGTTCCGCCGTCTGTTAGTAAGAGATTTATGGTGAGAGTCCATTGTAAGTAATGTATTAAAACGTTCCATACCCGCGCTCACTAACAAACTGCCTCATTTTAGTTCACCCGCTTATAAGGGTTTCAAACCAGCTAGTTGCTGCACCAGTAGGTAGTGACGTTCTGGTGCAATGCTATGTGGAAGCTTCTCCAAGAGCTATGAACCACTGGATGCGGGATAACGGTGAGCTATTCCTAAATATTTAGGTCATATTAAGTCCATGATATATTAAAAGCACGTTAGACTTACTTCACTATTAAACCAAACAAAAAAAATTATACTATAATTAACCAGATACATTTACTAGCGTTTCATTTAGAATAAAATATTATTTTGACGCCCTCGTGGCGCAGGTTGCTAGGTGCCAGCCTGCAAAGCGAGAGGTCCCGGGTTCGATTCCCGGGCGAGCCAAGTTGACTTTGTCTGGAAAAATTTGTAAATAATATTAATGATGGGAAAGAATGTGCTAATGGCCTGAGATGCCGCAGCCAATAATATTAAATAAAATAAAAATAAACAAATATTATTTTAAAAACATTCCCAAGAAAATATACTTTATTGACCTTATTGCTCATAATACCTGAGTTAATTTCTCCATTTAATTAATTTTATATGAAAGAAAATGTTTTACACTAAGTAATAAATAAGCATAATATTTGATAATTATTTAAACGGAATTCTACAGCAAATTTTGTCTGAAGCGCCTAATCTTGATCACACCTTAAATACGAGTGTCATGAGAATATCACTCTGTACTCAAAATATAAATATTATTGTCGCCTCTTTTTTGAAGCAAAAATTGATATATTTGATTAATTCTACGCTTGAAAATGAAACGTCTTCTGGATATGATTATCCGCCAGCCCTATTACTTAAAAGAAGATTTCAAACCACAGTTAGAACGTTTTCTTATATAATCAATCTATCCTTCATAATCGGTACCTTTCCGCTTGGAAATTGAAAAAAGTCTTGCAGCAAGTTATAGTAGCGAATTTATATAGAAATGATTTATACTTTTCTATGAATATATATATATATATATATATATATATATATATATATATATATATATATATATATATATATATATATATATAAACATTGAGACTGACCTTGGTAGTTCTACAGTTTAGCTCTCTTTTCTGGTCAGAATCTTGCGTACACGGACGTTATGGCAGTGACAAATACAGGATGCCCCAACTAAAATTTGAACTCCCTAAAATGACAGATTTTGTACAAGTGTGGGAAAAATCCTATAACAGGTCAATTTTAACATCAAAGGGGACCAAATTTTTTCTTGATTTCGAAGTTATTTCGGCAACACTCTAGCACCTAGAAAAAAATTAAATGGCAAGACGGGTCGAGTGACATTATTTTGAAGCTGATTTCACTCCCTATTCAATATTTATTTTTTCAATTTTGAGCGATTGGTTCCTGAGAACCCAGCCTAGATTACTGCAAAAGGAAACAAAAGTTTTTGAGAAAAACAATTTAATTTAATGACTGTATTGCTCAAAATGTTCACCCACAATTTTTATACAATATTAAAATCTATTTCCAAAAGTTTGTCTACCGTTTTTCAACATTTTTGGCGTAATCAAACGGCAATGTGCTACGATTTGTTTTTGATTCAGGTGGTGTAGCATAAACCTCAGACTTTGTGTGGCCCTAAAAAATAAATCCAAAGGGGGTAGGTCGGGCGATCTAGCTGGCTATTCTATGGGACTCCTCCGACCTATCCATTGCCCGGGAAAATTATCATATAAGAAAACCCATAATAATGGGGAGGCGCTCCATCCCGTTCAAAGACAAGTTTGTTTCATTGGGGATTAACGTCTTCTGTCAGTGCTTGAGTGACTCAAGAGCCAACGAAGTTTTCTAAAAACTTCAAATAACCTTCACTAGTCCAATTGCCTTCACGCCCACGATTTACGATTTTATAACCAAAATAAATACTTAGAAAACTAGTAATCTAAGATATAAATCCATGTCATACCATGAAAAGGAATGAGAATTAAAGGCTGTTTCCTATCAGTCAAGGTACTTATTTTTAAACATACACGTTTCAGTTTATCTGAACCATCGTCAGTGATTAAAGACTATTCCTGTATGTGTTACAGAAAATGTGACGTATGGAAAATGTGTCAAAGTTTTATCTTTATCAATTGTCTTCAGATTTATAAACGAACATGACATTGAGGAAGAGAACAACAGCATCTCCAGACTTGAAGCAGCTAGAGCATAAATATCGACGGCGCTTATTTTTATTTTATTAAAGCAGCAAAATGAAGTCTGTGTACTTGTAACCACATTTTTGTTTGGAAATCTGAAGACAATAGAAGACACTAGAACTTTGCCAATTTTCCATACAGCACATTTTCTGTAACAAAAACAGGAATAGTTTTAAACCTCTGAAGATGATTTAGATGAACCGAAACGCGTAGGGGTAATAATAAATGCATTGCCTGGTACACTAAGTGGAGATTGTTACCTGCGGTAAGTACTGATAAGTACACTTGGACAACCCAAATCACCACAACATATCTTTTTTAAGACCTGACGATCATTTCACAAACAAAGTTAGCGTCGTCAGAGGATGAAAAATTTTGCGAATTTTTCACCTTGCGATGACGCTAACCTTGTTAGTAAAACGATCGTCAGGTCTTAAAAGGATGTGTTGTGGTGATTTGGGTTCTCCAAGTTTAACTAACATTTTCTGGTAGATAAAGCCTTTAATTCTTATTGCTTTTTATTGCAGTTTTAGGTTGGTTGACATAATAATTATCCTATGACATTGACTTTTACAGCTTATAGGATAATAATGCAGTGCTAAATATTGGGAAAAGTTATTTTTCACCGTTAAATGCACTATTTTCATGAAGAAAAAAATGTTTTTTAATTTATTGCATATCGGTTACAGGTAGAAGAAGCTTATTTTGTCATTCAAATATAAATTATGTTGTTAAAATATTCAGAGGTTTAACTAGGTTTCTCTGAGAATATTGTTAACGTTTTAAAATATTTAAAATTTGTTAATCCAACGAGACTAATCAAAATTATTGTAAGCACAGTCTACAGGAAAATAGGACTACTTTAAATGTTTATCAGACAGCGGTACTAAGTGTTTATTGTCTGGCCGGATTTTACTCAGAATAAAAGTCTCAACAACCACTAAAGTTGTAGGCTTTATTATAGCTGAAGTAGCAGCGGTTATACAGCGCCCGCAGCAAAGTAAACTGCAACCTAAAAGCTCCTTAATTCAACATTATACACGGGTAATTCTCAAAGTTGTTAAATAATGTTAATGGCCAATTATGCAGATAAATGCAAAAAAAGGTGCTAAAAGAAAAAAGGACTAACCAAGTGAAGATTGAAACCTATGATAAGCACCGATAAGTACACTACCCAAATCACTACAACACATCTTTTAAAACCTGACCATCATTTTACTAACACAATTAGCGTCATCAAGAGATGAAAAATTCTAAACTGCTTAACTAACATACATTATAGGGTGGCGCATTGAAAACAAAACAGACCGATTTGCGTCCAGATAAATTTTTTTTTACGAAACGCTGAAATACGTCAATTTTAATATTGAGGGGGACATATTTTGCCATAAAACTTAACTTTTTCACATCAACCCCTTAAAGGTGGTGATAACAACCCTTATATTTTAAATAGGGCACATGGGTCGATTGTTACATCATTTGAAAGCTCTTTTTTTCTGAATGCAGCACACTAACTTTTTTGGAAATTTTATCAACTCGTTAAAAATTATTTACAGTTGAAAATGCAAAAACGCATTTCACTCATTCTGATAAAAAATGTGCTGATAGTCAATGTTTTGTTGGCTTATAAACAAAAAATTGACTATCAGAACATTTCTTATCTGAATGAGAGAAATGCGGTTTATTATTTCAGTTTATCGATCGGTTTCATACTTGATAGTACTACCGAAAATTAATTTCACAATGGTGTATTCTGTAGAAGAAAGAGTTGAAATAATTACTTTTTTTTTCAAAAACGATGACTGTGCCAACCGTACCGCAAATTTGTTTAATGAACGACATCCGAACAGACATGTTAACAGAAAATACATTTTGGAGTTAGTTGCAAAGTCTCGACAAAGTGGTTCAGTAGCCAACAAAAAACGGGATCCTGAACGTGAATTTCCGGTTAGAAATGAGACTACTGAGATTGAAGTTTTAAGACAAATTGCTGCAGACGCAACTTTGAGCACCAGAAAATTGGCCACTGTTTCAAACATCAAAAGAAGAAGTATTCAGCGAATGTTGAAGTATCATAAATTTCACCCGTATAAAATTCATCTTGTACAACAACTGAATGAAGATGATATTGATCGACGGCTGTTTTATTAAACTCTACAGTCAATAGTCATAATTGTCGTTATTGGGCAGATAATAATCCAAGAAGTTTTCACAATCAAACTCCACAGAAATTGATTGTCTGAACTGGCATTTTTGGAGACCGTTTAATCGGACCGATTTTTCTTGATGGCAATTTGAGTGGCGAAACGAATTTGGAGTTACTAGAAAATATCGTTTACCTTCTACTAATTGACACTGTTAAAAATGATGATCGCTATTAAGAAAATCAATTAGTGTATTCAGCAAGATGGAGCTGCCCCGTATATTTCACAAAGTGTTAGGGAGTTTTTGAACAGAGAGTTTCCAGAGCAATGGATTGGGCGTAGAGGTGCTATTGAGTGGCCCCCTAGATCACCGGATTTAACTCCTTTAGACTTCTTTCTATGGGGATATTTAAAGGTTAAAATTTATGTAACAGAACCGGAGTCTCTGGAAGAATTACGACGACGCATTGTTGAAGAATGCCGTCTAATAACTTCACAAATGCTCCAGAATGTCAGAGCACGTTTTGAACAAAATTTTTATTTTTGTATGGAAGCTGGTGGTCAACAATTTGAATACATACTTAACTGAATAAACATTTTTGAACGTTTGGTTTTGTTTTTTTTTTGTTTTTTTTTAACCAAAAATTGACTAGTTGGTGCATTTCTTATCACAATGAATGAAATACGTTCTAGTAACCCCAACTGTGAAAAATTTTTAAACGAGTTGATAAAACTTCCAAAAAAATTAGTGTGCTGAACTCAGAAAAGAAAGATATTTTAAATGGTATAACACTCGATTCATGTTCCCTACTTAAAATATAAGGGTTTTTATCACCGCCCTTAAGGGGTTGATGTGACAAAGTTGAGTTTTATGTCAAAACATGTACCCCTCAATACAATGCGTCACCCTATATATATATATATATATATATATATATATATATATATATATATATATATATATATATATACATATTGTAATGTTATCTAGGTTCACATTTACACACATGCATAAAACACAGATAAACGCACACAAAATAACTTGTTAGTTCAATGATCTTCAAAGCAAGACGGCAGTGAAGTAAAAATTTTGTCTAAAATCATAATACCCAAGAACCCATTAAATTTAGAAAACTGATTGTAAAGTAAAAATAATATCATGCACAAGCTAGGTTCTAAGTCTTGTCAGATACAATTGAAGAGACCTGTGAACACATAATGCCAACGAGTAAGAGTCAAAATAGTAAAATAAAAATCAATATTAATAAGCGAAAATGATCATTTTAGAATAAACACAGTGATGTAGAAAATTTTTAAATATAAGATGATGTGACTAGTGAAATAATAAAACAAAAGTGAACTAATAACGAACAGTGATAAATAAGTGGTTCAAAGTCACAGAAAGAACATTTAACGAACCAGGTGATTAACGACCTCTGATAACCTTCCAAAACATTGTAGTGCAATAGCAATGACCTAGGGATATAATTGCACGACTAGTTTATAAGTTAGTTTAAGAATTTTAGTGATAGGCGGTGTAATATTAAAATGTTTAAATGACAAATGTCAAGGGCTAGCCTAAAATAAATAAAAATTCATGTAAAAAAATACTCAGAATTTAAATTTCAAACAGATCGAAAATGTCAATGCCAATGATCGATCGTGTAAAATATAGGGGGCGATTATTTATGTTAATTAGAATGCTATGAGGATTAAAAATCTGACGTTTTTTAAGGAAAATACTAAAACGATGGCTCGGCTTTGAAGTTTTGTAAAGAAAGGACACGGCGTGGCGTCGCTGAAAAAAGAAATTTTAGAAAAAGATGATATTTGTTGAAAGATCTAACCAAGAAGCGTTTGTACAAGTAGTAGAACAAGTGTAGTTTATTTTTAGGTATTATATATGGAACGTTTTAGCTTAGAAAAATAGAAAATTGAGAAATACCTACCAAATAGAATATTAATTTTTAATTTTAAAATTGCGAAAAGGGCAAATAAAAACAACGTGAAGATTAAAGACACCATTTAAGACCGCATGGAACATTAACAAAAATATTAATACGATCTTTGAACAGGACGGCTGTTATACCAAAATAACACAGATGTCAACCGAGATACCAATAGAATAAGGTTTGTCAGACATTAGTTAAAGTTAAATATTAGCATAAGAAATTTGATTTATTATGAAAATAAATCATTTTAATTGCCTTGAGATTGAGTATAAGTAGTAACCTAGTGGTAAACCTATGTTAAGTAATTAAATAGTGCTCCTTACAAACGCTATACTTTAAAATTGGTATAAAATTGTATCAATGTCTAGCTGAGTTTCTAAGGGAAAATTGAAATTGAAGTACCATAAGAAACATAAAATTTTTAATAAAAAAAAAAACAATAAGAATAAAAATTGAACAAATAATATAAAAAGAAAGTCAATTTACTTCTTAATTCAAAATTATATTTATTATAAAAGATATGTGTAAAAAACAAAGGACTCCATCAGCACAGTTAAGTAGAAGGGATTTAAGGCAAGTTTAATAGGTGAATAGAGAAATTGTGAAGTGTTGAACCCAACCTGAGATGAGAGAAAGCGGGAGCGGAAGACAATCGAGGTGTAGGGCATGATTTAAATTAATAAGTTGATGAAGGCATATATATTCTTGTTCATAAGTCCTATTGAATATCAAGAATAAGAGTAACAATAATAATAAACACAGAATACAAAATAAATTTCAGTTGACAATTCACTACAACACGTAATACATCCAAGCACAAAATAGAAAGAACCCATTCATTTTATATTTTATTCAAACATTAAACATTATAACACCCCATACATACATTTAATACATAATAGTAAAAGTGTAATATAACAATATAACAATATATATATATATATATATATATATATATATATATATATATATATATATATATATATATATATATATATATATATATATATATATAATATAATTTTCGTTAAGGAATATGTAGATTATTTCTATGAACATTTGCTATTAAAACGCACTTGCTGTCCCCACAGTTTATTAATTATTTAAAGATTAGCATAGTAGCATAGTAGATTTGCCTAGTTCTTGCCTAATGATACTCAATTGTCAACCGGATTATATTCAAGAATTTTCTCAGACCTCAATACGTAATTATATGAAGGTTTTCTATACTAATTAAAACGCAATTTTAAAAGAAACAAAAAAATTCTGCCTTAAATATACGAACGATCTGAAAACATATATCCAGATTTCTGACATGTTCCTAATTGTTGATCTGAAAGGCAATTTAATGTTGTTAGGCATTTTAAGCTCATTTAATTAAATTAGTTTGGGTATTTTGTTGGTTTGGTTAATTTTATTGTGGTTTTTGGTAGAAAGCAGAAAGTTGTATTTTTAAATATTTGTAAAACATTTCCGTAGAAAAATATTAAAATAAATCTACACGCTCTCAAGGTGAATAAATAGAGATAAACATTAGTTACGGTGTATTTTATAGTTCTTTTGAGTATAAATCAGTGCTCGTATTTCCAAATGTCTGCAGTCTATAATTCCGTAAAAAAACATCAAAATAAATCTACATTCTTTCAAGATGGAGGTAAACGTCAGTTACGGTCTGGTTTCTGTTATTGTACAGGAATTTTCAGATTTGAGATTTCAGTTTTCAGTTTCAGCTTTGAGCTTTCAGCTTTGGTCTGAGCTCCCTGGGGTCGAGCTGAGGCTTTACCGGACGCGGAACAAAGTCACATATACCGTATTAGCGTTCGATACCAACACATTTCAAATTACAAACTCCAGTCCAGACTCTTTCTACCACAATATATCACACTAAACCTGATTCATGATATTTCAGCCACATTATTTTTTCAGTATATTTTGGAATAAACGCGTCGGATTCTTTCAGACATAATTCACTTAACTTGTATTTAATATGACTGTCACAGGGAATTAGTCATAATCCCGGGCAGTTTTATTTATTACATTATTGGAATATTTGTGGGTTGTCAACAATAGACCAACTAATGCGGACGCTTATAAAACAATGCGACATATAGGTGAAATACCGCTATATGAAAACAAAAATTTATCGGTAGGTACACTGAGACATAACTTGTTGGTATTTACTAGATATCGATTCAAAATAATTGCTTACCACATAAGAAAAACTAAAGGGTATTATAATGGTATTAACTCAGTGGTTTGAAATAAAAAAATCTTTTCGCAGTAAGAACCGAAGATTCACAGAAACATTACTCACTATATAAAAAGGCTGGACGCAGCAAATTCATTATGGTAGCGAATTTTCGTCAAAACGTTTTTAATGGCAAATATGTCTCGTTTTTAAAAAGAAATGACATTTGGTTGTTTGTATAACGTAAATGGTACTAACAATCTACCATATTTCATTAAAATAGCTTTGCTGTGTTTCAACAAGTGCAAACATTTTTCGAAAAAACCTAAAAAGTTTCAGAAAAAAACTTGTCCGATTTTCCTAGCCAACGAACCTCTTCAAGCTGTTTAGCCACCTTCCAAGATATAAGTATTCACAAACAGCTTTAGGACCAAAATTTAAAAAAATAAATGATAATTTCCAAAAATTTCTTTTACAAAATTCACCTCCTTTTTACTGAAGTTGCCTTCAATAATGTTACACTAAACTATATTTTTCCCAATAATTGCACAACTTTTTTTACCATAACTTACTAAAGTTTAATTACGAATTACCAACATATCACAAAAAACTTACAAAAAAGAATTTCTAAGGATACACTAAAAACATTTTTGTGAAAACTTTTGAAATTCGGCCATTATTTGAGAGTGCCTGTATACAGCAGCTTGATTTTTTCTACAAGTAATACAGACAAAAAGCTCTCTGGATGCGTCATTTCCATGGTGCTCCGCTATCTACTGGTAAAAACGCAGTATCACAATTTGTAATATGTGTTTGTGATATGTGCCAAAAACGTGAAAAGTTACAAGACAATTGAAATAACTCACAACCCATGGACGATATCAATTTCTTTTCCTTACAAACATGCATTATAATTCGAAAATGCAATAACATAACAGGTGTTCTATTAAAAAAAGAAAGTGTGTCTCACCATCGACTTATAAGCCACCCCGTGATTGTCAAAATAGGCTTATAAGATGCAGCTTGAGACACCCTATAATTATTGTATAAATGTTTTTCTCATATATTGTATAATAACGGATATATTAAGTTTTACCGTAGAAATTCGTCACCCGCCTGTATATGTGTAAACAGAAAAAACTGAAGCTGACCCGTATATGGGCTTTAGGGGTTCTTGTTCACGCTCATTTGAAGAAATCTTTTTAAAATTCGTTAGACGCGGTCTTCTCAAAAATGAATTTTTCCTACGAAAATGTGATAAAATATAGACTATTAAACCATCAACTCTATAGCTGAAACTACTGCCAAAGCATCAAAAAAAGGGTCTGTGTAAAATGGATTTTCCGAAAATATTTTAGTAAAATGAAGGAAAATGATGGTTGAAGCTGCAACTTAAGGATTTGTACAACACACTTATTATGACATTTTTTCTACACAATCCGTATTTGTTTGAGATTCGTTGTCTGAAAATTGCAAATTTTGACGTTTCAAATCGCGACTTTGACGTGTTAAAAAGAAAAGTTATAAAATTTTCAAAAAATTTTTTGTGCTACTTCTTGGTGTTTTTTGCGCCAAGAAAACCTAACCGTTGTATGTAATATTCTATTCGTTTTGTTAATCTCACAAAATATTCTGTTCCTGTGCTCTCCTCTAATCACCAGTGGTCCCAAATTTTTTTAAATGCTTCCAGCTTTTTAGCGAATTTTCATTAAGAAAAATTCACAATAGAGACGTCACGATGAAATGCTTTTGAAAAAATTTCTTCAGATGAGCACGAATTTGGGTTCCTAGAAGCCAAAACCAAGGTCCGTTAAATTTTTTATATGTTTATATATTCATATATATATATATATATATATATATATATATATATATATATATATATATATATATATATATATATATATATATATATATATATATATATATATATATATATATACACATATATATATATATATATATATAATATATATTACTGCTAATATCTTACATGATGTTCCCTAAGACCTGATCTGACACCGCTATATTTGAATAGCGCTCCTACGGACGAGGCTACACCATACCTCTAAGCCAAAAACTAAAAAAAGTTAGGTTTTCGCATGCGCATATGCTATATTTGAATTCTGCTCGTTGATACGAGTATCATGACACCAAACATCATACCTCTAAACAGAAAACTAAAAAAGTTAGATTTACGCATGCGCGTATATCATATTTGAATTCCCCTCGTCAAGCCGAGTAAAATTCCATAAAACACTATACATCTAAACCAAGAACTGAAAAAGTTGGTTTGCGCATGCGCTAACCGCCATATTTTTTAAACGTTATTTTTACAAGAATAAACACGGCGGATCCTATTCCTTTGACAAGTTAACCCAAATTATGTTATCTCAGGTTAGGACTTACGCCGCCAGCCTTCTAGCCGTCATCTTGTTTCGTCACTGTGACGTCACCCGCATGCGCAGTGACGTAGGTGGTTGCTGTACGTGGGCTCAGAACCGGCTATTTATAACTACTGATGGTTGACCAAATAATATATTATACTGCTTGCAAAATGAATAAATGTAATTTCCAATCACCTTTGTGAATAAACAAAACAAAACTTATGGCAATGAACTAAAACGATCTACTAAATACGCTTGCGTTCAAAATACAAGCATACTCGGAATAATCAGACATCCTGGCAACGTTGCACTGTTTCCCTACATGACGTCATTCCACTATTATCGTAGGGATACTATATATTATGCTTTTATTTGTTGATCTTCCTTATGTATTATTTTCAAATTGTTTGCATTAATATTTTCTAGGTGAGAAATTAATAAACAGCGAAAAATACCACATGGAAGAGACAGCACTAAACGACTACTCATTCCTTATGAATTTGACAATACGCAACTTAGAGAAGAAAGACTTTGGAGGTTATATATGCACCTCAACCAATGCTCTAGGGAAAGCCGATGGGATCGTGAGACTACAAGGTAAAATCATTTACATTTTCCCGTTTCGTATACTAATATTTCACAAAGCGATCAGACGATGAGGAGGTTGTTGCATTACCATTTTACCTTAAATCGTCTCGTTGATTCTCCAAATCACGCGTAACGTATTCATCAAGTTTCACCAGGAAATCGGGATTTTGTCCTTATACTTAACTTGTGAAAATAGCAGTGGTTAACGGAAAACTGCTGGTATTCTAAAAATATTGTTTTAAAACCTAGCGTACAATATAACATCATCGTAATAGAATATTGTTTTTTATTTATAGTTGCTTAATGATTGTTTATAACGGATTTCGTTAAAAGGCGACCATAAATAATAATAATAATAATAATAATATGGAAAAAATGAATTGATCTATAGGTATTCATGACAACTACTAATAAAGATATGACAGATGACGTCTTCAAAATATCTAGGTGATGAGTGTAAATATTTAACATGAAAATACAATCAGACTATAACAATAATAACTATAACAACAATTACAACAATAAAATAAAATAACTAAACAACAACAGCAATTAGGTAGATGGGCACACATCAATCTATTAGCTTATTACAACTTTTTTAAATATAGTTAGAACTATTTGGTTTTAAGTACATATTTAATTACAAAGAAAGGACAATCCATCAGTTTGCTCATTTAAAGCAAGGTTGCTTTGTGGTATGTGCTTTTTACTATTAATGCTTCAAAAAAGTTAAGTTTGCGCTTGTCGTTAAAAAATATTGTGGGTCTACGAGGCTATTTACTGTGGGTTTATGTTAAATATCAAAAATATGTTTTGCAAATGTAGATTTCTACAGCGTGGTTGTTTCTAACTGCAGAAATATGCTCTTCGTATCTGGTATTAAAATTTCTAGAAGATTGACCGATATAGATTGCGTTGCGGTGTGTACAAGCTAACTTATAAATTCCACCTTTTGTCAAGAAACATGATTTTTCTTTACCGTTAAATAAAAAGTCACGCATTGTGTTGTAAGAATTAAAGGCTACGTTTGTATTTGTACAGGCATTTCAAAAATATGAAATGTTTTCTGAAATGTGTCCAAAATAAGTCATCAAAACATATATGTTATTTTTGCCTCTAATATGTGGATACCTTATATTAAGCGCTAATTTGTATTATTTTGTCTCTATCAGTTTATGTATTGTTTTACCAGAAGTAGCCATTTCAATGCTGTTTGCTTAATTGTCGATTTTTTTTTCAAAATTGATTACATACATATTGAAAATGCACGATATATCATTGAATTATAAGCTGACAGCTTTTGTAAGAAAGAGGGACGTGAATCGTATGTCATAGTTGTGTATGGGTAAGTAAGTTTCCTCTATAATGAAATGTCAAAAGGATTATCTTCTAACTTTCTAACAATTAAGTCTAAAAAATATATAGAATTATTAGCTTCTTCTTCTAAGGTGAACTTGATAGTGGCATGAAGGTTTCTGGTCACAGTTAAAAGTCATCTGATTCTGTAGGGCTACCTTCGAAACATGCTAAAATAAATCTACAGATCTGCCCCAAAAGACAATATTATGTGAAACTTCTGATGTTAATTTTTTTTTGAGTTTTTTATAAATATGTTGACCAATAAAGAAGTCAACGGACTACCCATGGGAAGGTTTTCATTTTGCATATAAATTTCATCATTTAATTTAAAATGGTTTTGTTTTCTTCATTCGTTAAAAATATTCATTATTTCTTGTCTTGTTATAACATTTACGTCCTTGTTTAGTAAAATGTTTTCTAAAAGGGTAAACCATATCGGAGAGGTATTTTAGAATACATGCGACAAACACCTAACGAAGCTAATTGCCTATTTGAGGGAATAATTAAGTTGTCTAATTTTGTGTTAGTTCATAGGAATTGTTAACTGAATATTTTTGGATGTAAATGTGGTCTCTAATAAGCGAAACTAGTTGTCTTGCCATTTTTTGATTAGGCGTATTAACACAGCTAACTACTGGTCTCACTGGAATATTTGGTTTGTGAATTTCAATTTGGCCATGCATATTGGGTGGTTGTGGACTTTTATATTTTTAGTGAATTTTCTTTAAAAAAATTCACTAATGAGGAGATCCCGACTTTCGAATTTTGAAAAAATTTATTCGAATGAGCGCTAATTAGGACCCCTGGAACCCAAATCCGTGGTCGGTTTCAGACTTTATATGTTTATATATATATATATATATATATATATATATATATATATATATATATATATATATATATATATATATATATATATATATATATATATATATATATGTGTCACACCTATAACTAAAAAAATAATGGACCGATTTTGATAAAACTTGGTTAATACCTTCCTTTCACAAGTGGCTTGGATAAGTTCGTTAGCCAGGAAAATCCGCCGAGGTTTTCCCGGAAAATTTTGTGTTTTCTTTCGAAAAAAATCGAAAAATATTTATTTCTCCGGAATTAACAAAGTAAGGGCAACCAAATTTCACACGCGGGTTTATATCATTATGAGTAAAATACCTACGAAAATTTAGCTCTGTAGGTTAAAGGACAAAAAAGTTACTGGCATTTAAAGAACAATAAATTTGGGTTTTCCTCAAAACGTCAAAATCGCGATTTTAAACGTCAAAATTGGTGAGTACCTTCCTTTTGCAAGTGGCTTGAATAAGTTCGTTAGCCAGGAAAATCCGCCGAGGTTTTCCCGGAAAATTTTATGTTTCCTTTCGAAAAAAAATTATATCTCCAAAATTAACAAAGTAAGGGCAACCAAATTTCATACGCGGGTTTATATCATTATAGGCAAGTTACCTACCAAAATTTAGCTCCGTAGGTTAAAGGACAAAAAAGTTACAGGCATTCAAAGAAAAATACATTTGGCTTTTCCTCAAAACGTCAAAATCGCGATTTTAAACGTTAAAATTGGTAATATTTAGGCAATGAACCTGACACTAATATGAGCTATGGAAGGAAAATGTCTCAAGAATAATGTTTTACAAAGCCTGAAGTCTTAATTTCAATCGTCATTGTCCTTCATTTTACTAAAATATTCCCAGAAAATTCATTTCAAATAGACCCTTTCTCTGATGTTTTGCCTGTCGGTTTAGTTAAGTTGATGCTTTCGCTGTAGGTTTAGTGAAGTTTATGGTTTAACGGTCTATAATTTTTAGCTAATTTTCGTAGAACAAATTCGTTACTGCATTTTAGCATATTTTATCGAAATATGATGCATGTTTGTAAGAAAAAAATTGGACACAGTAAGTGCGTTTTGGTAGCAAATTTTCATTAAGTCCTCCAAATTTCAATAACTCATTTGCTATTCACGTAAGTTTTGTTGGTTAGGAAACCAACATTTAACTGTATTTTCGGAATTTTTTTGTATGAACGCAGCAAGGGCGTTTTGGTTGCGAATTTTTATTAAATGTTTCAAATTTCAATAACTCAATTTGCTATTAACCTTAGGTACATTGGCTAGGAGACCAGTTTTCTCAGAAACATTTAAAGTTTATTTTCCGAAAAGTTTTGTACATTTTCAAATAATTATTTTGATAAAATATGATACACTGTTCCTACTATATAGGTTATACCGGTAACCAAATTGATGCCTGCTCGCATTAGAGCGATATATTTGTAATTAAAAACATTTTTATGAAAATTCACTTCCATAACGCACTTGCTGCGTCCAGAGTTTTTTTTAATCAAACACGCCTTATGTTATTGCATTTTTGAATTTTTCAGCGATGCATGTTTGTAAGAAAAGAAATTCGGGACGCAGCAAGTGCGTTATGGTAGCGAATTTTCATTAAATGCTTCAAATTTGAATAGCTCAATTTGCTATTAACCTATAAGGTTGACCAAGAAACGAGTTTTGCCGGGAACACTTTAAGTTTACTTTTGGAAATTTTTGTACATTTTCACACAATAAAGTTATTTTTATGAAACATGGCACATTGTTTTTACTATATAGGTTATACTGGTAATCAAAGTTGATGCCTGCTTTCTTAAAAAGGAAACACACATATTTGCAATGAAAAACATTTTAAAGAAAATTCACTACCATAACGCACTTGCTGCGTCCAGAGTTTTTTTATTTCAGCAACACACCACGAGGGCTTACAGCCTAAATACTATCGTACCGTAGGTGCCGACAAGGAGAAAAGAGGCAACTTGTTAATTCTGGACTTGAAGTTTTGGAGGTTCGCGGGAGACGGAAAAACATGTGCGGGCAAGGAATTCCACAACTTGGAAGTCCTCGGGACAAAAGAGCGGGCATAACAAGATGATCTGTGTCTGGTGACCTGGACAGTAAAAAGGTGCATTCGCTCTGTTCTTTTGGTAGATCTGTTGAGGGCAGCAGGTGGAGGAACTATGGAAGAAAGCTCCTCTGAGCAGTGCCCGTTCAGATATCTAATAAAGAGAGAGAGAGAGAGAGAGAGAGAGAGAGAGAGAGAGAGAGAGAGAGAGAGAGGTCACCAACGGCACGTCGGTGGACAAGGGATAGCAGCCTTTGGGTGAGGGTAGGGTCACCTATGAGACGTAAAACTCTCTTCTGAATGGAGTCCGGGATAACGAGTGTAGAAGCGGTAGCAGTACCCCAGATGTGGGAGCAGTATCCGAGGTTTGGTCTTATTTGTGAAGTATATAAGGTATAGAGATTAGCTGGTGAAAAGTATTTGCGAGCCCAGAAGAGAAACCTAATTTCTTAGCAGCCGCTTCTGCAAGTGATATCACATGGTGGTGCCAATTGAGATTTTGATCCACAGAAATGCCAACAAGTAGAAAGTACTCATTAACTTGGTTGCTTATTGTGATGGGTCTAGGGCTGGTGTATCTTTTATGAGAAAGAAAGCAAGACTGTGAATTGGTGGGGTTGATTTGTACAAGATTTCTACTTCCCCAGTCAAATATTTTTTGGAGATCCACGGAGACAGAACCCTCCATGAGTCTGCGATCTTCATCTAATTGGGCTAAAGAGACAGGCTTAGAATATTGTATATTTCAGTGGAGGGTGCTGTGGTCCGCGTGACTGTGAACTGGGTTGGATGTGCTAGAGAGGAGGTCATTGATGTGGAGAAGAAACAAAGTAGGGGCTAAAGCTGAACCTTGGGAAACCCCTGCATTAATTGGATACAGTTTAGAGGAATAGCCACCAACGACCAAAAAAAAATGCTCCGGTTGGAGAGGAAATTTGCTGTCCACGTACAGAGTTTTGGTGGTAGGCCATAGGCCGGTAGTTTATTAAGCAGCGCTGCGTGCCAGAAATGGTCAAATGCTTTGGATATGTCTAGAGCGACAATCTGGGATTCACCGTGTAGTCCCATAGACTTGTTCCAAGAATTAGTGAGAAAGGAAAGGAGGTCCGCAGTTGATCTGCGCTGACAGAATCCATACTGCCTGTCGTGGATTAGACTGTGCTTTTCAAGAAATTTTAGCAATTCGGTGTTTATATACTTTTCCATCACTTTAGAGACATATAAAGATAGTTCTTTTGTTGTTGACTGAACAGAGATGTATTTTCAAGTTCAGTTTTTAGAATTGTCTAAAACGAATTTGTTGTGTCTTCTAATTTCGGTTCAATTTTCTGCGGTAATACAATTATTAATTTTTACGCAATGACAAGAGTTAACTTGACTTTTTGGAACATTAGAAGTAAAAAAGCATACAGACGACAATAGCAACCTTGCTTTAAATTAACAAACTAATCTCATGGATTCCTTTTTCTTGAAACTTCTTGTTGATAATTAAATACTTAAAGCAAAATACGTTAGCCTAGTTGAAAAAAATTGTAGCAAGGTAATAGATTGTTGTGTATCGAAATTTTCGTTGTGAAACGTCATATTTATTGCTGTTATTGTTCAGTTTTTAGTGAATTTTCGTAGAAAAAATTCACTAATGGGGAGATCCCGACTTTTGAATTTTGAAAATTTTTTTGCAAATGAGCGCGATCTAGGACCCCTAGAACTCATATCCGGGGTCAGTTTCAATTTTTATATGTTTATATATATATATATATATATATATATATATATATATATATATATATATATATATATATATATATATATATATATTTATATATATATATATATATATATATATATATATATATATATATATATATATATATATATATATATATATATATATATGTATCACACCGATAACTCAAAAAATAATGGGCCGATTTTGATAAAATTTGGCATGTACCTTTCTTTTGTAAATGGCTTGGATAAGTTCGTTAGTCAGGAAAATCGGATGAGGTTTTCCGGGAAAATTTTGAGTTTTCATTCGAAAAAAATTCGTATCTGAAAAAGTAATAAGCCGATTTTAATAAAATTTGGCATGTACCTTTCTTTTGTAAATGGCTTTGACAAGTTTGTTAGTCAGGAAAATCGGACGAGGTTTTCCGAGAAAATTTTGAGTTTTCATTCGAAAAAATTTTGTATCTCAAAGAATAATGGGCAGATTTTGATATAATTTGGCATGTACCTTCCTTTTGTAAATAGCTTTGACAAGTTCGTTAATCAAAAAAATCGGACGAGGTTTTCTGAGAAAATTTTGAGTTTTCATTTGAAAAAAAATTTTATCTTAAAAAATAAAAAATCTATGATAACCAAATTTGGTAGGTAGGTTTACGATATAAAAAGTAAACTATACACCAAAATTTAGATTTCTATGTTACAAGAAAAAAAAGTTATAATAAAATATTTTGTGCCAGATCATTTCTATGAAAATCCACTACCATAACGCACTTGCTGCGTCCAGGCTTTTTTATTATTGCAATTGTTGTTATAGTTATTATTTTTGTTCTGATGTGACTATAGTTTCATCCTAAATATTCACACACACAACCGTAGCGAAACCAGCTATAGAAAAGAAAATTAAATTTTGTGAAGCCAGAGAAAATGTCTCTAAGTCTATATTTAGTAGGGTAGTAACGATTTCAGCAAGTATATGCAATAACAGTTAATTTACATACAGAAGTCGCATCGTTGCTAAATAGCTCTTATTATTCGAATCTACTTTAAATTTTACATTCAACTGTTTCATTTAAAAATCAGTGTTTCTCGTTGCAAAAAAATGTTATCGTTATGTGTCACCTGGCCTAACCAACTATTTGACTAAAAACTAACCTAAGCAAATTTTATCAAATCAGCATCTACCTACAAAGCGAGATTTACAAGCGTCTAATTGTAATGGTTATTAGGATCGGTTTACAAACAATGTGGATAAAGGTGTTAGACACTAAGTGTTATAATAGGCAAGACCTTAACAATTACAGAGACGTTAGATAATCTAGCTGGGTGGGATAAATCCGAAATAAGCAACACAGGAACTATTAGTTCATACCTCCTGGGAGTAGTATAAATTTGTATCACTGGGTTATTTCTTGTACAATAATTAGATCCAGCTAAATGCATTTAAGCTCCACAGCAAAATTCCCTATTCATTAATCATTTGCAGTTGCTTTGTGTTGTATAATCCGCGTTAGGCTGTCACACTGACACTATTATTAAATATGAGAATCTCCCGATGCATGTGTCAGAAACATATCTTTCGGTAAGCTTCTCACCATCTAAAGATTAATTTCAATCGCAAAAAACTTGAATGGAGTCGCCTTAGGACGTTGCCGAATACAGGATATGTTTTTGGTGTTGAGTGTTGTGGGTTTGCTTCAGTAAAAAGCGTTGTAAAAAGGCTACAATTTATAAGCTAACAACTTTAACGACAAAAATGTGCAAGATGAATCAACGATTCAATATACTAAGTTTGTTGTTTATAGGTAAACTTTTAAAATAAAGTGTTGTTACGTAAAATCCTAGCACGCCATAATTTTCTTACAGTAATTGTGCCATATTTTTTGGATGTGGTATGCCGTCTAATAAGAGGGGTATCATTAAATTAAATTACAACTTACTCAATAAATTAAATTATTTTTTTCATTACTCCCTGCTATCCGAGGTGGAAATCACCAAAATAAATTGTACACTAAAAATCCTCTTTCAGAAACAATTCTTCGCAATTCCCCGATATTACCCTAAATACTTTGAAGTTCCCCGAAATATCTCGAAACTTTCGAAATACCCTGGAAATTCCCTTAAGTTGTGTGCAATTCCCCAAAAATTCCCCGCAATTCCTCAAAAATTCCCCTAAATTCCATGCAATTCCCTAAAGCGCTATATTTATTTTGTGACGTCACAACTGTTATTATGTATTAAAACGCAAATAAATACATATACATACATGTCTGTGAATGCTTACTCTAACCGAAAAATAATAATCGACTGAAGTAGTGCATTACGTATTGTTGGTAAATACTATTATTTAAAAAATTTTAAGAAAGAAAAATTTATTAAATTTTTATTCACTCCAAATTAAGAAGAAAACAAACTCACATAACAACACAACACAAAATGTTCTTAAGCAAAAAATAAAACTAAACCTATCGAAACTCATGCAAAATAGATGGTTTGGCTCTTTCAACTTGGCATTCTTGAACAAACCCTCGCAAAAACTTATAAAAAAAATAAAACACATCACAAAATCTATTTGTTATATCATGATGTAGATTAGTCTGTCCAACTTTAATAACAGAAAAATCTCTTAAATATATATTAAAGAAGTCAGTAAAAAATGTATTTTAAAGAGTAAACAAATAAATGTGTGTGTGTGTGTTTTGTTTCTTTAACGTCGGCCTGTTTCCACGGCTATGGCCAATAACCGACGTCAGGGAGCAGTTTCACCTCACTATCCTGAAAATTTTGCCGAACCCCTGCCTTTCTGTAAAGAAGGTAGGGATCTTTAACGCGCCCAACATCGCATGGACACGGGACCGACTGCTTTACGCCCCCTCCGAAGGGCGGAACGTGTAGACATTCAACTTGCTCAAATACAATTCCAGAACCTCGGTTGATGTTAATGTTACAGTTTGTACTGAAAAAGTGAAAGGAGACCCTGGGATCGAACCCAGTACCCTTCGGTTCAGAGGCACACGTTCTTACCCCTGAACCACCGAGGATCTTAAACCAATAAATGCACACATTAGTAATATAACATAGGTATCACTTGGGAAAAACAAAACGAAAATATTCTTACATAACAACTACTTCTACTTTTCTTCACAAATACTTCCATCATCGCCTTCAAAATTATTTCTCTGCCATACAAAATCCTTTATTAAATGATAGCCAAAATCTTTTAAAACATCTATTTAAATACAGTATGATCTTATGTTTCAACAACACACCATGAGGGCTTACAGCCTAAATACTATCGTACCGTGGGTGTCGACAAGGAGCAAAGAGGCAACTTGTTAATTCTGGACTTGAAGGTTTGGAGGTTCGGAGGAGAAGAAAAAACATGTGCCGGCAAGAGCGGGCATAACAAGATGTTATGTCTGGTGACCTGAACAGTAAAAGGCTGCATTCGCTCTGTTCCCCTGTTAGATCTGTTGGGGGCAGCAGGTGGAGGAACTATCGAAGAAAGCTCCTCTGAGCAGTGCCCCTGCAGATGCATATTAAAGAGAGAGAGGTCACCAACCGCACGTCGGTGGGGAAGGGGTGGTAGCCTTTGGGTGATGGTAGGGTCACCGATGAGACGTATAACTCTCTTTTGAATGGAGTCCAAGAAAGCGAGTGTAGAAGCGGCAGCGGCACCCCAGACGTGGGAGCAATATTCGAGGTTTGGCCTTATTTGTGAAGTATATAAAATATTGTGATTAGCTGGTGAAAAGTATTTGCTAGCCCGGAAGAGAAAACCTAATTTCTTAGCAGCCGCCAGCCGCTTCTGCAATTGATGTGACATGTTGGTGTCAATTGAGGTTTAGATCCACAGAAATGCTAACAAGTGAAAATGACTCATTACCTTGAATAACTTGGTTGTTCATTGTGAAGGGTATGGGGCAGGTGCATCTCTTATGAGAAAGAAAGCAAGACAGATTTGGTGGGGTTGAATTGTACAAGATTTCTACTTCCCCAGTGTAATATTTTTTGGAGATCCACGGAAACAGAACCCTCCATGAGTTTGCGATCCTCATATAACTGAGCTAAAGAGACAGACTTAGAATATTGTATATTTGAGTGGGGGGTGCTGTCGTCCGCGTAACTGTGAACTGGGTTGGATGTGCTAGAAGGAGGTCATTGATGTGGAGGAGAAACAAAGTAGGGGCTAAAACTAAACCTTGAGGAACTCCTGCATTAATTGGATACAGTTTAGAGGAATAGACATATATGACAACAGAAATGCTCCGGTTGGAAAGGAAATTTGCTCTCCAGGTACAGAGTTTTGGTGGTAGGCCATAGGCCGGAAGTTTATTAAGCAGCGCTGCGTGCCAGACTTGGTCTAATGCTTTGGATATGTCTGGAGCGACAATCTGCCATTCGCCGTGTAGTTCCATAGACTTGTTCCAAGAATGGGTGACAAAGGAAAGGAGGTCGGCAGTTGATCTGCGCTGATGGATTCCATACTGCCTGTAGTGGATTAGACTGTGTTTTTCAAGAATTTTTAGTTATTCTGTGTTTATATACTTTTCCATAACTTTAGAGACGACTGAAAGGAGGGAAATATGGATGTAGTTGCTAGGAAGCGCTTTGGATCCTTTCTTGGGGACGGGTTGTACTCGAGCAGTTTTCCAGTTACTAGAGAATATGCCTCTATTGTAAGATGTCTGAAATAGACGACTCACGACAGGAGCAGATTCTGGTGCGCATTTTTTTCGAAAAAAATAACTGGGATATCATCAAGGCCAGAGACTTTCCAGGTATTAAGAGAAGAGAGCACCTTTAGTACCTTTTTAGTTTTGAACATGATATCCGCCATTTTGTGCGCGACATTGGGGACTGTTGGTGGTTGAACATGTCGAGGTGGGTTGAGAGTAGAATTGCCGGCGAATTACAAGGCAAACAGTTCAGCCTTGCCCAGGACGGTAGAAATAGACAAGAGGTGGAAACGTACTTTTGCAGAAATTATTCCCAATGGATTTAGCAAGAGTTTAGAAGGGTTTGCTGCCGTTGAAGCTTGAGAGGACTTTGTTTTTGATGTTGTTATTAAACGCGTTTTTTGCCTCAGAAAAAATGCGGACATACAGTTTTTTGCGCCGTTAAAAGCTTCACGGTTTTCTTTACTGGGATTGTGTAGAAGCGTTCTGTGACCTTTGACCTTTTTAAGTCTGGCCTTGTCACAGCATTTCGAGAATCAGGGCTTTTGAGTGGCTGAAGAGGTTTTCTGTGTACGTGAAATAAATAATTCCATGCCAGCTTGGATAATCTCGCTGGCGTTTTCTGAGATATCAGAGGGATCAGGATGAGAGAAGTAGACAGACGCCGGTGGAAGTGTTCACAATGGATGTGGTGTAGGATGTACAAATAAAAATCAAAATACGGTTAGATTTGTTTATTAAAAAATGTTGAATTTATATAATGCAAATAAGTGAATTTATTAGAAAAATACTGAAATTATATAAAACAGAATCACCATGTGTTTTGTGATGGATTGTAGCAGTTAAATGAAATTACATATGTTCAAAGACTGATAACAGATAAGCAAGCTACTTAACTTTAGTCCTGTTGGCGAAGTTTCATCGGTTGACCGTATCAGAGAAGGCCTGGGGATGTTCAGGGCCATTTAAACCTCTCAGTACATGATTGGGCGACTCAAAGCTGCATAGACCGTTGAAAAAAATTGATGAGACCTCTACTTGTCCTGGTCTTGAAAATTAGCTTGAATGCGTTTGATGAGCTCCTCAGACTTTCTTGCTAGATGGTGGCTGCAGGGTGTGGCTGATATTCCAATGCCAGACGTTCTCTACTTCTCTACATGACTAACTTTGTTAGTGAATGATCGTCATATCTTTAAAAAGCTCTGTTGAGGTGATTTGGGTTCTCCAAGTACTTATCAGTGTTCATCACAGGTTACAATCTTTACTTAGTTACTTAGTTTAGATAAGAACTTGAACGAGTGTCCTTTGGAAACAATGATGTGTGTAATTGAGTTCTTTTAGCGGCAATTTTTTGTGAATTTTCGTAGAAAAAATTGAGGAGATCCCGACTTTTGACTTTTGAAATTTTCTTGCAAATAAGCGCGAACTAGGACCCTAGAACCCATATCCGGGGTCAGTTTCAATATATATATATACATATATATATATATATATATATATATATATATATATATATATATATATATATATATATATATATATATATATATATATATATATATATATATATATATATATAGTTCGGTTGACCGTATCAGAGAAGGCTTGGGGATGTTCAGGGCCATTTAAACCTCTCAGTACATTATTGGGCGACTCAAAGCTGCCTAGACCGTTAAAAAAAATTGATGTGACCTCTACTTGTCCTGGTCTTGAAAATTAGCTTGGATGGGTTTGACGAGCTCCTCAGACTTTCTTGTTAGATGGTGGCTGCAGGGTGAGGCGGATGTTCCAATGCCAGACGTTCTCTACTTCTCTACATGACTAACATTGTTAGTGAAATGATCTTCAGGTCTTTAAAAAGCTCTGTTGAGGTAATTTGGGTTCTCCAAGTACTTATCAGTGCTCGATCACAGGTTCCAATCTTCACTTAGTGACTTAGTTTAGACAAGAACTTGAATGAGTGTCCTTTGGAAACAATGATGTGTGTAATTGGGTTCTTTTAGCGGCAATTTTTTGTGAATTTTCGTAGAAAAAATTGAGGAGATCCCGAGTTTTAAATTTTGAAATTTTTTTGCAAATAAGCGCGAACAGGGGTCCTAGTGCTTCCTAGCTTAGAACCCATATCCGAGGTCAGTTTCACTTTTTATGTTTATTATATATATATATAGATATATATATATATATATATATATATATATATATATATATATATATATATATATATATATAATATATATATATATATATATATATATATATATATATATATATATATATATATATATATATATATATATAGTTCGGTTGACCGTATTAGAGAAGGCCTGGGGATGTTCAGGGCCATTTAAACCTCTCAGTACATTATTGTGCGCCCCCTCCCATGACGTCACGTGGTGAGTAACGTTATAGAAGTCCAACTACATACTTAAAACAAAGTCATTCGCAATAAAAAAGTTTCTATACGTCAGTTTAATGCGGTTGAAGTTACGCCTATATTTTCTTTTTAGATAATATAGATTGCAGCACTAAATTTAATCTTTCTCATTCTTATATTACACACACACACACACACACAGACACACACACACACACACACACACATACATATATATATATATATATATATATATATATATATATATATATATATATATATATATATATATATATATATATATATGTATATATATATATATATATATATATATATATATATATATATATATATATATATATATATATATATATATATATATTTATATATGTTTGTATGTATGACACCGATAACTCAAAAAATCATTAGCTGATTTTGCTGAAATTTCGCACGTACATAATAAAGCAAAAGGTTAATGCAGGAAAGATAGGTTAACATAACCAAACAAAATGCACAATTAACGTACAGCTGGTCATCAAAAATGATTCAAATCCGTTTTAAAAATTACGATTGACAGCAGAACTGACTGGATATCAAGTTGCTTGTGAAAGAGCTATTAACTGTGGGCACTAAAAATTGTTTTTCGTCTCAATATATCAAAAGTCTGGACACGGCAAGTAAATTTCAGTAGAAATAATCTGGCACCAAATATTTTATTATAACTTTTTTATCTTGTAACATAGAAATCTAATTTTTTGTGTATAGTCAAAATTTTCCGGAAAAAGCGAAAAAGCTCGTCAGTAGTATGGATAAGCGGGTTCTGGAACACTTTAGGCGTAGGCGTCTGTCAACTGTCACTTGTCGAGTCTGTCACCTGTCATGTGTCAATTCAAGCCGCCTATCTTGGCACCAACCTGTCACTGTCAAAGAAAAAAATAATAGAAAAAGCAAACTAAAAAAAAAAAAAAATAGAATCACGTCAAGCCGTTATCGTAAATTCTCTGTAAGGTGTCGCTACCGTATGATTCCTAGCATACGCATAGACCTTACGGGGGCCCGACGGGGGCGGGGGCGGGGGTTTGGGTCTGGCGTGGTTCGAGGCGGGGGTGAAGTGGGGGCTTCTGCGTCAGGACCGGCAGCGACGTAGTGTTGAGCTCAGTTTATGTTTGATTTGTTATGTAGTCGAATATATCGACGAAATAAACAATTTTATTAAACAATAGAGAAATCATAGATATAACAGTTTATAGAGAAATCATAGATATAACAGTTTATATCTTTAGCTAACGTAATATTTGCAAGTTGAACATCTAACATTCATTTGAGTGCCTTATAAAATGCAACTTCAAAAATTTTTGAATGACTATGACGATATTCTGCTTGATGATCATAGAAAAATGCTACATAGCCTTCATAAAAAAAATTTAAAATATGAACACCAAGAAACAAAAATTTCTTGTCATGGTCTTCATTATGTTAGCTGTATTTGGTCATCAGATGAGACAAAGGAAGATCCAGACACCTGTGTATGTGTTCATCAGCAATTACTTAAACATAAAATACAGAAAATCATTAAGTTATATTTAAGAAATCTTATAATAGTTTAATCATTTAACCTCTGGACTTATTATTTATCAAATAAAATTACTGCTCTCTTGGCAACGACAGACACAAGCTATTTTAGTTCAATAATTGAACAAACTTGAAAGAAGCAACATGTGGATGGGTTACGTGAGTTACAGTGAACCAACTGATTTAAAAAGTGCTGTGGAAAATCTACACTCGCAATTTTACGACATTGCATTTGATGCTGAGCATGAATCCGTATATGGAATGGGCAGGTACATGTCAGTGTCTGAATGTAGAAAGCGTTATCGATTATACAATTATGCTGCTGAATTATGCAGTATATTTTTGGACTGTAATGGTAAGATGACAATGGATTTTTTTTGTACCACTCTAAGAAGATGCGGTTTGGATGAGTTTTTGGATGTAATTGCACCTTTTTTATCAGAAGAGGATAAAAAACTGGTAAAGTCTACAGAAGAAATAGAATGTGATAATAAAAAAGAAAATGAAATGGATTCAAGCAGTAGTAAAGAAACATTATATTGTAAGAGAAATGTATTTTAGTTACCTTATACATGTATCATTGTTAATAATAGAGGCTAATATATTTTTTTTTCTCTCACCATTTCTATCCCTCTGAATTAAAAAATATTCTTTGTTTCTTTCTACAGTAGTTAAGTTTCAGTGTGAATAAATAAATGAAACACAAAGTAATCGGATAACGTTTTTTATTGATTTCTTCTCACTTTAATTATTTTGTAAATATCCTGTCTTTAACAAAAGGATAAATTTTATTCCTAAATATATAAAATGTGGTGAAAATTGAGTATATAAATAGTATGATGTCCAGTATCTGCTGTGTATCATCATTATTGAAAGTTACAGTTGTAGAATTTTGTTTTGATAGATCACCTCTGTGTGAAAAACAAGTGGGGGCTTCTGCTTCAGGACCGGCAGCGAAGTAGTGTTGAGCTCAGTTTATGTTTGATTTGTTATGTAGTCGAATATATCGACGAAATAAACAATTTTATTAAACAATAGAGAAATCATAGATATAACAGTTTATAGAGAAATCATAGATATAACAGTTTATATCTTTAGCTAACGTAATATTTGCAAGTTGAACATCTAACATTCATTTGAGTGCCTTATAAAATGCAACTTCAAAAATTTTTGAATGACTATGACGATATTCTGCTTGATGATCATAGAAAAATGCTACATAGACTTCATAAAAAAAATTTAAAATATGAACACCAAGAAACAAAAATTTCTTGTCATGGTCTTCATTATGTTAGCTGTATTTGGTCATCAGATGAGACAAAAGAAGGTCCAGACACCTGCGTATGTGTTCATCAGGAATTACTTAAACATAAAATACAGAAAATCATTAAGTTATATTTAAGAAATCTTATAATAGTTTAATCATTTAACCTCTGGACTTATTATTTATCAAATAAAATTACTGCTCTCTTGGCAACGACAGACACAAGCTATTTTAGTTCAATAATTGAACAAACTTGAAAGAAGCAACATGTGGATGGGTTACGTGAGTTACAGTGAACCAACTGATTTAAAAAGTGCTGTGGAAAATCTACACTCGCAATTTTACGACATTGCATTTGATGCTGAGCATGAATCCGTATATGGAATGGGCAGGTACATGTCAGTGTCTGAATGTAGAAAGCGTTATCGATTATACAATTATGCTGCTGAATTATGCAGTATATTTTTGGACTGTAATGGTAAGATGACAATGGATTTTTTTTGTACCACTCTAAGAAGATGCGGTTTGGATGAGTTTTTGGATGTAATTGCACCTTTTTTATCAGAAGAGGATAAAAAACTGGTAAAGTCTACAGAAGAAATAGAATGTGATAATAAAAAAGAAAATGAAATGGATTCAAGCAGTAGTAAAGAAACATTATATTGTAAGAGAAATGTATTTTAGTTACCTTATACATGTATCATTGTTAATAATAGAGGCTAATATTTTTTTGTTTTTTTTTTTCTGTCACCATTTCTATCCCTCTGAATTAAAAAATATTCTTTGTTTCTTTCTACAGTAGTTAAGTTTCAGTGTGAATAAATAAATGAAACACAAAGTAATCGGATAACGTTTTTTATTGATTTCTTCTCACTTTAATTATTTTGTAAATATCCTGTCTTTAACAAAAGGATAAATTTTATTCCTAAATATATAAAATGTGGTGAAAATTGAGTATATAAATAGTATGATGTCCAGTATCTGCTGTGTATCATCATTATTGAAAGTTACAGTTGTAGAATTTTGTTTTGATAGATCACCTCTGTGTGAAAAACAATTCCTTGTTGTTTTTACTGCATCTGTATTTTCATAGTCTTTTTGAGTAATTAAAGTTTCATTTAAAACTTGTTTCCACTGAGTTTCGCCGTAACTTCCATTTGAGTATATGAATCTGAGTTTATATTTCAGAATGCTAATGTCATTCTTAGGAATGTTCGATGTTTGTAAAGTTGGTATACCATCTTGTATCAATGGAACCAGCTCTACCCACTTATGCGGCCAGGTATTATTTTCTGTATTGAAACATGCGTACGCTTTTACCACTTCAGATTGATGATACACTATAAAATTATTTTTACCCAAAACAACAAATATAAGAAGAGTTGTTTTCAGTAGAGCCATTTTTTAGATACTGATTTTTTATCTTTAATTACTTAACTTTTATTAAAAAGTTCAACCTAATAAGAAAAGGTTTCGCTGTAAGCAAAATGATGATATTCACGATTCGAGATTTTGTTGAAAAGGATTATGAATTGAATAAAGTACAACTGAAGAGATTAAATGTTATATATTTAGATATTTGTTTTTACTTGTATACATAATAGAAAGTTTACATTTTATCAGTGTTGTTTTAAAATAACAAAAATTATATTACAGTTTAAGAAATACTCATCGAATAAGTTTGTGTAACATTTCTTGCGTCTATATATTCAGGTAATGATGTAAACGCTTCTGCTTTTTCAATTTCTCCATTGCTTAAAATTCTCTCTGATTCAAATTCTCGATATTCATAGCATGAAATTGTCAATAACCTTTCAGTAAAATTGGAATCATAAGTACACCTTATGGGTAATATAATATCATCGCCATATTCAAGCCTGAAATGTCGATAGAAAGGATGAGTACTTTCAATGATGCCAGCAATTTCCAACTCTTTTTTAATTAGATGTTGTCTGAAGGATTCAATAGCTTCCTCCACTGTCACAAGACTTATTTCTGAAAGTTTTTCAGTTGTTTGTTCGTAAACTTGAAATTGTGTAGTAGCTTCTTGTGAGTAGACACTTGTTGTTTCTGTCGTTTGCACGGGTTGTGTTGACGAAGTTTCAAATGTTAACGAATCCGTTATTGTTTCTGGAGCTGGTTCAGCTTCGAACGAAGTTGACAATGTTGATGAAGTTATATTTTCAGAAATATTACTTGAAATAGAAGATACATCGTACACTGGTAATGTTTCACTTGATGTTAGTAATTTGAAAGCCAATTTAATTTGCACTGTTTCATTGGTAGGTAACTGAATATTGAATTTCATTCGTGCTACTTTATCGGGTTCTGTTAGCTGTATTGCAACTGGAGCAGGTGAAGCAATGTCAGCAATGAAACAAAAATAGGTAATAAAGGTAACACTGAAAAACATTAACTCCATTTTGAGCGTGATTCTGATTTTCAACAAGTGTTTACACTGACGAACGATGAGTGCGTTCTAACTGTTTCCATTATGAATCAGCTTATATAAACCTTATATCAGTTGATAAATTAATCATAGACAACCTACCTATCATAGATATTTTATTATTACTATACAAGTTCATTTTTATCAATCCAAGAATTTTGATCATCGGAGAAGCCTAACCATTTCACATATATTTTATTACCTCTTTCTTTCAAAACTTTCTGAATAAGATATACATTAGGAAATTTAGCTTTTAGTAATTCTAACTCGTAGAAGCAGCCTTTTGTAATATTGCCTTGGTAATCTGCGAGAATATATGTTACAGGATTGGTGATGTTGATTTTGACAATTTTAAAAACTTCTGTAGTCCAATTTGGCGTGTAACCTTTTTCAAAGTAATGTTTATACTTGCTTATACGCACAAATTCACCAATTCTGTATTTCGGTTTTGGAAATATTTTAATTTTACTATATACAGTTTTCAGCAATATACTTTCATTGTTAATATTTACATCACGAGGTTTCATTTTAATAGTTCTGTGCACTTTATTGTTGTACTTGTCAACTAAACTCTGAATATTATCTATCCATCTATAAGATCCATTTAAACTAAATTGTTTCCACATCCAGGTTTTTAGAGTTCTGTTAAATCTTTCCACGATAGACGCTTTAACCTTACTATAAGTAGAGTAATGATTGATGTTATGTTTCTTCATTAATATGGAAAATTGTTTATTATAATACTCCTTCCCATCGTCTGTTTGTAAATTTGCAGGGCGCTGTTTCTTTAAGATTTGTTTCATTGCACTGCTTACCTCAGAACCTGTCTTAGTTTTTACTGGTATAGCCCATGCAAACTTTGAAAAAGCATCAATGACTGTTAGTAAATAACGGTATCCGTCATTTTCAGTGGAGTATTTTCCCATTTCAACTAAATCTGCCTGCCAAAGGTCGTTGATGCCCTTTAAGATAACCGCACGTCGTTTGAAGTTTCGACGTGCTGGTCTATGCAATTCGTTTACTAGATCTTGCTTACTCATCTTATCGAAACTGTTATTAAACAACCATTAAACGTTTAATAATATAATTGCATTGCTTTTCTGCAAAGTGTCTTCTTTTGTTGTTTCCCTTGTAGGTGTTGAAAATAACTTCTGGCTGGTGTTTTTGTCTTATCTTAAAGGCTTCTTTTTAAAGATAGATTAATTCCAACAGGCTTCACAACTTTTTCCACAGAAATGGTATTCTTAAATTGTTCAAACTCTTTCTGTATTTTATTCAATGTATTATTTAGTTTAAAAATTTTTTGACGCATCTCATTTTTAACTAAACTTATTTGATTAACTTTATCATCAACATACTGTTTGTTAACTGAATCTTTCGGTGCTGATGGACTTTGTAAATTACATATACGTCTGTTCTGTATATCAAGATTACCGTCTGTAGTTAAAGAAAAACCTAAATTGCGAAGAAACGAGGCACCAACACGATCTGAATTAATTCGTTCAGAAGAGGAGGAACGTCCGAATTTATCGATAGTCATTTTAGTTATGTTAAAGAAAAATATGTTTTCTTTTTATATAATAATTTTTGCTTCTTTTAGCTCTTCTAGAATGGAAATAATCTCATTATTATGATTAGTATGACCTGCTTGCTGTGATGCTATTAGTAGTTTTAGTCTTTCCACTAATTCGTTAGGCTCATCCCAGTAAACATAATCAGTCTTATCTGATTAAGATTTCATTAATCCCTTTCCCACGACCGCTAATCTTTGCTGCTTTAAAATTTTTGTGATTATCTTATATTTAACACTCTTACTTCCAGCGTGCTGTTGGGATTTATCAAAATTTCGGTGAAGTAAATTTGCAGTGTTTACAATTTGAATGTAGTTTGATTTATCACTAACAGTACATTGATCTAACGAAGGTTTTTTAAAAAAAAGCAGGCTTATTAATCCAGGCGTCGATTCATACACTTGTCCATTTATGTAAATATTATTATCTTTAAGTGCAAAAGGTACATTTCCAATTTTCCACTGATTCTCGTCTTCATTGAAATAAGGTGCATATTTCTGATCAAAATCTTTCTGTTTTATATTCAACGAATTTATAAAAAATCCTGTTTCATCCTGTGGAGTGAACTGCTTATCTTCGTATCCAGATGATTCGATATCTGGCTGTGTTAAATAACTCTCTTCGTTTATCTGTGATTCGGGATATTCCGATGCGAATGATTCAAACTTGAGTTCATTTTCACTGATTTTCCTCTTTTTTACTGGTGGCACATCTGTTAGTTTCTTTAGAGGAGTTGTAATTGGTTGAAAAATTTGCTCTAGTTGTGCGATATCGTCTATTTTTGCAGCTTTCAGAGAGTCATATTTCTTTCTAATTATATTTTGTGTTTTTATGATGTCACTCACTATTTCTTCATTCATGGTTATTTAGTTAGGTGGCTTAATTAATATAAAATATAATGTAGCTTTACGGATATAGGTCCTTTAACAGCTTCTTTAAACAGGTGCTGTTGAACCTTAATCAGCTTAATAAACAGCTTGAGCAGCTTCTTTAACAGCTTTTATCAGCATCCAAACAGCTCAATCAGAGTTTCAGAACAGCGTTGTTGACTGTATAATCTTGACTGTCTATTGAACAGATATAGAGTGAATATGAACCCGGATAGCACTAATATTTATAGTATAATGTATGTATCAAATCCTTTTCTATATCGACCATTTTCTAACGTACAATCTTTATTAATGACTAAAAACCCATGTTCGTCTTTCCAACATTCTGAACACATTTGTCTAAACGTTTCAAAAGATACATCTGTATTTACATGATCATCATATATGTGTTTTAAATTAAGCCTGTCCTGTTTAAAAATTACTAACACATTAGCATTATCACGTATTAAGTGTTTTGGTATACGTGTGTAAGTTTGACCTAAGTAAAAACTGTCAATGGCTTTATGTCGACCCATACAGAAATAAGATCTTATATGATCTTGTTTCTCACAAGCAATATCATCAAACACAAATATCGAATTACGTTTAACTTTTTCAAGAGGCAACACAGCATTATTTTCTGTAAAAGTATAGTAACCTATGCCTTTTATGTCAGAAAGCAGCCTTTTTAGATATAAATATTTAGGTTGATATAAAGACTTTGAGTAAATGTAAACGTTTTCAAACTTCAATCCATTGGGATGTTCTAGTAGAGATATAAGTAAATTAGTCTTTCCGCAATTTGACGAACCCACAATTATGGCTCGTATACTATTAGGTAATAGTTTACTATGTTTGAAATGATTTTTACAGTTATGATTAAAATCAATGTTTCTAACTGATAACTCATCATGACGAATCAGTCTCATTTTAACAACTGGGTAAACATATAAAAGAAAATGCTTTTAAACTATACGTTTAGTTTACAGAACTTATTATTATAAATAACATTGAGATACGATGTTAATCATCAGAAGTCCTTTAACCAGTCGAAGGTTAACTTCAAGAGGTTCGGGTTTAATTAACACAGTTATAAATAAATTACCATTTGAGATTCATTTGCCAGGAGGTTATCAGTTTTGCGGACCAGGCACAAAACTTAAAGACCGATTAGCAAGAGGTAACCTTGGTATAAATCCTTTAGATAGCGCATGCAGAGAACATGATATAGCGTACTCTAAAACAAACAATTTATCAACAAGAAATAAAGCTGATCTTGTGTTAGCCGATAAAGCTTGGCAGAGAGTAAAAGCTAAAGATTCAAAACTCGGTGAGCGAATAAACGCATGGTTTGTAACAAACGTTATGAAAGCTAAAGCTAAAATGGGAATGGGTGTAAAGTTAAAGAAAAGGAAACCCAATAAGAAAATCAAACAAAATATTCTGAATCATCTTATATCGAAAGCTAAAGCTGATGTTAAATCTAAAAAACCTCAAAGTGTAAAAAGTGCTATTCGAATAGCTTTGGCGGCAGCTAAAACAGGCATCAAAGGAAAACAAATTATTCCTCCGCGAATGCGGATAATTCCGATTCCAAAAACTGGAGGTGTACTTCCTTTTCTTATTCCATTATTTGCAGGTTTATCTGCGATTGGAACATTATCTGGGGGAGCTGCAGCTATCGCAAAAGCCGTCAACGATGCAAAACATGCTCGCAAGCAACTTGTTGAAAGCGAGAGGCATAATAAGAAAATGGAAACAATCGCAATGGGAAAAGGATTGTTTCTTAAGCCATATCGAAAAGGTCTTGGCTTGTATTTAAAGCCAAAAAACTTGTAAAAGTGCTACCCAGCAGACCTCTCAATGAACTCGATTTGTATAAATTTGCAAAAGACATTCCCAATTTTAGAGGAGTATTCATGTTAAATGAATTACCAGTAAAATCGAAGAAAACGGAATGTGGCATTGTTAACTTGGATAAATCAAACGGTTCAGGGACACACTGGGTGGCGTATTATAAAAATCGCAATAGAATTATTTATTTTGATAGTTATGGTAATCTTCGACCGCCCAAAGAACTTATAGCTTATTTAGGAAACAATATTATATATAATTATAATAGATATCAAAACTATGATACTGTAATTTGCGGCCATTTATGTTTAAACTTTTTATATGAAAATGCTAATAAATAAAGCCATGTCGTTACTTGTCTATTTAGTTTTATTGAAACCTTCAGTATGTCAAGAGTATTAGAATTTACTGGAAATGATTCTGTTTTAACTGCAAATTATTTTCCACCAATACCAGTACCTACTGCTTATGAATGCGGTTTAGTCAGTTTATATACATATAATTCGATACCAAACATAAATCAGAGCAACAATTTATTTCATGTCGGAAGTGAAGTTATTGAGCTATCAGAAGGTTCTTACGAAATAAATGATATTGTGAATTACATAACAGCTAAATTAAAGCAAACAAGAAGTAAACCAATGGTTAAAATAGAAGCTAATAGTAACACATTAAAAACAGAAATTAAATCTACTGCTCCAATTTACTTTAACCGTGAACGAACAATTGGTAAATTGTTGGGTTTTAGTAAATGTGAAATAACTCCAGACGTAAAAGTTAAATCTGACTTACCTGTAAACATAAATAAAGTTAACAGTATTCGTGTTGAATGTAATATAGTGACTGATTCGTATGTGAATAATAAACTTGTTCATACAATTCACGAGTTCTCACCTAATGTTTCACCAGGATATAAAATAAACGAGGTCCCAACGAATATAATCTACCTACCTGTTAATGTTAATGAAATACATTCAGTTGTTATCCAGTTAGTAGATCAAGACGGAGATTTAATTAATTTTCGAAAAGAAAAAATAACAGTAAGATTACATTTACGACCTCTCACCTGGAATGATGGAAACAAACACTTTAAATAAGTAAAGTTTTCTTAAAAGACATTAATTCATAGATGAGTGTCAGAGGATTAAGATCTGTGTGCAGCTGAAAGAGTTAGCCTTTTTAATTTTTGTAGTGAAATTAAACAATTTATTGGGTATGTTAGTTTACGACATTAATAATAAAAGTAATAAATATACACAGTCATCGTACAAGAAATTCAGTTCTCATATCAAATTGACAGATACAACAACAAAGCGGAAGAGCACAAAATCTTTAACTCAAGAAAATAAAGAATTTCTGAAATCAATTGGAATTACTTTACAAAATGAGTGACGTATTAAATATAACTGAAATGGCTCGATATGATGAGTCGATAGCAAACAAGTCATATCATACGTATTCTCCATTTGTTGAATCATACGATATTAATGATATAATTAGAATTTGCATCCAAAATCAGGATTTAATTTTGTTACCATGCGAAAGTGTTCTTATTGTTGAAGGTTTACTGTTAAATGAGAAAAAGACAGCTGACGATGCACTTAAATTTGCAAATAATTGTTTTGCTTTTATGTTTAATGAAATACGTTATGAAATAAATGGAATTGAGATTGATAACTGTCGAAATGTGGGAATTAGCACAGCTTTGAAAAATTATGTGTCACTAAATTCAGCTGAAAGCACCGCACTTATTAATGCAGGTTGGAATGTAAAAAATGATCCCAAACATCCAAGTGGGCCGTTTAATTTCTGCGCACCTTTAAAAATGTTATTAGGTTTCGCTGAAGATTTTAGGAAAATTATACCAAATGCTAAACATGAATTAATTTTAATGAGAGCAAAAACAAATAATAATTGTGTAAGTACAACATTAACAAAGTATACACTGGATATCAAAAAGATTGTATGGAAAGTGCCGCATGTTACTCTTAGCGATGCTGAACGACTCAAACTCTACAAAAGGATACAGAGTCAACGTCCAATGGAAATAAGTTTTCGCAGTTGGGATTTGTATGAATATCCGCATGTTCCAAAATCAACACACACTATTTGGCGTGTGAAAACAACTAATCAACTTGAAAAACCTAGATTTGTAATATTTGGATTTCAGACTAACAACCCCAATAAACATAGAGAAAATCCTAGTGAATTTGATCACTGTCACCTCACTAATTTTAAATTACACTTGAATTCAGAAACGCATCCATACGATAACTTAAATATTTCGTTTCAAGAAAATCGATATGCATGGTTATATTATATGTATTCAGTCTTTCAAGAATCCTATTATGGATGCAACTCATCACCTTTACTGGATATAAAAAAATTCAAATCTCAAGCACCTATTGTTATCATTGATTGTTCACATCAAAATGAGGTTATCAAAAGTGGTCCAGTCGATGTTCAGATTGAATTTGAGACTGCCAGCGAAATTCCAGAAAGCACTTCAGCGTTCTGCTTATTGTTACATGACAGAAAAATTGAATACTCCCCGCTAAGTGGCGACGTGAAAAAACTGATTTAATACAACAAAATTTTACAGCTGCAATAGTAAATATTATTGATATATTGTGAAATAAAACATTGATATGTTAACAAACAGTTTTATCTCTAGTCTAAAATTACATTCCCATCCTCGAAACTGTTATAAAAGCAGATGTATCTGAATGTGGACAACCAGTCTTCTAATTCAACAGCGAAGTTATAAACATTTCTTATATTCACATCAATATATAACTGCATAATGAAGAAACAAATTGTAATTGATGTACAAGGGTTTAAAGACTATTCAAATGCATTTATCTGTAAAGAATTAGTTATTCTTTTTAATGATGTGGAATATTTACGTTTTCTGATTAAACCACCATACGATTTCTCACAACTAAGTATAAGTGAACAGAAACAAGCTAGTTGGCTACAGAAAAATCATCATGGACTTGTGTGGAATGAAGGATCCTCTAACTTTGAGAGCGTAAGAAGATTTCTGATTTCCAATATAGACTTACATACCAGTATTTTTGTGAAAGGTTCTGAAAAGAAGAAATGGATAATTTCAATTCTTAATAAGGATTCAAATATAATCAATGTTGAGGATCTTGGATGCAACAGTTTGGAGAAACTAAAAAGGGACTATCCATTTACAAATAGATGCTCATCACACAGTGGTTGTTGCGCTCTGGAAAATGTGTTTTTGATTAAGTATTATATTAACAATAAATAGTTGTATGTAATTTTACTAGAGATTTTCAAATAAAACACATAAAAATTTAAATGAGCAGTTTTATTTACTTTGTTATTTATTTTTAGTACAGTTTCAAGCATAAGTCGTTAACATATTATTTTTAATAAATCCTTAAGATCTAAATTACATAGAGATATTTTAGTTACATTTTGCGCGTAAATATAATGTATTTTGAACCTAAAAATTAACATATTACTATAAAAGTGTGTTTTAATACAAACGATAAAAGTAATAAATTAATCAGTTTTATTATAAACTTTCATCTTCAATTTTATAATGACCCCAGGCATAAGTTGATACTCCATCATTTCTAATAAATCTCTTATCATCTAAATAACTTAGCGAAATTTTATTTATATTTTGTGTGTAAACTTCATGAATTTTTGATCTGAAAACAAGCATATTACTATAAAAAATTCTCTTTTTATACAAACACTCTCTATAATCGCTTAAACTTAGTCCATCTAACGCGGTCTTATGTTGATGAATTTAAAATGTGACTTACAACATAATTATTATTACAAGCTGTTATTACAAAATATTATGTCTGATGAAATTATAATATATTTGTCGTATACATTTTGCTGATATTAAACTCACAAATAAGGATCTTGTGTAATTTACAGTTCATTAATCTAACCTAAATTCAAGCTCAAACAAATCGTAACAAAACTATTTTTCCATGTTATCTTTGTTTTCACTATTTATCAGACACGTGCAGGACGTGAGAGGGTATTTAAGATCATATTTCTTGTTAAATATTTACAGTTTAATTCGACAATCAGAAGTGACACATCTTGTTAGTGATACAGTGCTACACCTTGATCCTTATTATGGAGAAAAGATCAGCAGCACCTTCTTCGTATAGCCCATCAAATGCTATCAAGAACCAAAAAACCAGTCAATCGGTGAAGAAAATTTCTTCAAAAAAAATGAGTACTCTAGAGAAGTTCAATTCTCTAGGAGCGTTCATGTGGTTAAATTTAGAAACGATGGAAAAGAATAAACCGTACCTTCTGACCAATCTTACTAGAGGTACTTCTAAATATGGTGAAAGGATCATCGCTGAACTCAATGGCGACAGCAAATTATACCTGCCCGAAAGGTATAATGAGTTCAGTGATAAGCAGTTGGCAGAGCTGGGTAATGGTGAATACATGCTGATCAACCATGGACAGGAGCGGAAGGTATACAAACTCGAACTGAAAAAGAAAGAAGACGTGGAGATACCTGTAGAAGCGGCAACGTCTGATGATGACACGGATTTCCCTGTGTACGCTCAAACATTCGAAGATCATGGTTATTATGCTCCTGTCTAAGTGATTTAATTTTATTTTATATACAAATAAAATTTTATTCGCCTATTTTATAATGTATTACACTATTAGTTATTAATATAAATAAAAAAATATTAATTAAAGCTTCATGTTTTATTTAAAATATTTATTCTTAATTTACAAATATACAGATACACTTTTATTTCAGTGATGGTCTAATTCTTAAATATAACTTAATGATTTTCTGTATTTTATGTTTAAGTAATTCCTGATGAACACATACACAGGTGTCTGGACCTTCCTTTGTCTCATCTGATGACCAAATACAGCTAACATAATGAAGACCATGACAAGAAATTTTTGTTTCTTGGTGTCCATATTTTAAAATTTTTTTATGAAGGCTATGTAGCATTTTTCTATGATCACCAAGCAGAATATCGTCATAGTCATTCAAAAATTTTTGAAGTTGCATTTTATAAGGCACTCAAATGAATGTTAGATGTTCAACTTGCAAATATTACGTTAGCTAAAGATATAAACTGTTATATCTATGATTTTTCTATAAACTGTTATATCTATGATTTCTCTATTGTTTAATAAAATTGTTTATTTCGTCGATATATTCGACTACATAACAAATCAAACATAAACTGAGCTCAACACTACGTCGCTGCCGGTCCTGAAGCAGAAGCCCCCACTTCACCCCCGCCTCGAACCACGCCAGACCCAAACCCCCGCCCCCGCCCCCGTCGGGCCCCCGTAAGGTCTATGCGTATGCTAGGAATCATACGGTAGCGACACCTTGCAGAGAATTTACGATAACGGCTTGACGTGATTCTATTTTTTTTTTTTTTTTAGTTTGCTTTTTCTATTATTTTTTTCTTTGACAGTGACAGGTTGGTGCCAAGATAGGCGGCTTGAATTGACACATGACAGGTGACAGACTCGACAAGTGACAGTTGACAGACGCCTACGCCTAAAGTGTTCCAGAACCCGCTTATCCATACTACTCTCGTCTGATTTTCCTGGCTAACAAAGTTATCCAAGCCACTTACTAAAGGAAGGTACGTGCAAAATTTCATCTATATATATATATATATATATATATATATATATATATATATATATATATATATATATATATATATATATATATATATACACTTTATTTGTTTGCTGTACGTTTGTGACTTCTCATTGGTTTGCGTGGACTGCAGTTTCGAACCGTCCCGGTTCATCATCAGCACGCTACTGGCTGCTATCGCTCCTGTCTGGTCTACGTCGGAGATTGTAGGTGGCGCACGCGCCGTGAGCTTCTAGTGGTCGGTTTCCTGTTCTCTGATTGGTTGTGCCTTCGGACTGTGTCGTGTGTATCGGTCTTCTGTCTTGATTACTGTGGTTTAATAATTTGTCTATTTGTATGGCCTTTATTAAGTTTTGTTTAAATGTTTGTACTTGGATTTGTTCTGGCATTAATTGTTTTCTATTGTTTGTTTGTTGAATGTAGTATTGTTCCCAGATTTCCATTTTTTTGTGGTCTTTAACATGTTTCATTAGTTTTAATTGGGTGATGTCTGGTTTTTGGTGTTTTGTGCCGTGAATGTGTGTAGCTACGTTTGATTTGTAGCTAGGTATGTGGATTTTATCCAATACTGTTATATGTTCTTTGAATCTTGTTTCTATTGATTTCTTTGTCATTCCTATATATTTTTTATTGCATGTGTTACATTCTATTTGATATATTCCGTTTAATTCATGTGGGTTGTGTTCTTGTTTTTTATTTATTTTGTTTATTATTTTGTTATTGGTTTTGTAGCTCATTTTTAAGTCATATTGTTTGAGTGTTTGTGTTATTTTTTTGATGTGGTGGTTATAAGTGAATGTTGTGTATTTTGTGTTTGTTTCCGGTGTTTTGTTTTCGGTTTTGTTGATTTGTTTGTTTTTGATTTGTTTTACTAGCTTTTCTATTGTTTTTTTGTTGTATCCATTTCTTTCTGCTATTTGTATTATGATGTTGTACTCCTTTTCTCGTTCGTCGTTATGAAGTGGTATATTTAGCATTCTGTTTATTAAGTATCTGTATGCGGCCATTTTGTGTGTATGTGGGTGTAGTGAGTGTTTAGGTATAGTGATGTCTGTTTGTGTGGGTTTTCTGTATATTTTGTATTCAAGCTGGTTTTCTTTTCTGATTAGTGTTAAGTCTAGGAAGTTTATGGTGTTGTTTGATTCTTTTTCTATTGTAAATTTTATGTTTCTGTTAATTTGGTTTATTTTTTCGAGGATATTGTCTATGTTGGTTTTTTGATTGTCGTATATTATTAATATATCATCGACGTATCTTATCCATTTAATGTTTGGGTCTGTCTCTTTTATGATGGTGTTGATTTTATCTTCTAACTGTTGTATGTATATTTCTGCCATAATGCTTGATAGTGGAGATCCCATTGGTAGTCCATCTTCTTGGATGTAATATTCTCCGTTGAACTCAAAGTAATTTTGTTTTAATATGATGTTTAATATTTCGCAAATTTGTTGTTTTTTGTTGTTATTTTGCATTTTATTTTCGATTATATTTGTAGTTTCGTTAATTGGTATATTGGTGTACATATTTGTTATGTCAAATGAGGCAAGTCGTGTGTTTTTGTTTATGTTTATATTTTCTAGTTTATCCACTAGTTCTATGGAGTTTTTTATGTTAAATTTGTTTTCTAGTTGTATTTCTTGTTTTAGTACTTGGTCCATTTCCTTTGCTATTTTGTATGAAGGTGCATCTTTGAAGTTGATGAGTGGTCTTATTGGGTATCCCGTTTTGTGTATTTTTATTATTCCTGTCATTGGTGGTGCTTTAGGGTTGTTGTTATAATAATGTGTTGTTTTTTGGTTGAATATTGTCTTGTGTTTTTTTATGATGTTTAATATTTGATTTTGGAATTTTTTCGTTGGGTTTTCGTTCAGTTTTTTGCATTTGTTTGTTGAGATGAAAGTGTTTGTTTTTTCTATATAGTCCTGTGTTTTTATTGCTATTAGTGCGTCGCTTTTATCTGTTTTTGCTATTGTTATGTTGTTATATGTGACTTTGTTTCTTATTTGTTTGATCATTTTTTCATGTGTATGGTTTTTTGATTTAGTCTTGTCAATAATTCTGTTTATTTCTGTTGCTAGTTGGTTTTTCAAAGAAAGAAAAAGAATTCATAGAAAACAACATAAAAACCAACTTTTTAGATACAAAAAAATCTACAATAGAGAACATAATAGTGGACACACAACACGCGATAAACTCAATAAATAGCCCAAACTTAGAACCACTGAAAAACCAACTAGCAACAGAAATAAACAGAATTATTGACAAGACTAAATCAAAAAACCATACACATGAAAAAATGATCAAACAAATAAGAAACAAAGTCACATATAACAACATAACAATAGCAAAAACAGATAAAAGCGACGCACTAATAGCAATAAAAACACAGGACTATATAGAAAAAACAAACACTTTCATCTCAACAAACAAATGCAAAAAACTGAACGAAAACCCAACGAAAAAATTCCAAAATCAAATATTAAACATCATAAAAAAACACAAGACAATATTCAACCAAAAAACAACACATTATTATAACAACAACCCTAAAGCACCACCAATGACAGGAATAATAAAAATACACAAAACGGGATACCCAATAAGACCACTCATCAACTTCAAAGATGCACCTTCATACAAAATAGCAAAGGAAATGGACCAAGTACTAAAACAAGAAATACAACTAGAAAACAAATTTAACATAAAAAACTCCATAGAACTAGTGGATAAACTAGAAAATATAAACATAAACAAAAACACACGACTTGCCTCATTTGACATAACAAATATGTACACCAATATACCAATTAACGAAACTACAAATATAATCGAAAATAAAATGCAAAATAACAACAAAAAACAACAAATTTGCGAAATATTAAACATCATATTAAAACAAAATTACTTTGAGTTCAACGGAGAATATTACATCCAAGAAGATGGACTACCAATGGGATCTCCACTATCAAGCATTATGGCAGAAATATACATACAACAGTTAGAAGATAAAATCAACACCATCATAAAAGAGACAGACCCAAACATTAAATGGATAAGATACGTCGATGATATATTAATAATATACGACAATCAAAAAACCAACATAGACAATATCCTCGAAAAAATAAACCAAATTAACAGAAACATAAAATTTACAATAGAAAAAGAATCAAACAACACCATAAACTTCCTAGACTTAACACTAATCAGAAAAGAAAACCAGCTTGAATACAAAATATACAGAAAACCCACACAAACAGACATCACTATACCTAAACACTCACTACACCCACATACACACAAAATGGCCGCATACAGATACTTAATAAACAGAATGCTAAATATACCACTTCATAACGACGAACGAGAAAAGGAGTACAACATCATAATACAAATAGCAGAAAGAAATGGATACAACAAAAAAACAATAGAAAAGCTAGTAAAACAAATCAAAAACAAACAAATCAACAAAACCGAAAACAAAACACCGGAAACAAACACAAAATACACAACATTCACTTATAACCACCACATCAAAAAAATAACACAAACACTCAAACAATATGACTTAAAAATGAGCTACAAAACCAATAACAAAATAATAAACAAAATAAATAAAAAACAAGAACACAACCCACATGAATTAAACGGAATATATCAAATAGAATGTAACACATGCAATAAAAAATATATAGGAATGACAAAGAAATCAATAGAAACAAGATTCAAAGAACATATAACAGTATTGGATAAAATCCACATACCTAGCTACAAATCAAACGTAGCTACACACATTCACGGCACAAAACACCAAAAACCAGACATCACCCAATTAAAACTAATGAAACATGTTAAAGACCACAAAAAAATGGAAATCTGGGAACAATACTACATTCAACAAACAAACAATAGAAAACAATTAATGCCAGAACAAATCCAAGTACAAACATTTAAACAAAACTTAATAAAGGCCATACAAATAGACAAATTATTAAACCACAGTAATCAAGACAGAAGACCGATACACACGACACAGTCCGAAGGCACAACCAATCAGAGAACAGGAAACCGACCACTAGAAGCTCACGGCGCGTGCGCCACCTACAATCTCCGACGTAGACCAGACAGGAGCGATAGCAGCCAGTAGCGTGCTGATGATGAACCGGGACGGTTCGAAACTGCAGTCCACGCAAACCAATGAGAAGTCACAAACGTACAGCAAACAAATAAAGTGTATATTTAAAAGTGATTACAGTGTAGTGCAATATTCCTAAATATATATATATATATATATATATATATATATATATATATATATATATATATATATATATATATATATATATATATATATATATATATATGTATGTATGTATGACACCGATAACTCAAAAAATAATAAGCAGATTTTGATGAAATTTCGCACGTACCTTCCTTTAGTAAGTGGCTTAGACAAATTTGTTAGCCAGGAAAATCGGACGAGCTTTTTCCGGAAAATTTTGACTATACACAAAAAATAGATTTCTATGTTACAAGAAAAAAAAGTTATAATAAAATATTTGGTACCAGATTATTTCAATGAAAATTTACTTGCCGTGTCCAGACTTTTGATATATGGGGACAAAAAACAATTTTTAGTGCCCACAGTTAATAGCTCTTTCACAAGCAACTTGATATCCAGTCAATTCTGCTGTCAATCGTAATTTTTAAAACGATTAGGATTTGAATCATTTTTGATGACCAGCTGTATGTTAATTGTCCATTTTGTTTGGTTATGTTAACCTATCTTTCCTGCATTAACCTTTTGCTTTAATATGAGGCCACGTTTACGAAAATCGGTTGACCAGTTAAAAATCTTTTTTTTAAATCAATCTGTCAATAAACGGGATAAACGAGAAAATGAAACACCATCTTGTAGCCTAGGTCCTATTTCAACATGTCTTTAGTTGAAATTCGAAAAATATTTTTCTTTCAAACGGGAGCTTCTTGAAAGTTTAGAAATTTTCAATGTTTCATTCTACCCCCTTAATCTTAATAATCACTACGACTATAAATTCAAAATGGTGGATTTTAAATGATCTTGTACAGCAACGAGTCTCTATTTGACTACAGTATTTTTTTTCATCTATACTTTCAGTTAAAATCCTACTCTTTCAGCTATAAATTAGATCTCTTTTATCACCATTTGCAACTATGCAATAAAATGTATTCCAAGTATCGATTTATATTCAGTGCATATTCTGATTTACTGCATTTGTAGTAGATTGTCGTACATGTTTCGTATATGAAAATTTTATACGTTGCAGAAATTGTAAATTGTGATTGTCATTGTTTTAATGGCGTATGACCCGGAATTGCTGGCATCTTCATAGAATCTCTATATTTTTAGCCAGTTTAAATTTTATACCCTGAAATTAACTGCAATTAAAACAATTAAACTTGGGAGCTGGAAACTACTAAAAAATACCAAATTTTGCTAGAGGTATCCAAGACGTCATCCTTAAAGATTTAGGCAACAACTATTAACAGCAAAGAGTGTTAGTCTCTCTTACGCTTTAAATTGGTATTTTTGCTATATATATATATATATATATATATATATATATATATATATATATATATATATATATATATATACAGGCGGAGTCTTAAGTAATGGTACACAGAGCAATGGCCGATTCTTGATAAAAAAAATATGCGATTCAGCTACATTTATATTATTCCAGAAGTTAATAATAACCGAGATACAGGGTGTCAAATTTGAAAAATTAAATCCCATTTTCTGTAATATCTTTGAAACACTTCGAGATAAATCCACGACTTTGTGTACTCGGGGGCTTTTTTGGGATGAGAAATTCAAATTCGACAATGATATGGATGTGTTTTGTAAAGGGCGCCACAGGCGGCTATCAGGACACATCTGATTCGTTCCAACTTTCTTTGGCCACATTGTATATCATTGTGGAGCCAAACAATCGTTGTCCATATCTTTTTACATAGAAAAGATATACGTTTTTAAAATCGCTAGGAGTAACGGCTCCCGAGAAAAATGCATTTAAAGCTGATGATGAACGAAAAAGAAACATTTTGAATAATTGGTTACGTTTTTGTATTCCTACATCAATAACAATAATATCTAAAACAATTATAAATGAAACATATTTTCCTGTGACAACAAATGTTCAATATGACCACCTTTTTCTTCGATACATTTTGCAATCCTTAGAGAAAGATCACTTCATTTTAAACAGCAATTGTTCATTCCGAAATAATGCCGCTGCATGTTGAATTTTGTTAGGTAATTCTTCGGGTGTATATATAGTATTTTGGTAACTGTTCAGGAGAGCAAGGTAACTACCAAGGATACGATTCCAAACGAATCCCACGGAGTTTACGAAATTCCTTGTTCCGACTGTTCCAGAACTTATATAGGACAAACAAGTAGACGCATCCACAATAAAATATATGAAGACACCCTCGCAGTTAGAAAATACCTCCCCTCCTCGGCGCTGGCCATGCATCATATTTATACAGGATACAAAATAGACTTCGATAATACCAAAACAATAGCACCGGTTTAGAACTTCAAAACGAGAATTATCCGCGAAGAAATAGAGATTAAAAAACGTCCCGATTGTTTAAATAAGAGAAATGGTGGTCTTCGCCTTCCGATTACTTGGAAATCTATTATATCTTCATTACAAACACACAAAGAGAAAATAAATTTCACAGACAATTTTATTTCCTCATTATCTGTCTCAACAAATGCCGGTGACCCTCTTAATCCTCCTGATCCTCTAAGTACCGTGACCAAAGCCCCCCACTTAATTGACTGTGACCCTACTACTTTCACTGGTAACGAAGCAGGTAGACGGAACGACTTACATAAGAAAAGACTTGCAACGAACTGCCAGATCTCTCTGAGGCCTAGGGTTGAACACACTGATACCTCACAAACAATCTCCGGCGAGATTTGGGGAGTGGGCAGATTGAGTCCCCGTAATCGAGCTTTAATAACCCAACCCACCTTTGTCCACCGCTCTAAGGAGTAGGTAGATTGAGGCCTTTGAGTGTCCTTTCATATTTCCTTTACCTCTTAAAAATGGCTCCAAAACAGGAGCCGAAACGTCGAGTTTTCATAAATTCTGGACTATATATATATATATATATATATATATATATATATATATATATATATATATATATATATATATATATATATAAATAAATATATATATATATATATATATATATATATATATATATATATATATATATATATATATATATATATATATATATATATATATATGGGTAAAACATCTAGAAGTTTTAAAAAAGCATTTTCAAACATAAAAGAAGCTTTGTACATAATAAATTTGAGTCATTTATTAAACGAGAAACATAAATTTAACCATGATTTCATTTTTAAATCTTATTTTAATTCTATATTTGACAAATCTGAGAATGTCAGCAAAACTGCAGTTATACATAGAATAAAATACTGTAAACCAATTTGTTCATTCGTCTGAGTTGACAATGTATCTACATCAAGTATCGGTCTTCACAATATCACATTTCTTTTTTTCCGAATTGCTACATATTCAGCAGGTGATTCGCCTATGCAAGGAGTTTTAACATGCCTACGTTTTTAAAGGCTTTATAAATATTTTCTGTTAAGATAGGGAGGTCAAGATCATCTGGGTTAATCTTTTCTATTTCTTTCATATATACTCTCTTGCACAAATATTTGTTTGTCAGTCATATAACTGTTTTAGATAGGCTTTCTAGATCTTAGCAATGTTTGCAATTTCTAGTAATACATTTTCTTCATTGTCCATCTTGAGTTTATCTTTCCTGACTGGTTTATGTTGTAGACCTCTTACTTTACCTTACCTCTAACTGGTAAGCTTGATGCGACCGTGTCTTCTTTATAAAATTTCAAATTATTCACTATCTCTTGGCTTTCCTCCGTTTTTGGTTGATTATATTTTTTATTTGTTTATATCTGCGCCTTGTGTGGCTCTTTCTTTACAAATCTGTCCCAACCTGTTACGCTTTAGATTAGCTCAAATATTTCTTATCCAGGATTTCCTTGATTCTCGCTACTTCTTGCCCACTAACTTTCAGAACTACCTTTAAGCCGTCTTTTATATTTGTCCACGCAGATATTCCTTTGCCAAGATTTACTTTCTTGGTATCCTATTTAAACTTTTCCAGTTCCTCTGCAGCTTTTAATTTCTGCACACTAAATTGTGTTCTTGTCTTTTCTCTGTTCTCTTTCAAAACTTTTCTGCACTTTGCTAGTACGAGGCTATGCTCATTGTCTATATCTGCACCAGGGTACAAATAGCTAGAGCTAAACAGATTTTTGTGACCTTTCTAAAGTAATGATAGAATCTATCTGATATAGAGTGATAGTGAAACGTATAGAAAGACACTTTTGCAGGGTGGGGAAGAATGGAAGGGAGTTTTTGGAACGGCCAGCACACGCGAAGTAGATGGAGTAGAGAGGCGGGGCTGGGGTCGTTCAACTCAAAAAGGAGTTACCATTTGTTAGTTGCAATGGTTATTTAATATTGGTCGTAACGGTTCAGTTCCGAAACGTGACACAATTTACAGAAGGGTACAGAAGTTTAGAACGACGACAATAAATCTGAATCCACGGAGTTGTCCCTAAAGTGTATGGCACCAGCTTCCATAGAAAAAGTGAGACAAGCAGTTATTCAAAGACAAGAGCGCTCTCTCCGAAACGGGCTGCAGCACCCTAAATGAGTAGTAGACCTTCACTTTTCCCCTTATAAACTTATGCTAGTACAGCAACTGAATGGATGAGATGATGCACAACGCCAGCAGTTCGCCAAGAGAGTGCAAATGATTTTTCCGATAAAAACAATCGGTAATAATTAGGAGTGATGAGGCTCATTTTTATTTGAGCGGGTGTGCTAATAAACAGAAATGCTAAAATTGGACAGCAGAAGACTCCCGTGACCTGGATCAACACCCACTTCACAGTCAAGGAGTCATTGTCTGGTGCGCTCTGAGCAATCTTGAGGTGATAAGACCCCCTTTTCGAAGATGCAAGAGAGGCAACTGTAACTGTAACCTCTAACCGATATGTTTTCATGTTAAAAAACTTTTTTGATCTCAGAATTGAGACTTTGAAGAATTAACACAATAGATGTGTGGTTCCAACAAGATGGAGCCATAGAATATACAGCCAAAGCCTAAATGGAAGTTGTGCCTCGCATTTTTTGCTGACATGTTATCTTCCGCTTCCGGTAATAAATTTTGGCCTCCTATCGTTCCTCAGATCTCAACGCATGTGATTATTTTTTGTGGGGAAAACTAAAGGCTACGCTCTACCACGAAACATTTCAAAATCTGCAAGAGTTGATCGAAGCCATTACAAAAGAAGTTGAGGCAATCGATACAGATTTGCTGGAGAGGGCGGTGCGGAACTTTGATGAACGACTAAAGCAGTGCATTGCAGAAAACGGATGTCATCTGCCTGATATAATATTCGCAACATGCATTTGCTTCATAATTTTCACTTTTTTATTGTTAGATACATAAGCTTACATTTTTCGTAATAGAAGTGCTTGTAAGTTAAAATAACAGCTAGGTTATTCTCATTTCAAAAACGCCCTTCCATTCGGCCCCACCCTGTATTACCTTAGATATTCGTTATTCAAAAAAAAGTTTTAACAAAAGTTTTTTGGCATATTTTTTAGCGTCCACAATTTCGTTGCTGTGGCAACCAAATTTTTTTAATGGTAAGACATAATTTTTTTGCCTGTTCTAAGAGAACAAGCATCGGTTCTGAAATTTTCTTATAACTTTTTCAACCGAGACTTAAGTAATTTTTTTTCAATTTTTGCCTGAGCATGGTCAATTTGTATACAAAAACCTGATAATCAATAAACTTTAAATTGTCTCTCATAAAAGTCGGTGTACCTGTAAACAATGTGGTCGTTTTTCAATATTTATGAAATCCAATCAAATATTATTTTTAAGTTTTAAATCCATTTTAGTCTTCGCTTACCCTCGTATGTTCAAAGAAATTTGTCTTTTCGAAAATATTTTAATCCTATGTCGACAGTTTCTCAACAATAGATATTTACTGGACGGGCCACAGAGGAGTACTGATTGTATTTTTAACACAAGTGCATGTATAAAATATCTGTATGTGAATTGCTCCTAAATTCAAGTTAATCCGAATAAAGAGGAGATTGATATAACTTTACAAAAACGATGAATAATTATGAAGTACTAATCCCTGGTCTTATGCGGAGATCTCTAAAATTAAAACCACATATTTTTGTACATGACTGACTTAAATCTCCGAGCTTTTATAAGCACAAGCTCACAAACAAATGCCCACACATACATACACACGCACGCATGCACAAACACCCACACACCTACACACACAATTCGCTCATGTAGGTTATCATTGACGCCCTTTCTTCCTTAAGCATGTTATTTGTCTACATCTTTTCAGGCTTATCCTTCTCACACAGTCACTCATTCTTTGTTCGAGTTCCCTTCTCCAATATTCTCTCTAATTTCTTAACAGCTCTATTGTGCCTCGCTCGTTCTCTGAAATGCGACTTTAAAAGGTGGCTCATTATTTCTTTTATTCAAACTTAATACGTATTACATTTAAATTATGGTTGTTTGTAAATTCGTTTGGCCTTATACATAAAGGCACAGCATCGTATTATTGTATTAGCAACATAGAAGGCTATTTTCTTTTGTGAATGTCAATCATTTTTATATTACGTTTCTTTGGGAAACGTTCTCATGGTTGTAAATGAGTTATATGCTTTCATAAAATATTAGGAAAGCAATATTTTGTTTTTAAAAAGAACATATTGTCCAAACATTTTAAACTAACTTGACAAATACTTGAAAAAACTTTGTTGCCATTCTAGTAAATTTTCTTTAAAAAAAAAATTAACTAATGAGGAGATCCCGACTTCTGAATTTTGAAAAAATTTATTCAAATGACCGCGAACTAGGTCCCCTAGAACCCATATCCAAGGTCAGTTTCGATTTTTATATGTTTATGTTTATATATATATATATATATATATATATATATATATATATATGTATATATATATATATATATATATATATATATATATATATATATATATATATATATATATATATATATATATATATATATATATATATATATATATATATGTGTGTGTGTGTGTGTGTGTGTATGTATGTATCACACCGATAACTCAAACAATCATGGTCCGATTTTAATCAAGTTTGGCACATACTTTCCCTTTGCAAGTGAATTGAACCAGTTCGTTAGTGAAGAAAATCGGCCCAGGTTTTCCCGGAAAATTTTGTGTTTCTTTCGAAAAAAATTTGTATCTTCGGAAATCACAAAGTAAGGGCAACCGAATTTAGTTGCACCAAAATTGAGATCTCTATCTTATAAAAACAAAAAAGTTAGAGGCAAATTAATTTTTAATTAATTAAATCTGATTCAAGAAAGTTCAAACGTCAAAATTTATTGAGTACGAATGAGAGTGAACAATGCTACAAGAAGTGGCTATCAAGCTCCTACATATGTGTCTAAACCGGTATTTTCCTTGATTTCGTTATAATATGAGCAAAAAATCTATTGTAAATGGAAATACTTTTATGTAAATTTTAAAATATTGAACAAATATTTGATGGGATATAGCTGCTAGTTGACACATGTGGGCTAAGTCCAGGTCAATCCGATAACAAAATTTAGTTGACTTCTGCATGACGAGTTCGAATCCTAGCTAGTGATTTAACCTTTTCCATTTTTTTTTAGTCTCATTTCACTTTACACTTATTTAATTAGTTTGTGAGTTTTAGTAGAGAAAATAATTAGACAAAGAGGAGATGAAAGTTTTAGGACTTAATTCAATTTGAATAGCATATCTGGTTGTTTGTTCTTTCCCTAACTTAGTGAAACCGTTCCATATTTAATACAGTCGTGCAGTACAGTAGTCCGGGGTGAGTTTCAATTATATATATATATATATATATATATATATATATATATATATATATATATATATATATATATATATATATATATATAAGGTGGCGCATTAAAAACATTGACTATCAGCACATTTCTTATCGGAATGAGTGAAATGCGTTTTTGCATCTTTAACTGTGAATTATTTTTCAAACGAGTTGATAAAACTTCCAAAAGAAATTAGTTTGCTGAATTCAGAAAAGAAAGGGCTTTTAAATGATGTTACAATCGACCCATCTCCCTATTTGAAATATAAGGGTTGTTATTACCACCCTTAAGGGTTGATGTGACAAAGTTGAGTTTTATGTCTAAACATGTCCCTCTCAATATTAAAATTGAAATGTTTCAGAGTTTCTTAAAAAAACGTTATCTGGACGCATATCGGTCTGTTTCTTTTTCAATGCGCCACCCTATATATATATATATATATATATATATATATATATATATATATATATATATATATATATATATAAATATATATATTTATATATATATATATATATATATATATATATATATATATATATATATATATATATATATATATATATATATATATATATATATATATATATATAATATCAAATCACAGCCTTGACTAAAGCATGTTACACAAGCCTCAATTGATGACAATTCAGAATTTTTTTAATTTAGTCAGTCTGAATGATAGATAACAAGGCTTACCAACAGCATCAGTTATGTAAGTATCCCATCTTAAGTGTGAATCAATTATGACTTCCAAATATTCAACCGACTTTGAAGAGCTTATCTCATAAGCAGAATCTTGTAAGTCAATTTTCAATGGCTAGTATGCGGCAACACTTGATTCATTGCACGAAAAGGCTAAAACATTGTCCTTTTGAAGGTTAACGATTATCAGCCTCTCATGAAACCACTTTTTGAATAACTTTAAATCATCTTCCGCTATAGATCTTAAGCGATTCCAAAATGGTTCTTCATAGAAAATAGTTCTATCGTCAGCAAAGCAAACCACTTTTCCCACAGATGGTAATTCTAGCAGCCTATTAATATATATGCTGAATAAAACAGGACCAAGCATCGTGCCCTGAGGGACCCATTACTGGACAATCTGTTAATCACTATCAATTGTTTGCACCCGTGTAATCTGTAGTCTGTCATTTAAATAACTTGTGAACAGTCAGTTACGAGAGGTACCCCTAAAACCCATGTCATTCAAAATTCCCAGCAGCTGATCATGACTTATAGTATCAAACACTTTAGCTAGGTCAAAGAAAACGCAAACTGCGGACTTCACCATCAAGTCCGACAGTGATATCTGTAGTCAATTCTAGGATCGCATCATGGGTATATATATATATATATATATATATATATATATATATATATATATATATATATATATATATATATATATATATATATATATATATATATATATATATATGTATATGTGTGTGTGTGTGTGTGTGTGTGTGTGTGTGTGAAAATTTAAACTGACGGTCATATGTTATAGTGGGCGTAGTTGGCGCTCACTTAAAGAAATATTTTTAAGATTGAAAAGTCGAAATCTCCTCATTACTAATTTTTTTCTACGAAAAGTCATTAAAAAGATAGATATAATGTTCGCCGATAGAAAGAGGACTAAATTGTCCTAGAAAATGTGAAGCAATATGCATTTTGAAAGCAATTTATAGGACAAAGGAAAAATCTTTGGGCAAATCGTGAGATACTGAAACTTTTTCATAACATTGTCAAAAGAACACATAAATACAGACGTAGAGACTATTTATCTGGCTTCACAAACAAATAAATAGTTTCTACGTCTGTATTTATTATGGAGCGGTGTTACCAAATAAGGGCAACAACAATTGATGAAGTAAAGAATACATACTTGAAAAAGAGGGAGGTGAAGATCAAGAAGAAAACTAAGTGAAATTATCTCGTCTGGAGTATTACATACCTCAAATTTACATACTTCTTAGTAATTCGCTTTGTATAATATTTTTCATCTTCATACTGCAATTTTAAAGGCGTTGTGAAATAACCTAAGCAGTCATCTATTGCTTTGAATTCACCATGAGTATGCTAACCTTCTACAGAAAGAATTGTATAACGTCGAGAAATACGCTTGCATTGGGATAATCATAACACATTCGTTGCGTTTCCATGGATTCAAAAGCACATCAAATCACTAATTTGTATAAGTTGACATAGTTGTTATTAAACATAAAATCGGCTTTTAATTTAACAAAACATAAATCAGGTCCTTCGAGTACAACAAGAAACAAATCAAATAAAATTCAGTACAAGACGTAATGCAACATTTAGGTGGCATAATTGATAAAGCGCGGAAACTACAATTGAATGACATCGCTGCTGGACATAAAAAGCCATGCTTACGGTGACAAGGCGACGTTGCTTTTAAACTGCAATAAAGTGGAATATAGTGGAAACATATAGAGTTCAACCAAAATCAATTATGTTTAATTCTACTCACCAGCAATATATCTACTATAATTTTAACCCCATTAACTTACGACTCACCAATTTAATTTTAATTTACTGCAAATGCACTTTAAGTTTGTAATTAGATTATAATACATTTTAGTGCAAACGACGGTATTTATTACTTAGCGTATTCTAGATATTCATAGAGATATAGTACATATCAGCAAAACCGACGTGAGTGCTGGAATTCATATTTCTCTCTATTAAGTTATAACTTAATTTTAAATCTGCAACTGTCGCTAAATTTAAGTTTATAGGCAAATTTAGTTACATAATTAATGAACATAAAGGTTCAGGATGCAGCTAGTGCATTATGGTAGTGAATGTTTAAAAGAATAGTATGTAATATAATAGTGATTTCGCCTTATATTTAAAGTTGTCAAAAAATTATTTAATTAGGAACAGTAGAAATAAGGTGAGGAAGGGCAAGCAAAAACATGATCTTCAAAATAAATAGTTATACAGTAACTTAGATATAAAACGCAAACAAATTAATTGATAAACAGGAAATATTCTCAATATACGGCCAGCTTTTGGGTTGACTATAGTTAATATTTGACACGTCTATAGCGCTCTAGGCTCTAAAAATGACAGAAATAGAGCCAATAAATCTGAAAACTTGTGACGACAGATTTGAAACTCTAGAAGAAGTTTCCAGTGCACAGACTGTAAAAATATTTTTCCACGCTTATCATGAGGAATAATAATAAAATTTTAAACACAAAATGGTGCTGTTCAATAATTTATTATTACATTATTTTTATAATCATTCAAGATCAATATTTCTTATTTTTTGGTTATTATTGGCAAGTTTTTTAAATTGTCCAAGAAAAAGGTTTGCTGCATACTTAATGGGATTTGATGTATTGGTTATCCAGCAATATGTACTTTCTATCAGCTACCTCAATCGACTCCTTAGCTCTGCAATGAATCATATTTTTCATTGGAATTCTGATAATTTTAGGGACTTCGGTAATAGTTGTAATAAATTAATAATGTTCACTTACATCAGGCGATCTTTTGGAAAATTGAAGGACACTATATCTCTGTTGTGTTTATTTATGTAACATAAATTACTTATGCAATATGTACCACGGCTAGTTTTTAATTCACACAAATAACACCATCACTACATATTCGTACACAAGCAATCACAATAGTTCAAGGTAGATGGGTAGATAAGTGGTAAGATCATAATATAAAAAGTTTGAACTTCGGCTTTTAAGACAAAAGGTCACACAAAATTAGGTAGCTGCACGATTTGTAACAAACGCATCTGCCATTGTGAGACTAGTAAACATTTGAAGCAATAGATCGTTTTAGTATCGACATGGTCGTCTCGCTACAATTGACTTCCAGCACGAACGCGGTCTAAAAACGTTGTCAGATAGAGTAAAATAGGATTGGAGGGACAAATTAAAAATCATGAGAAATAGGCAATTCGATATTTGCAGGTAGTAAATACAGCTATGAATTACGGCATTTTTAGCGAACTAATAAAATCAAATCTTATAAAATGTTTTCTTTATTATCAGATGTTGTGAAAATTTGAGATGTTTATACATGAAAGATTTAACTACATGAAATTTCTGAAGATCTGGCAACACCTGTAAGAAAAACAGCTACATACTGACATGTTGCAATAATTGTAACATCCATTGCTTAGATTTTTATCTACGCTTTACTTAAATAGCATATTATTACATTCTATTGTGAATTTCGAATAACCTAATCTTTCTTTGATCAAAAGACTTGAAAATCTGTACACAACCACGTCTATCTATGTTCTTTTCAGTTGTAACTTTCGTTTCAATCACTTAAAAAATTTGAAAGATATTGAGTTTTAAAAAGTATTCTTCACTTATTTGTTAAGGAAAATTGGGCGTTAAGATCTCATGAACAAACTCATTCCAGCCATAAACAAATGGGGGTAGTTTCCAAATTTGGTCCAAATCAGTGAAGTATTTTTTAGTTATCGGTTGGACACATACATTTTATACACACACACACACACACATATATATATATATATATATATATATATATATATATATATTATATATATATATATTAACATTTAAACGGACATTCGATATGGGTTCCAGGGGCTCTAATGCAGGCTCATTTGAATACATTTTTCGAAAGTCTTACAATCGATACCTCTCGATTAGTGAACTTTCCTAATGAAAATTCACTAAAATAGGTTAGAGTAATTCTGTGCAGGCCATAAAGTGCACAGTGGTTTTGTTATTCAGTACTTGTTTGGAATCGATGGTATTAGGACGATATATTATGCTTATAAGGCTGTATACGAAGATAACGTGAGTGCTAATATAAATTCAACAAAATGCATATTAAGAGAGGAAATACCAGAATGTTGGATTAAAAAATCTAACTAAAAACCATAATACTATAAAATACAGAAGTTTATTAAAAAGAAAATGAACTTAGAACATTCACAAGTACAATGTGTACAGATTGATAATATAGATAAAAAACTACGGGACGCAGCAAGTGCGTTATGGTAGTGAATTTTCATAAAAATGTTCTTAATAGTAAATATGTGTGTTTTTTTTTCAGAAAGCAGGCATCAAATTTGATTACCAGTATAACATATATAGAAAAAACGATGTGCCATGTTTCATCAAAATAACTAAATAACTTTATTGTTTGAAAACGTACAAAAATTATAATATATATATATATATATATATATATATATATATATATATATATATATATATATATATATATATATATATATATATAAACATATAAAAATCGAAACTGACCCCGGATATGTGTTTTGGGGGGCCTAATTAGCGCTCATTTGAAGAAATTTTTTCAAAATTCAAAAGTCGGGATCTCCTCATTAGTGAATTTTTTAAAGAAAATTCACTTAAAAGTATACGTTAAACGAATAAATAATAATATAGTAGAAGTGTTGAAAATGATAGCCAATGAATTATACTATATAGACGAAAATAATTTACGACATGCAATAAACATCTATAAACAAGAGAGAAAATACTGTCAAAATATTTGATTTTCCAATAGAAATGAGAAACGACAAGATTAAACAAGTTTTATATAAATACGTCAATGCTAAAAGCATTAGTAATGATAAATAAAAGGATAATGATTATGATGAATGTGAAAACGGAGTTACAACGATCAATATAGTTATCAAAAATCCAGTACCATCCTATTTGAGACTAAATCGATACTGTTCATTGGTTACTTACGATGTACAGATTGAAGCATGCATGTGTTGTGGCCAAACATGCCACATAAAAAGAACTGCCCCATGTAAGTTGATAAAAGGCTGGAGCAAATTAGAATCCCCAATGCACCGCTGCTGGAACTGAGCCCACTAAATCAAAAGAAATAATAAAAACAAGCAGAACAAAGAACAATTCCACAAAAGCAGATGGAGACTGAAAATCAATCTGAAAGAGGAAAATAAGGAGAGACAATAAAGTGAACCAGAAGAGTGGTATGTTGTCGGGAAAAAAAAGAGGAAAATCAATGACATAGACTGTTCTACTACCAGAAAATGACAATTAAGTAGGGAAAGGTAAACCAAGAAATGACAGAGGATATTTGATGGTAATAAGAAGAGGCTATCAAGCGAAGCATTTACCACCAGTACATCAAGCTGGGAAGAAACATATAGTATAAGAAATAAACTGAAGAAAAGAGCGATTCACCTGAAACCAAGATAAAGTAATCCTGAGAGACAAGTAGGGCGAGGATAAATAACATAAAGAAAACGAGAAAGGTGAAGTTTAAATGGTGCAAGAAATAATTTAAGTGGTATATAGGACGCAGAACTATAACTTTAATATTCGTGGTACGTACAACAGCATCAGTGAATTCTAATGGTTTGAAGAATGTGATGAAACAACATTAACTGACGGATTTTATTTTTTTAAATAACAAAAGCCTGCCACACAGTGGCCATAGAATTTTGGCCAACATCGGACATTCAAGCAGGGGCACAGGAATTATGTAAAGGGAAACATTACAGTTGACAAATCGACTACAATACTGTACTGATTTTGGTGGGGGTCACTTTGAAAACGTAATGTAAGTAATTTAATGTTTTTATTTTCTATTTAGTCTTTGCTGTTTTGTTAGTGTTGTGTTAGTATTGTTATAGTTATTGTTATCGTATTTATTAAAATGTTGCGCTAAATAAACTGATTTAATTTTTTTAATGACTGTATGTAAAACTTAACTTAAACAATAGCAAAATTTTCAAAATCATCTATCAAACGCAACAACTACCAGATAAGCATCACAATCCTATATTTTAAATCACCTTCACTAAATATCTGGAAATACCCCAATAACTACTCACTTTAGGTATAGAAAATACCTAACAAAAATTGAACGACCATATTATAGGATCTCATTAGTGATATAAAATACAAGGTGTTTTATTTAAAATAAGAAAGAAGATGAAATGTCCGAGTTTTGACCTACCTACCATATTCTGACACTCAACTGGCCAATTATTGTATATATATATATATATATATATATATATATATATATATATATATATATATATATATATATATATATATATATATATATATATATATATATATATATATATATATATATATATATATATATATATATATATATATATATATATATATATATATATATATATATATATATATATATATATATATATATAGATATATATATATATAGATATATATATATATATATATATATATATATATATATATATATATTGCTATGGTATTTTTATTTAGCAATTTTAATTGTAGAACATGAGAATTCAATAATTTAGAATTTGCGTCTTTATTTAAAAACGCTACCATTGATAAACCTGAAATTATGCCAAAGATTGTTTACTTACTGCTGTATTTTAAATTCTTCTCTCATCTCATGGGTAGGGTTCTAAACTTGGGCTAGCATTTCTGCAGAGTGTTTCAGAAATTTCAAAAAAAAATATTTATTTGAGTTCTTTTCATTTCACTTTTAATTGACAATGAAAATAGCCTTATTTTATCATATTACTATTATTTGTTTCATTTTGGTCAAAAATAAACAGGCTGTGTAAGTACAAGCTAGTATGTTTTATTACTGGTTGATTAAATTCAAAAAATTTCCATAAAAACATAGCTATATCAAGGTTCTCATCACTGATTATCGATAAATCATACAAATTAATCTTATTTGAAACAATGAGTTAACTAACTATGATCTAGTGATTCGGCCTTTATGTAATATCCCCCTTAGTGAGTTAAAGATACGTAAAAATCATCAATGGGACTGAAAATTCTTAAAAACTAAAGACAATATAGAAAAAAGTCTGCACATTCATAACGATAAAGTTCCCAAAACGACTTACTGATTGATGTCTAATTGGTTCTTCTAGTGGATGTATACTAATTGTTTACCATTGGATCTACTGTTGGGATTTTAAAGCTTGCCTGTAATTGCTAATTATTTTCCATTTTATATTGCAATGGTCTTAACAAACCGCGTGCCAGTTGCTCATATATATTTTTCCCATTTCAACACTAAATATCATCTTATTATGATGATGCACTTTTTCGCAGATTATACCGAGCCTTGACTGCCGTCACGCTCAATTCTCAATTCCCACATTTACACTGTCGCCGTATGTCATCCAATGAAGATTCTCTTGACGCAGTTCATTTATGAATCGTCGTAGCGTACTGCTGCCGTTTTCTTAAATATATACACCTGTGTTACAAAAAATCTCTTCTCGCTGCACCTGGGTAAAACAAAGTTCCTAGGCCCTGCGTTTTCCTATTGTCCAACTTCTTGTTGGTTGCACTTATTGGAAACAACAACAAAAAACCATCCCTGCGTTTCACTATTAACGAACACTGTGTGTGTCTTACTTGTAATTGGTAACTGACAAAAAAAATATCTTTAACTTTACTACACATTTATTTAATGTCTAAGGATAAAATAAAAATCATAATCTTTTATCAAAACTCTATAAATAAAAACAAGGCTATTGTTCTGTGTTCTATTGTATTCCAACGACTTTTGCTCAGTGAACTCAAACGTACTACAAGTAATAAAGAAAGCACAATAAGTGAATTCTTTTAATTCTTATGTTATTCCTTATTTAACCCTAAATATTCTACACTCTCAATTATACAGGGCATTTAAATATTAGGGGCATAAATTTAATGTACAGGGCCCGTTTTTCTCCACAATAAAATGTGTCTAAGTATCTCGAAAAATGATTTCAATTAAACTTGACGAAAAGCTTGTTTGGGCAAAAACCTAGGTCGAGTTAGTTAATCAGTTTTTATGCTCAAGATTTTTCGGGGGAAAATTGGGGGAAACTTTTTGAAAACGCTATATTTTTGTAAATATCAGAGTAACTGGAATGAGTCTTTGCGTGTGGCTGTAAATGGTGCAGATGAAGCTATGTTGTAAATTTTAAGTAATTTGGTACACAGTATGTAGAGTTTCTTCCAAATAAAAAATACAATCCCAAAGGCATGCGTTGAGACGACTTAGTGGTTAAAGTCCAATGCCTGACAGACAGGGTGGTTAACTGCCAGGCGTAGATTGATTCACACATATTGTGTTGGTGTATAATCCATACACCAACAGTAACCAAGCTAAATATATACCAGGCATAACACATAATACCCGAACCAACAATCGTGAAATCTCGGCCGCAATGATGAAAAATGACAGACATGAAATTAAAAATTTGCCAAGTAATTGTTATTTCATTGGGGGATTCAATCATTTATTAATAGACACTATAATTGTAGTTTTAGGAACGGCCTCAAATACAGTCTTAGCGCAGGATAGATATATTATGCTGTCGCATTATATAGTACAAATGTAAACAAAATCTGGACAAGTCTGCATAAAAATAATTCTAAAATAGTTTCTTTTGTCTTTAAACTTAAACATAAGACGTCATATTATAAGACCGAAACAGTCGTGGGAAGTGTTGCAATGGTAATTCTACTAATTGTTATGTATACTTTGAATATAATTACCCGGGCATGAAGCCGATCTAATGTATCACCTAAACAAAACGTTTTTTGTCTATACCCAGATAGCTCAGAGACGTCCCGCTTTGACTCATAAGCAGAATGTTACGCGATCGAATCCAGTTCGATAAATGTATGTTTTTTTATGTTTTATTTTAACGATTGAAGATACAATAGTGCACAGGTTTCATACATTTTGAACAAGATCTCATTTTTGTTTAAAACGCCTAAATAAGTTTGTCACCTTTGAGTCTGAAATTCGAATTTTGTTTATTGTTGATATTGAAAAAACCGGTTTGATTAGGTTGGCGATTAATAAGGCGATTAATAAGAAAAATAACTGCTACGTTTATAATTTGGTAGATACTTTACTTTTATAAACATGAATTAAGTTTCGTTCTGGAAGTCTTCTGTATAGCTTTTATGAAAATTGTAATAAAAGTTTATTTAAAAGAGACTTACACTTTCTACAGATATAGCAAAAATTATTTCTTTAGCTTCATAGAAAATTGAGTTATGGGCATTTTTCTCAAAAGGAGTTATAGTACAAGATTATTTTGATAATAGAGAGATATCGATAGTAACACTTTCGAAAGAATTCTTTACATGTGCGCGTACTAGGACCTATAAAATCGATCTTCAAGGTCCGTAAGTTTAAAGTATTAACTTTACTAATATTCCGTATAATTAGAGTATACAATTCTAAAAATTCGCTACTATAACGCACTTGCTGCGTCCTGAACATTTTTTTGCTATGCAGATCTTATTTCTTTATATTTACTTATTTGTTATTAACATTGTATATAAGGGTCTATACAAAGAAGCTAATGCTTGTATTTGTACTTCAGCGCTTGAATACAGTTGAGACGGTTTTAAACCACTCTTTATATTTCTGACAGCGTGTTAATTTCAAGGGTGAAAAACATGGTAAATATATGGATATAATACTCACTTGTGAACACTCTGTAGCTAACAGTTTGCAGGTTTTGGTATATAAACAGCTTGTTTGTAATGCACACTTGTAAAACCTTGGAAAGGCGCCAATTACACTTTCACTTTTGTTGTAGTTTAAGGTTTAATACAAATAAACAACCCCCTTTATCTAAGTTCACTTGTAAAAAATTAACCTAAGTCCAAAACAGTAAACAAGTTTATATTTGAGGTTTTGTTTACGTTTTTAATAATAGCAATTGTCCTTAGGTATGTACTGTCTCCTTCTCTCTTATGACAATCAATGTTTTTCTATATCACTCTTCAGTGTATAGTATAATCTTTTTTATTCTCTCCCTTTATCCCAGATATAATTTCTTAAATTAATAAAAATTCATTTAAAAGGATATATTAACATCTCTCTTATCACTTCTTATCAAATTCCAACAAGTTCTTGTTCTTTGGTTCAAGATTAATATTTACATGAAATTATATTTTTACTAATATTCCTGTAACTGAACAATAAAGTTGACTGCAGCTAGAAGCTGGATTTAGTTAGAACTTTACGATTAATTACTTTAATTATTAAGGTTCAGTGAAAATTATTTATATTCTGTGAAACAAGCAACCTCATCTATTTGGGTAAGCTTTTATAGTTTGTTAAATTTCCGCCACATTTATTCTGCCCAATAAAAACAAAAACAATTGAAATAAGTAGTACCTACTGAGAAAGCCTTTTATTCGTTGTAGGGTTTCTTGTCTGGGGGTGAAATCTGGTGGTGTTTTCTGCTTTTACTGGGTCAGCACTCAAACTTGAGAGCCCAAAGAAGTTAAAGGACAAGGACTAAGTTCCACATAAGTCCACGAAGTTTTTTTGCTTGTTTATTTTGTGTAAATGTTGTTGAATTTTAAGTAGTACACCTACAATCAGATGATTATTAAGCTATACATACATTTAAGTTGATGTTTTAACCTTGTCTTTGTGTGTAAACTCGAACAGTCGACTGTAAGGGGGATCTTTGCATCTTTGTTAAATTAAATTAACAATTACATCTCTGACACAGTAACACGTTTTTACCATCGAGTGTCAACCTAAAATACAACAATTGATTAGTGTAGCCATTCCTCACTTATAGTGTTGTGGTTCCAGCTATTAAATTTCACTTACCGTTGATGTCGTTGTAATTATTTAACTATCAGATAATTGACTAAAATACTTTGTGAGGAATAATTTATTAGTTTATAAACTTCTAACCGCCAAAACCGTTCTTTTAACATCTGTTGCACCTGTCACTAGAAATAGGCAAATAATCGTGACCTACCTGCTAAGCCTGGTACCAACTGCCGACGCTGAAGTTCCCAATTCCCGGGTGTAGCGTGAAACCATTCTCTATTCTTTCTCTTTTGCTCTTCCCTGTGGTTTGTTTAATTTCCTTTTCCTTCTTTCTTTATTTTTCCGAAACCTCCCTTTTCCTAAATTGTGACGGGCCAGAAGCCGGGCAAGCTTTTCATTATTCTTATCTTTTATCAAGAAAACCTGTGACACAGTGTTGATAGGAATTATTTTTTCACAACACCCAACTTTCATACTAGATACATATATCGTCAATCAATATCTTCTTTTCGAATTGTATCTTCCTTGAAATTCCGTTTGCCACCAACAATTTTGCCTTTCTCATTATTAAACCTGTTTTCTATGATGCAAGCATTAATGGATTTGAATCCAGATCTTTTTAAACAAATTTCAGTAACCAAACATACAAATTTTAACAATATTACACTTAAAAATGCTGGCATTGATTCTAATAGTTGCATTTCAAAAGCTCGGTCGTCGAAGGTAATAATAGGATCGGTAACTATGAACTATAAACAGATTAAAATATAATCCCAGTTTATGAATTATTCAGCTCTAATTATCACTCAAAATCAAATCTATCATGCTGATAACACATTGTTCACCCTACTATGTTTATTTGTTATTTAATACAAAGTTAATTTTGTGTGAGCGAAATTATAAACTCAAATTGGAAAAATAAACTAGCTGCTCTACTCTCGGGTCTTCATTGATATGTGGTGGATTTACATAAATTTTATCAAAAATTCACATCATCCTAATTTAAAACGTATATATTCTATTTTGATTTTACACTAAAATAGGATTAGGAAAGGATGAGGCTTATTTTTAAATTGGCTGTTGAAAATAACCAAATATTTTTGTTTGCGCTTCTAAGTGCTTAATGCCCGGTAATAAAATATACTTGTTTTATTGTTGTAACGGTTATTATAGTTAATACTGTTATAGGTTAAATAGGTTAAATATTGACATACGTCACGTACACATTTTGAAGACCTAATCCGTCATTTGTGTTTCATATTAATTTTAAATTTTAAAGAGTTTTTTTTTTATCAAAGCATCATAACATAGCAACAGATCTTTATTTGTATCCGGCATGATTTCGTATTAATTTATTTTTATCTGAGGATGCTGTCAAGAGCAGCTAAACCGGTTACAGAAACGTTGAAGAACATCCTAGAACATTTAGAATTCAGAAGTTCAGCTTGTTCCAGTTAGCTTACGGGCTGGTTACGTCCTTTCCTTACAGAAACCAAACCCAACAGTGAAGCCAGAGAAGTTGTCTTCTAGTCTGTATGTAGTCTAGATAAAAACTCATTCGCAATATAGTTTGATGCAGTATGTAGCAACCAAATGAAAAAGATTCGGTAGCTCAATTATTGCGCATAATGTAAAAAAATCTCGACACACATTTTTTTTTTAATTAAAAAAAGTTCGGGACGTAGCAAGCCTGTAGTAAGGTCTTTCCCAGCGCAACGTATCCACCAAATGTAATTAAAATAAGTTTGTAATTTTCGGAGAAAATTTTTTTTTTCGAAACAAAGCTCAAAATTTGAATAACTAAATTTTTTATAAATTTAGAAAGTTAAATTTTGGTACGTAATATATATATATATATATATATATATATATATATATATATATATATATATATATATATATATATATATATATATATATATATATATATATATATATATATATATATATATATATATATATATATATATATATATATATATGAGACATAATTGGTTCTCGGGTTGAACCGCGTCCAGAATTTATAAAAACTCGACGTTTCGGCTCCTGTTTTGGAGCCATTTTCAAGAGGTAAAGGAAATATGTAAGGAAACTCTAAGGCCTCAATCTGCCTACTCCTTAGAGTGGTGGACAAAGGTGGGTTGGGTTGTTGTAGCTCGATTATGAGGCCTCAATCTGCATACTCCCCAAATCTCGCCGGAGATCGTCTGTGAGGTCTCAGTGTGTTCAACCCTCAGAGAAATTTCAGAGAAATCTCTGTGAGGCCTAGGATTGAACACACTGAGACCTCACATATTCGGCGAGATTTGGGGAGTAGTTTAATTTTTATCAAGAAAAGTTCGGAACGCAGAAAGTGCGTTATTGTGGTGAATTTTTATTAAATGTTTTAAATTTGAATAATTCAATTTTCGATAAACCTAGAAAGTTCAATTTTGGTATGCGGTAAAGTCTTTCCGAAGGGAATATATCCACCGAATTTAATTAAAATATCTTTGTAATTTTTGGGATAAAAAAATGTTTTTTTCGAAATAAAATTCCAAATTTGAATAACTCAATTCGATATAGCCCTAGAAAGTTAAAATTTGTGTACGTGGTAATGTCTTTCTCGAGGCAATATAGCCGTCAAATTTAATTAAAATATATATATATATATATATATATATATATATATATATATATATATATATATATATGTATAACTCGACAAGTACCTTTATTTTATCAATAGCTTTGATGAATTCGTTAGCCAGGAAACTCCGAGGTTTTCCGGGAAAAGTTTCAGTTTTCTTTCTAAAACAATTTTTAACTCCGAAAATTACAAAGCTGTTTTGTAGAAATTTGGCGGATCGATGGTCTTGGGAAATAGGTTAGTTCAAACCAAAAATCAACTTTCTAGGTTTAGAGAAAATTAAGTTATTCGAATTTGAAGCATTTAATGAAAATTTGCTACCATGACGCAGTTGCTGCGTCCAGAACCTTCATTTCTATCAATTTTTACGAGGTTATATCGCGTAACAATCTGTTTTTTTTAAATAATTTATGTTTATAATTCTAGAATAGCAAAAGCATATGGCTGTTAAAACAGCTGTTTCAAAGTCATAAAAATCCGCACCGCTCTTTTCCTGCTTTGCCAATTGAAATTTAATTTATAAACTGAATATCATAAAAAAATTATATGTAATTTTCTTTGAATTCACCTATTTTCAGAGCTTCATCTGATAACGAAAACAACAACTACAACGAGCACTCCTCGGTACGTGGAAACAAAACCTCGTAAAACACCCCATAAAGATAAAAATAAAAAATGGAAACAACCACGAAGAAAAGAGACCGGCGATAGTCGAAGTGAAGAAGACAACAAGATGACCACTCTTCTTTTACCAGAATTAAGGACGCCAATGCCCCCTCAGACATCGATTCCCACAGCCAGTCGATCTCCACCTTGGATACCACTCTACAACAGCTCACTCAAATCAAGCATCTATAATTACACAGTGACACTTGTATGTATAATATTCCAGTTCTATATTATACCTATAAGGCAGGCTCTCCCATTCTGAATTTAAAAACAAACTAAATGAAACTTTGATGAATAACAATATTAAAACAATATTTTAATACACATCAATATTTTTGAAGTAATCCTAAATTGATCTAAATGTCTTCCTTGTAAAATATAAACCTATTCCTGAATTTTATATCAAAATGTCTTCCCAAATAAGGGTTATGTTCTTATTATTAGTGTTATTATGATTACTAAGGTTGTTGTTAAAAAAGTAGGACTCTAATTTTACATGTCAGACCCTTCGACAACAATTTTTGTTGGTTAGTTTGTGTTATTCAATTAAACATTTGGTTGTAAATAATTGTTAGCGATAGAACCATTCATTGTGTCATTTTTATATTCTCAACGTAAGACATAAAAAGAATCAAAATATCCTTTTTATAACCTAAACGTATCAAATCTAAATATCATGTAAATTGGATAAAATTATTATCAAAAAATTTATATATTAAATTATTTTAAGGAAATGATCAACGCAAAATGCCTATAGGAGGATAAATTATTTTTCAGTGTGTTAAAATGTAATATATATATATATATATATATATATATATATATATATATATATATATATATATATATATATATATATATTTCTTAAAAAATTTTCGGAGATCCGCCAGATCTAAAATAAAACCTCTATTATATTGCCCAGCTTTCAGAGCTATTTATTCCTCTATCAAGCCTACAAACTGGAAGACAAAAAGTACACTGTACATAGGAAAAATAAAACAGTGTTAAATACTTTCATATAAAGCGAGTTTTAAGAATTTAACTTAGAAAGACTAAATAACATAAAACATTTCCAAAATTTTTTGTGCTAAATTTGAATGAAAGTTGATGTTTCAACGTTTACATTAGCAATGGAACCTACTTGTTGAAAATAACTCAACGCCGTAGAAAACTTACATATGACCTTATGTGATTATGGTCGGAAAACATACCTCTTACCATACTGTACATAAGCAAAAAAGTGTCGTCTAACCCTTGTTTGAATGTTAGCGATGGCTGAATTCTTTTAATTTTGATTAAATTTTTCTCTCAGTTTTAAGGTTGTCTAATCAGACTATGTATTGCCAGCGATTTTTTGTAAACAAAATATTAAGGATTACTAGATAATGACTCTTATGTCATTTGATAAAATTTTAATAGCTAATTAGATTGTTTGACGTTTCCTTAATTTGGTGAAAGCATTTCATACTATATACAAACGCAAATACTTTTTCTGTGGGGTTACAGTTGCTTCTTTTCTTCTCTGAAACCGGTTCTACTTTTAACGGGATCGTCAGGAAAAAAACATTTCTCTGTGAGGTCAAATGTTGTGACCAAATGCCTAGACTATTTCTACGTAAATATAAAATCATTAAATGATTTAATATTGATCTTGGATAATACAATACAATTGAGCATATTGACCCATGCAGAAACTCGCACAATACCTACCGAGATCTAGAAAATTATACAAAATGCTTCTGAATTAACAAAAAAAATTAGCAAAAGAGTGAAATTAGGATTCATTTACATTTCTGTTTCTGCAATATGTATATATATATATATATATATATATATATATATATATATATATATATATATATATATATATATATATATATATATATATATATATATGTATGTATGTATATATATATATATATATATATATATATATATATATATATATATATATATATATATATATATATATATACATATATATTGCTAAGGTATTTTTGGTTTTAGCACTTTTAGTTGTAGAGCATGAGAGTTCAATTTGCGTCTCTATTATAAAAAAAAACGCTAACATTGATGAACCTGAAATTATGGCAAAAACTGTTTCCTTACTGATGTGTTTTTAAATTTTTATCTCATCTCATGGGTAGGGTTCTGTGCTTGTGCTAGCATTTTTGTTTGATATATCTTATTTATAAATTTTAGTATTCCCTAGTGTTTTGAAATTTCAAAAAAAAATATATATATATATATATATATATATATATATATATATATATAATTGGGTTCTTTTGATTTTACTTTTAATTGACGGTGAAAAATAGCCTTACTTTATCATATAATTAGTGTTTGTTTGATTTGAGGTCAAAATTAAACAGATTATGTAAATACAATCTAGTATGTTTTATTTCTCATTGTTTAAATTCACAAATTCCCATTAAAACATAGTTATATCAAATTTATCATCGCTGATTGTCGATAAATCGATACAAATCAAATTTATTTAAAACAATGAATTAACTAACTATGATCTATCAATTCGGCCATTATCTAATATCCCTTCTAGTGAGCTAAATATACATTAAAATCATCAATAGGACTGACAAATCCTTAAAAACTAATCACACAATAGAAAAAAGTCTGCACATTTATTACGATAAAGTTCACAAAACTACTTACTGAATGATGTCTAATTGATTATTCCATTGTATGTGTACTAATTGCTTTCCATTTGATCTACTGTTTGGATTTTGTAGCTTGCCTGTGATTACTAGTTATTTTCCATTTTATAGAAACGGTCTCAACAAACCGTGTACCAGATACTCACATTAATTTTCCCCATTTTAAACTGAATATGATTTTATCATGAGGCACTTGCCTTTCACGCTTAATTCTCAACTCTCATATTTACAGTTTCACCGTACGTCAACGAATGAAGTTTTACTTCCCGCAGTTCTTTTACGAATCGTCCATCGTTCCGCCAAAGTCTTCTTAAATAACTACCTGTGTTACAAAACGTCTTCTCTCGCTGTACCTGGGTAAAACAAAGCTCATAGGCCCTGCATTTTACCCATTGTCCTACTTCCTGTTCGTTGGTATTGACAAAAACTTATTTTTATCTTAATACTATACATTTACTTACTGTCTAAGGATAAAATAAAAATCATTATATTCTGTTAAAACTCTATAAATAAAAACAAGGATATTGTTATGTGTTCTATTGTATTCCAACGACTTTTGCTTAGTGAAATTAAAATGTACTACATGTAAAAAAAAGAAATCATTGTTCTGTATTCTTTTACCTGTTATGCTATTCCTTATTTAAACCTAAAATCTTTTACACTTTCAATTATACAGGGCATTTAAATATTAGGACGTATCAATTTAATGTACATGGCCTGTTTTACTCAACAATAAAATGCTTCTAATCTTCTGACATATTTGCTATCTATAGCAATATATATATATATATATATATATATATATATATATATATATATATATATATATATATATATATATATATATATATATATATAAAGTAAGCCTAAGACGTGAGATAATACACTGGAAAATAAAATATCCAACTTAGTATAGGCAATTAGGTATACAGGGTTAATTATGGTGCCCGCCTTTTAGACATTTAAAGAAGTAGCAAATCTAGAAATTGGCATATATATGTTTTGCAGAGTTTTGGATTTAGGTAAAATATATATTTAGTTTTTTTTGTGATGCTTTTTGTTTTGCCAGGCAAAACTACCGTCTTTTTTATCTTAAATAAAATAAATTGCATGTTGTGTTAACTTTATATTATACTATGCTCGGTAAGTTTATTAAAATAATAATGTACCACTGAATATATATTGTTTCTGAGATGTTTGATTTAAAAGTTGAAAAATGACACTGCTCTCTGTAAACAATTAAATACAATGCTTGCAGCCTACATTAGAACAAAATGCTAGCCTACATAATAAAAATAATAATTTTATATTTATAAATAACATAAATATAAATATCACCACAGTAAACAAACTCCGCACCCAGAAGTTAGACTTGTGCGGGGGAAGCTTAAGCTTACACACACACGCATAGACAAGTTACGACACCCGTAACTTATCAGAAGCCGGCCTTACGATATTCAAGTGAAGCGCCTCCGTAGCCGTGTGGGATAGTCGATTCTGACTTTCCAATTCGGACTCGGAGGACGACGGTTCGAGACTCACCGGCAGCGGATGATTTTTCAAATCACTGCTGTCGTTGAGATCGAGCAGCATCAGAAGTCTCACGGGGATCTGCTTGTGGGTTATTTTCCTTTAATTTATACACTAATAATAAATAAGATATTATTGACGTTCTTTTTATATTATACAATAATAATATAAGCAGTTTTTGCATATTAGCAACATCAACAACTTGATGAAACTAGAGGAAAATATATTAAAAGTTCTGATATGGCCCAACATGGCTTCAAATCGATATTGATAAAAGTGCGGTTATAGTATTTACTTTATTACTCATTTATTTTCACTACAAGCTCGATAATACACTGTCTCGAAGACCAAGCACACCTACTGACCGAGGAGTTATTTTTAATTGCACGTTGTATTTTATGTGTCATATTGAGTCTGTAACTAACTTAACAACTAAAAAAGAATTGATTGTTATCGCAAACACTTTTTCCATCACATTCACAGTACGGGTTCTCTGCTATCTTCATTTTCCATAGACGATATTTGCAAGCACTGTGGCCTACATCTATTCTGACCAGCGCTGTATAGATAGGTCTGGGGAGTTCTAATGTATTCATTAAAAAGATTTTAATGAAAGAGGTTAGGATTTGTTTTGACACATTTCCTTCTATCAATTCGTTACAGTGATTAGATGCTTTTTGGTTCATAGAGTATTTTATTTTCACTACGTAGTCTTCAGATCTCACTAGCAGCTAGTAGTCTCCTTTAAGTCTTCTTTTCGTGGTCAATTTGTCTGCTTCTTCATTGCCTCTGATACCTTCGTGCCCTTCAGCCCATGCAAATACACATCTCAAACCCTTCTGCATAATTTTAAATAGTTTTCCCATAATCCTGCAAGTTAATGGATTGGTAGATATACTTTTTGGGTTATTTAGAGCTGAAGAAATTAATTATAATACTTTTTGTTTTTAGTTTTAGTTGTCTATTTTTTTCTGTTTCTCATCATTGAGTTAAATAGTGAAATAAATAAATATAAATAAAATCGACACAATTATTGTAGCATTGGAGCTTGAGGGAGAGTTTAAAAATTGCTTGATTTTTCAATTAGAAATCAAAAAAAGTTAGCTTTCTAACAATTTTTGGGCTCTAAATTATACTTGATTCAGCTGGCACTATGAATGAGTAAAAATTACTTCTTATTTATTAGGTAGCCGAGCATTTTATTCAAATATTTGCTGTTAAAAGCTTTAAGGTAATTACTACTGATGAGCATTAATCATTTCAAAAAGATATTAACCTTCATTTTGGATTTTTTTTTTCAAATTAAGCAACGTCAGAAACGATGAATTCTAAGTACCATATTATTTTGGTCATTTAAACGTAAAATGTGAGGTAAAAATGAAAAATAGCATCGACTTCCGATAAAACCAGAGCTTTTAGAGGGCAGAAAATAGTAAAAGTGTATTTAAAGCTTTGCAAGACTAATAGCTAAAAAGTGTTAGCTATTTTAGTGTATTAGTTTTCCGTAACTCAGTGGTAGGCGGTGAACCGCGAATAACCCTGTTCGTCTTCATAGAAGCATATTTGGTGTTAAATAATCACTATATTTCCATTGACTATGCAAGGTATATGGTAATTGTGTACATATTTCTGTGTAGACTGGCGTTAGTCTAATTTTATAAAAGGAAAAAAAAAGACGAAAGTTCAGTATTATGATCCTTATTGTCTTCCGGTTAAAAAAATAACATATAGATAATTTGTGATTTACCATTTTAATACAGCCTAATAGCAAATAGATTAAAATATTTACATATTGTATACAAGTATAACATAAAATTAACAAAAAAAAATACATATATATTATAAAATTTGTTGAACCTATTCGTGGATTATCTCTGTTATGTCTGCGTTGACATTGTTATAGCATTTTTTGATATAAAAATTGTACGAATTCTTAAAAGGATATCCATTATTTGTATAAAATGTAATTTTGTATTTAAGAAAATAACGAACAATCATAATATAGTTTGTCTAGAATAGATAATACATTATATGTATTTCAAAAGAACTGTTATCAAATTTATTATTAATTATATTATAATTATAAATAATTTAATTGATGTAATGTTGAACTATACATATATACCTTACCTCGTGCAAGTGTAACTTGTAAAATCATGACAATAATGTAACTCAATAAAACATTTATATAACTGAAGTGTGGCGTTTTATTTTACTATTATTATTGCGGAAGTATCCCGGGAGGTTTAGACGTTGTTTTGTTGGCAAAAACCATATAAACGGTTCAAAAGTATCGCGAAGGTAGGACTAAAATGCGTCAAGTCTCTCGTTCAATGGTAAAACCTAGTAACTTGAGTTACTAGGTTTTCAATATTATGCGATAATCGGAAAGACCATGAGCTGGGCTTTCAGAAAGTATACTTACATTTCATTCTAAGTCACTTTTTCCATACGAAATTTTATATCTCAATCATAGTAGCTTGTACTTTCTCGTACAACAACTACACATAGTATCTCGAAATACTGTATATAATACCAATTTTACTTGGAAAAAACATAGCAAAGTGAAGTTGCTAGATTGTACCATGATAAACACATCCTACGACATAACCTCAAAACCACCTGTAAAAGCACTATTTTTAGATGTAACTGCTTTTAGGATTTATTTATATTTTTTGTTTAGATCTATCATCGACTGCGAATCTACTTTAGAGTTAAGGGACTTTTCAGAAGATAACGATAATTCAGACTGTGATCTTCATTATATTTCGGACAATAAAACTAGAATAAGATACGTACTAACATTATTTCATCAAATTTTGTCCTTTGCAGTGGCGACACGGTAATAAGTCCCGTAAATGATAACAAAATCAATGACAAAGATGTTTGTGAGCAATGAACGGAAGATGTACAAACTGCGTCTTGAAATGAATTTATAACCAATATCCAATTCAAAGAGCGAGCGAACAGAAAAATACAAAATCCAGAAGAATGTGAATGTACGAAAAGTACTGCCACCTTGCAACATCCAATGCCGTGAAAAATGTGGAGATAAGATTAACGAGCATATTCGAGAAAGTATTCTAAGAACTTTCTGGAATTATAATTTTTCTCAAAGACGTTTATTTTTAAGTTATCATATTAAACAGAAACATGTAAAAAGCAAAACTACCTCAGCAAATATTCATCAAAGAAATAGTACTTGTAGATGTTTTCACCACAGATAGGTACATCCAATAAAAAAGAAATATTAGTCCAGATCTTCTTACATACGTCGGGAATGAACACAGATGAAATGGTAACTTAACTTTTTGGAACAAAAATATTACATTCTGTGCAAGTAAAAGTAATAATTGGTACAGGCAAGAGTGCAAGAAGGACATTTCAATTTAATAGGGATATATTAACCCTCTAATTGATAGTGTAAACTGTGGTGAACATTGGTTTCAAATTTATTATTAATTCCATTATTTCATTATTTATTTCATGAAAATCAACTGCCTTGGCAATATTAATTCTAGTTCACATTTCTTTTAATATGTTATACAATTCACTATCTGTTGATTAGTATCTGAAGTAACCTTAGTCAGTATTTGAAAGTGTGTATGTTGAATCGCCATTGTTCTATGATTCCACTGGACTGCAAGGTAAGTTATTTAATGTTTTTATAACTGTTTGTTGAAATTTTGGTTTAAAATTTTACATGCTTTATCCTCAACGTATTTAGAATGCGCTAAATTAATTACCTCGGAGAACACACTGGTAGAAATAAATTCTTTCCGCGTTTAACATGTATGTAACCTAGAGTTCACATCACCGAGTACCTTGATTTTTATTAATCTTAGCTGTAGTTTACATTGCCTGCTACAGAGCTTTAAGATGTAAACTGTAGTTTACATTGCTTGCATAAAGCTTTTAGGAAATGTGAACTGTGATTCGTATTACCTATTTAAAAACTACACAGCAAATCTTTTGAGGATACTACTGAGAAATATTTTTATAGACGAATCCTGAAAGTACAAGTCATAGAATATGGACAGCAACTTTTTTACGAACCCGCGAACTGCAAAAATATTAGCTTGCAGCGCTCACACCTCCTGCTGACTCTAAATCTGACCAATCAGGCGATGAACATGAAGAATTGTTAGCTCCACACTATATTTCTGACATCTCTTTGGATTTAGAGGATGAAATGTTTCAACTCGTACAACATGATGAAAATGTAAGGTTTCTGGATGAGAATGATATAAATGACATCAACACTGAAGAGCCCTTTATTTGAACGGATTCAAACATAACAGAAATTCCATTGGCTTTTGCTGAGACCAGCACTGTATCCTTAAGTGCACCGATTTCGCGTTGACGTTCTAACAGAGAGGTATTCAATCAAATTGGGACTAAATATATGCCAAAAAGCTTTAAACCTGCAAAAAAGTCTCTATCAATAAAAATATCTAGAAAACGTGCATATAATTGGAAAAATGGGCCATATTTTTCTTGTGTTGACATACCTCATAAATAATTTATTACTCCTGATAGAGTGAAAACTTCTTTTGGATATTTTGAAACTTTTTTTGGTAAAGAGATCATAGACCTAATTGTTAACAATACCAACCTATATTCTGTTTAAAGCTATGTGACAACGTGACCAAACAAGAAATAAACGCTTTTATATCAATAGAACTCTATATGGGATTTATAAAGTTACCAGCTTATGTCGATTACTGGAGCAATGAGCTTCATTTAGTTTTACAAGAAATGAGCCTCAAAAAGTACCATAAAGTCAGACTTATCTACGTTTTTTTAATAGTCTTGATGAGAGAGAGTTAGAGATTTTTTAAAATTCGATCTATTGCTGAAAAGCTCAGGCAGAACTTCCTCAAGGTAGAGGAAGAAAATAGAATGAGCATTCACGAAATAATAATACCATATAAGGACATCAGAGCAGGTTCACTTAAGCAGCATATGCCTAACAAAAATATGGGGCCTAAAAGTATTTGTAAGGGCTAGTATTTCTGGGTTTGTCTACGATTTCCTATTTTGTCAAGGTGAACGGACATTTTCAAGACACCATTTTTCTGAGGACGAAAACTATTTTGGTTTATCAAGTAAAATAGTTTTAACTTTGTGTCAATTAATAAATAATAAACCACTATCAGTCGTTTATTTTGATAACTTCTTTTCATCTCTTGACCTAATAGTTCATTTGAGGAATGAATACGGTACCCTCTGATTAGGAACTATTGGTTCCAATCGACTTCGCAGTTATAAATATTCAAATGATAAAGAATTGATGAAGAAAGGTAGAGGCTCACATGAACAGTATTGTGATCATAACAAGGAGATAGTGGTTGTAAAGTGGGCAGACACAAAGTATGTAACTTTGGCTGGTTCGTATATTGGCGAAGAACCCATAAGTACTGTAAAGAAGTACTCTAAAGAGGCTAAAGATGGAGTCGACGTCGAATGTCCTCAAATTATAAAAGAGTATAATTAACATATAGGTGAAGTGGACCTCGTCGATATGCTCGTGGCCACATACAGAAGAGGATATAAAACACAGAAATCTTATATGTGCGTTTTTTCTGATTTACATGATATATCCGTGAACAATAGTTGGATGCTTTACAGGCGTGAATTTCACACAGGAAATAATAATTCCAATCATTTATCGTTGAAGAAATTTAGGCATAGTATTGCAAATGTGACGTTTAATTTAATTCGCCGAGGTAGGTCAACAGTGGCTAGTACTAAAATAGTAAGACTAAACACACCAGTGGTTCCAAGACCCCAGTGAAGTTTGGTATGACGAAGTGGTTCATTTTCCCAGTTTTTGCGACAAAAAAAGATGTAATTGCCAGAGTGGTGTAACGACTGTCACTTCTAACAAATGTAAACTGAATTTATGTTTTACTCCAAAAAATAAACTGCATTTTTGACTTTAGTGTAAAAAAAGTAAATTTACTGTTCATGTAACTACACTGTCTTATTTTAGTTATTTTTTGCTTACTTTGTAAATAATGTCTTAACAACAATGTTGTCTTTGTTTTATTTTACTTATTGTTAGTTAATAGGGACTTTACTCACTTTGTGATATGTATCAAACTGCAATAATAAAGAACTTAATTTCGCAATGTTTACTTTAATTAACATATACCCGACCATTTTGTTTGCCGCAATAAATGGCAATGTTAAGTGAGATTCACATTACAATTTTTTCTACAAAAAAATATTTTTCTGACAATGTGAAGTTCATTTGGGGTCAAATTATGCCCAATAAATTTGGAAAAAGCATTTACATAATTTTCCTCTTCCTTATTATGATTTTCCAATTGGAGGGCTAAACCAAAAAATTAAGGCTCACGTATAAACACATAATCTTATTATTTCACATTATAAATTCTTGCATTCACGGAAATTAAAATATCTTCCTTGTGACTCAAGCATTACAACTTTGTGGATAGATTTCTGTATAAATACCAAGGCCTCATATGAGAAATATCGTGCAGTATTCGATTCAATGAATGCTGGTTTTGATACCTCATCTGAAGATGCTCAGTATACGGGAACCATAAAGCTGAAACTACTATTATAGTAGCCATAAGGTATAAAATTCTCTAGTATCTCAAAATTGCAATAGAGAACCGTATACCTCTCCCAGATAAGAATACGTAAAAAGTAAGGGATTCAAGTGGTCATGTGACTATAATATATACACCGTTGATATGGAAAAAATTCTTAAAGTTCTCGAAAAGATCATAAACAATTCTTAATTCACACTCGATTAGTAGTCTTTAACAAAACATTCGCTTGTTAACATCACCACAAGGATAAGTAACTCCTCTGGAATAAGGCCATCGAAGGTCGCAATGGTCCTAATGTAACTTCCCGTTATTTCCATACTATCAGAAACGCAAGTTCTGATGTAATGCACCTCATATTCGGTGCTGACAACTCTACAGCACAGAATAAGATTTGTGTATTATACTCAGGTATGGTTTGCATAGTCAGTGCTCCCTGGGATCCATCAAAACCACATTCGAGTAGTTTGAACTTGGTCTATCATTTATGAGAGCCAATTCAGTATACAGACAAATAGGCCGAGAATGTAAAAACAAGGAAATCTTTGACATGAACGATGTTACTGATGTAATAACAAAATCATCTAAAAACAACTATCCCGTTCTATTTCATCACAAAGTCTTTATTGGTTTCAAAGGATGATACTGCGCCTAAAGAACAAGAAAGCTCCTGGGCATGATGGTATACATTCAGAGGTCCTTAAACAGGTTGTGGATCTAATCCTGACCCAACTTGTCTTTATATATAATAGATGTATTGAGGAGGCAACGCTTCCCAGGGTTTTCAAATTCGGCGCTGTGAAACCTTTTTATAAAGGCGAAGATTGCCTAGATGTGACGAATTATAGGCCGATTTCTTTGATTTCCAATGTTGCAAAGGTTTTGGAGATAATACTAAAAGAGCGACTAAACAGTTACCTGCGGAAATGTAATCTCTTGTCTGATAATCAATATGGTTTTGGTGAAAAAAAAAAAAAACTCAGGATGCTGTAAATGATCTAACCTCCAGCATATATGATAGTCTTGACAAAGGCATTCATCCGTCATTATCCGTTTTTCTACATTAAAAAAAAAGCTTTTGACACTGTCAGCCATGTAAAACTGCTGGAGGTTCTGGAAAGTATTGGCGTAAGAGGTAAACAACATAAGTTGTTTAAGAGCTATATGACTGACAGATTTCAAGTAGTCAATATAAAAGAGACAGTGACTAGCTCTCAAAGAGTGGAGTTCGGTGTCCCTCAGGGAAAAATTTTGGGTCCTTTGCTTTTTAATATATATATATATATATATATATATATATATATATATATATATATATATATATATATATATATATATATATATTAATGACCTCTTTAAATTGCGCTGTATGGGCAAAGTGGTAGGGTACGCGGATGATACTGCTATTTTCTATATGGCAGACAGTTGGTGTTCCTTAAAAAAATTTGTTGAGAGGGATCTTGAGGTGATTATGGCATGGTTTTCTGATAGATGGTTGACCGTGAACCTTTCAAAAACCGTGTTTGTCCCTTTCTCATCTTACGTCCGCTGTTTGCCCTCTTATGACGCAATCAGTGTTTGTAGTGATTTGGCAATACGAAAGGTGAACAAAGTATCATATCTGGGACGAGATATAGATTGCCATATGACATGAGATTTCCATATTCAAAAATTGGTTGAAAAACTTGGGGTATTGCTGTACAAATTTAGATTCCTTAAGGAGATGTTGGATAATAAACATCGGCGTATTGTATATCATGCATTGGTTGAGAGTGTTCTGCGTTACGGCATGCTAGCCTGGGGTGGTGCGTCTGAGTCCCATCTCAGATTCCTGCAAAGTGCCCAAAACCGAATTGTTAAGGTGATACATGGTGAAGATTATGCTTACCCTAGTGATCGTCTATACAAGGACACTTGCTTGATGGATATTAGGGAGCGATTTTACTTTACGGGTGCAGACACTCAGCATGCTCAGCGGGAGAGTCTTACAATAATAGAGCATTCACATTTTACTAGACATAGCACACACTGGTTTAAAACGCAAAAGGTGAGGAAGGCAGTTGCGCAGAGATCATTTGCTTACCTATGAGTAAGGGTTTATAATTCGGTGCCTCCTGAAATAAGAGAACACACTTCTTTGAATTGATTTAAGAAACGATTAAAGAGCTGGATTTTTCATACCCTTAGAAGTGTCATTAACTCTTTGTTTAGAAGAAATTGACAACAGGGGGACGAGTGCGCGCTGGTTTGCTGCACGAGTCGGTGGTTTTGTGTGTATGCGGGCGCGTGTGTGCCTGGGGGTGTGTGTGGTTGTTCGCGTGAGTGTCGGTGTTTATTTGTTTCTTTGTTTTTTTTTTAGTGGAGAGGGAACAGTGTGTTTGAACTGGAGACGGGCAGGTCGGAGTGGATATTCGTTATTGAGGCATGTATACTGTGATTGGAGACTGGAAACTTAGTTTTTTTTAGATGTTGGTGTTTTAAAGTGCATATATGCTTTTTTGTTTTTGTGTAGCAGATGCGTTACGATGTTTTAAACAATGACTTCTTTGGAGGACGCATATGGTAGAAATGATAGAAATTTTTGTGTTTTTTCTGTAGTTTTGTTTTTGCTATACTGCCAACAAGTCTTTGACTTAGACAGTTTTTTTTTTTTCTCTCCATTTGTCGGGGGAGATTTTTTATGGAGGGAAACGTTCTCAATAAATGTGTATTATTATTATTATTATTATTATTAAAGATGGCTGTAAGCAACGACACAAATCAGGTTTGGAAGGATAAACTAACATTCCATTATAAGAAAACATTCGGATAGCAGAGTTTAGAAAAAGTTGCAAATCTTTATTTTTTAAACAATAATATTACTAAGAGAACTTTGGCGAATCACAGTTTAAAAAAAATACTATTCAAATACCAGAAAGTTGTACGTATAACAGGGGAATAAACAGTGAAAAAAGGTAGAGGATAGTACGAGACTTATGTCCACATAGGCCAGAAAGAAAAATATTTTGACAGGAATTGGCAACAGTGCCCAAGGTCATTGTTTTGCATCTGCTGAATATGAAGCATCGATAGCAAACATTTTATATTTTCGTTTTATGTTTTCTTTCTGAGTATTCAATTACCCTTATTATCTTGTACTGTATTGTATAATTAAGACTGTACTGTATCTTGTAACTGTACTTTCGATATGAAAATAAACATTATAATAAATATAATGCTAATTTCGAACCGGGCAAGTCGAGTTACTACCCTTTGTTGATCAACTATTAACGTTAGTTATTCTAACTAAAACCTAAAAGTTGGAAATAAATTAAACAATTAAAAATTCAGAATTTTGTGTCCTAAAAATACAATTTCCAAAGTTAATGGGACTTATGGTTCACTAACGCTACAGTCTTTTTATACATCTCTAATTTGTTGGAAACTCATATAAAACAGTCACTAGGTTTTTCCATTGCACGTGAGAAGTAAGCTCCTGTCACGTGATTGATGTTTAAAAATATTAAAAAGCATAGAATATTTGTCGAAAAGCACAATAGATTTTGTAAATATAAATAAAATGCAAGTGTACCAAGTGAAGTATCTAACTAAAACCTAATAACTCACTTTATCAATTAACTTATGTGCCTAAGTTGAAAATCCAAAAAAATATGAGAAATTCAGATTTTTTTGTCTTGAAAATACAATTTCCAAAGTTAATGGGACTTATGGTTCACTAGGGCTACAATCTTTTTATGCATCCTTAATTTGTTGAAAACTCATATAAACAGTTATTAGGTTTTGCCATTGCACGGAAGAAGTGTGATAATGTCACGTTCTTGATGTTTAAAAATGTTAAACAGCATAGAATATTTGTCGAAAAGCACAACCGATTTTGAGAAAATAAAAATAGTCCAAGTGTATCAAGTAAAATATACATTCTCGAAAGATTTAAGAAAGTATAGTTATATACAATAAAATACACTAATTGTCAAGAAAAAGCAAGGTTTTTATCAATGTTTAGTTGAAATAAATAAAGTTTATGGAAACTACGGCAGTGAGAGGAGCAAAATCTATAAAAAAATCAAAAAGTGACATTATATAAATTTGTTTTGACAGAAAGAGTTTGAGAGGAGAATGTTCAATAAAATTGTGTAAATGCAAACACAAGCATTGCTTACCTGTAAGACACGTTGCATAATTTTGGACACAAATAAATAAGTATAAGTACAGGGTGTACCAATTAAAACTTCCCACCTGGATCTGAATTTAAAAAAAAAGAAAAAAGCAGAGACACGTCGACTTTGTTCTCAAGGAGAACACATGATGCCTTAAGAATTGGCTCCTTGGAGCCTACCCCTTGGACATAGGTGTAAAGTACCCTTAAATTTTATTGGCACCCTATGTTGAGTGACACCGCATTTTAAAGACTTCTCAATTCTGCTACCGAAAACATGCGACATCAATTCAAGAATAAGACAAAATGTCAACGAATAGAAGAATATTACTCATTTACTCATTTATTACTGGTCAAAATTATACAATATGCCTTACAAAGAAGCTGTGCTTGTGCTTGTATTAACATAATTTTGTCAAAATCTTCAAATAATCAAACTGTCAAAATTTTATTTTAATGTCACTCTGAATTTTGATCGATCTTGCCTTTTCTTCTCTTTATTCTTCCACAAACATTTCTATAGCCGTTACAAATATTTATCTTCACTCTCGCCTCACTATTTCTCTTTATTTCAACCAAACCATCTTTAAAAAAACATAATTCTTCAGCACATAAATTTTGACATTTTACATGACATATATAAAAGTTTAAATTTTTTTTTAATTATTTTTTATTTAATTAAATGTTTAGATTATTTTCCCTCCACTTCCAAATAACAATAAAATCTTCGCTTCACTTCCGAACGAACATTTAGAAGCATGTCGGGTGTTAGCTGACGTCATTTTTCAACAATTTTCTGACCAAGCTCCTAAATGTTTGGTCGTATTGCATAAAATTTCTACTTCACGTGTCCTCATAAAAAAAGTCTAAGGGTCTAAATCTGTCAATCTGATTGAAAATCTGCATCCTATCCAGTGATTTAAAAAGTATCCTGGGACTCAAGTTTGGTTCCACTGCGATGTGACCCAAAACAGCTACCTGATTACCCTCATTACGTACGACCTGCTCACATTGGTGCTTTTTGTTTGCAACCGATCCAGTTTCCCAAAATTTATGCATTAGAACCAGGACGTACCGATGCGAAGTGTTTTTCCCAGGATGACGATCATTGAAAATCTGTGCGGGCTGTTGTGCACAGTTGCTATTCTTTTTCAGCAATTGTACAAACCATTTTCACCAATCAGAATTCAATCGACTTTGTGATGATGTTACGGTATACTTACTTGTCTTATTTAAAAAAGAACGGGTAAGAAAGTTGAATTAATAGAGTTTATTTAGAGGTAAAGAAAAAGTCAGAAAAGAAAATCTTTTTATTTAAAAAATGTTCGTTCGAAGAGGGAACAAAAATTTTATAATGGTATGGAAGTGGAGGGAAAACAATTTGAACATTTAATTAAAAAACACTCTTTTATTCACTTCATTTTGTCTTACTCTTAATTATTAATGATGTTATTGTCATATCCAAACCAAAATTTAAAAAGTCGTATGTTGTCATGAGCAAAATTAAGGAAGCTTTACGATAAGGTGTCACTCAACATGAGGTACCATTCACCATTTAAAATTTAATGGTACTTTACGCCCCTGCCTAATAGGTAAATTCCATATCACCAAAACTTACGCATCATGTACCCCCTCCACCCCGCTTGAAAACAAAGTCAGCGTTTCTTTTTCTTTTTTAATTCCGATATTTTTCAGCTCGAAAGTTTTAGTTGGTACAGCCTGTATATCTAAAAAGAGCTGCACATGCAGAAAAAAATATTATAAAGACAAAAATTAATTAATTCAGGAACAAGATTGTGAAATATGAGTTCTTAAATCTCATATCAGTTCATTGGAATAAAATGGAGGGTTAGAAAGTGAACTGATTGTGAAATAAAATGCAGAAAATCCTGGTGAAAAACATAGTGAAAACTACACGGAAAAGGTGGCTAAAAGAACTGAAAAACAAGCAAGGAAGGTAAATTATAAACCAAAAAAGATACAGGTGTTCAATAAAAATGAATACTACCGGAAAAGTAAAAAAAATAGTTGAGGCAGGTAAACAATATCTATATAAAAATAAGGAGGTAAATGAAACAGAAGGCGAAGAACTAAATTCTATGCCAAGGCATAACAACTTTTCAGAAAATTTGACAAAAGTAAATATGAAGAAAGGGGATTATAAACAAAGAATTGTAAACATTGGTGTGGACGATTCGAAGAACCCAATTCATCAGAATAAAGCTTTAAGACCTGACGATCGTATCGGTAATAAAGTTAGCGTCATCAGAGGGAAGAATAAACTAACCGAATAAAAACTAGAACTACTCTTTATATTTTAGTTGCCAAGCAGTTTTGAATAGCGTCTTCTACGAAGATAAACAGACAGACCCCCACCGTCGAGTCTTAAATCCGTGTAATTACAGTTTCGTACCTGCTTTTGTAATACTGTGTGCGTTATCAAATATTCCTCCTAACAAGGCCACACTGATTATTAAGATAACATAGAACCCGACCTACTCTATGCATCGATACATTTTTGTTCAAATTTCTAAGGATATATATATATATATATATATATATATATATATATATATATATATATATATATATATATATATACTTCCCTAAGCATCTTACTGAAGCAATCATTTTCGGTTAACTTGAGATTTTCTTTATTTACATGATTATTATCCCAAATATTCTGAGCAATCCATGATCTATCAATAGTTCCATATGTCAGTTGCGCTAAATATTATTTAAATCTAGTTTCAATAGTCCTTTAGTTTGCCCAATATATCTAAGTTCACAATCCTTACCACTTATTTCAAAGAATTCCGACACTTCTGTGGGTTTATCTTTATCCTTTGGGTTACCTAGCAAATTTATTAATGTATTTTTGCAGAAAATGTTAGCTGTAAATTGGATTTTTTAAAAATGCTATTAAAACCTTTCACAATTCGCGGTTCAAATGGTAAACAGACTACCGCTTTGTCTGGTTTATCTTTTCTGAAAGTCATAGATTCCGCTAATATTTTCTTTGTTTTATGTTTATTGGTTAATTTTTCCACATAGCAGATTACTATAAGAGTAACCGTTATGCTTAGCTACAGTTTAATATGTTTAAGGTCTCTGTTGTAGCTTTCTTTATTTAAGGGAACTTTACTAATTTATAAATCACAAAACAGAAACTAGCTGTTTTTTGTGAAAAACTACGGTGAGTCAATCGAAAAGTAACTCAGAGTAGCAGTTTTCTTTCTATTGGTGTCAAATTCTATAGTGTCTCTATCTTTTGGGACTAATACATCTAGAAAGTATAATTTGTTATTAATTTCTATTTCATGGATGATAAAATACCCCTCCATTCGGATCTCCAGGAGAAGGGAGTACAGGGGGAGCCAGCATCAAGATTTAACATATCCTTCTCCAAAATTCTAACCTGAACTCTGTTCACCATTTTCTCCAGGCTAATAGGCCCCAACTACTCTTCCTCACCGAAACCCAAATCAGTGTCAAAATAGCCACTAATCACCTTAATTTCCCGGCGTATGAGCTTCTTACTTCATTTAGATTGCATGGAGGTGTGTGCCGATACGCCCGTAGCAATCTACCCTGCACCAGAGTCCCCAATTTATAAGCTGGAAGAAAAGACATATTTAGGATGAAACTCTCTCCCAGGGCTGCAACTAAATTCATCTGTTGCATTTTACGGTCACCTTCTAACAACAGCTTTGTCCACCTCTTCGACTATTTTTTTGAAGATCTGATTTCTGAATATCGTTCCTCCGAGGTCACTATTCTTGATGACTTCAACGTCCATAATAAGGAATGGCTAGGATCTTCAAAAACCGATCCACAAGGGAGAGCAGTGGGGGCCTTTGCAGTCAGCAATTTTTTAGCCAATATGGTTCAGCAACCTACTTACTTTCCATGCATCACAACACACAGCTCAAATGCCTTGGATCTCCTTCTAACTACAAAACCTGAATGCTATAAGACATCAGTCACCCCCCCCCCCACCCCCCCCTTGGTCGCTCAGACGGGATTACTTTTCCACATTTCCATAGGCGTCTGTCTGTTCCTCTCATCCTGACCCCTCTGATATCTCACAAAACGTCACCGAAATTATCCAAGCTGACATGTAATTATTTATTCCACGTACACAGAAAACGTCTTCATCCACTCAAAAGCCCTGGTTCTCTAAATCCTGTGACAAGGCCAGACTTGAAAAGGTCAAAGCTCACAAAACGCCTCTACACATTCCCAGTCAAGAGAACCGTCAAGCATTTACCGACGCAAGAAACCGCTATGTCCGCATTCTTTCGGATGAGCAAAAAAACTCGTTAATAGCCACATCAAAAACAAAGTCCTCCAAACTCCAACGGCAGCAAACTCTTCAGAACTCTTGCTAAATCTATTGGGATTCTGCAAAAGCGCGTTCCCAACTCTTGTTTCAGGGAATGAAATCGTTTCTACCGCCACATAAAATGACGGATATCATTTTCAAAAATAAAAAGCAAAGCCTCTGGCCTTGACGAGATCTCAGCAATTGTTCTCAAAAAATGCGCACCAGAACTTGCTCCTGTCCTGACTCGTCTGTTTCAGACATCTTACAATAGAGGCATATTCCCTAGTAACTGGAAAACTGCTCGAGTACAACCCATCCCCAAAAAATGATCCAAAGCGCTTCCTAGCAACTACAGGCTTATTTCTCTCCTTTCAGTCGTCTCTAAAGTGATGAAAAAGTATACACACACCGAATTACTAAAATGTCGTGAAAAACACAGTCTAATCTACGACAGGCAGTATGTATTCCGTCAGCGCAGATCAACTACCGACGTCCTTTCCTTTGTCAATCATTCTTGGAAGAAGTCTGTGGAACTACACGGTGAATCCCAGATTGTCGCTCTAGACATATCCAAAGCATTCGACCAGGTCTGGCACGCAGCGCCGCTTAATAAACTTCCAGCCTATGGTCTACCACCAAAACTCTGTACCTGGAAAGCAAATTTCCTCTTCAATTGGAGGATTTCTGTCGTATGGCGGCAGTTCAATTTCGTAGTGTCAGTGTACTTTCGTTGTTGCAATTTACCGTAGTAGCAGGTTTCCAGACCGTGTAAGTGTCCCAAAAGGACTGACACGTTTATGGATAGAATAAATGGTATTCAGAACTTAATGAGGAAATTGAGGAAGATGAGGCAGATTCAGATAAGTTCTAGCAGATAAGAGTGAGATAAAGACCTTTTTGATAAAGTAAATTCTTAATATATGTAACTGACATAGAAATTTAATTCACTACTTTCATTTGTGTAAATTGATAATCTTTATTACAAAGAAACAGATAAAGCGCTCGAGTAGATTCATTAATGCTTCAGATTCATATAATTACTTTACATTTGAGAGAGCTGTGATACTCTGTGAGATTTCTTCACTATAAAACTGAACTTTAAGTTATTTTATTGACTCAGAATAACACTTTGGTATTATTTTAAGTTCTTGGCTACTTACTCTGAGTAGATGGATGTTAATTATGTGAGCTAAGCGTGCGCACGTCTGGTAATCCTTAATTGTTGATATAATTAGTGAGATCGTAGGCTACTGATCCACTAGACGATTAGTAGTAACTATTTGAAAGTTTAGAGAGCTAGATTTATTGAGCTGATGTGTAGATTTTCTTATGCTGTTCAGGTCAGAACATTGATTATTGCATGTATATTTCAACTTGTGTTTGAATGTTCTTTTAATAATAAATTGATATTTTATCTAGTGGTAAGTTTGTTTTGAGTCAGTCTCACCCTTGAAGTTTGCTCAGGTGTTTAATTAGTGAATTCGATCATTGCTATAGGTGGCTTACAAGGTATGGAGTGATCCAATGTGTTTTTGGTTGAAATTGGATCACTGGTGAGTTAAGGTAATTATTTTTAATTAACAACTTATCGGAATATTCAGGGGTAGATGTACCAATTAAGTGGCGCCCTGTATAACATCTTATTTACGAACCTCGCCCGTCTCCACTGCTTAAAAGCTGGCGGCCACCTAACTTCCTGGTAACTTTACTTATATAAATAACTGTTTTAAGATTCTGAGGTTGCGTTTAAGTAGGGAGATTTTGTCATCGGCATAAAAGAGCTATAAAATCTAGGGGAAGGTAGCAGTATTACGGTAAAAATACAATATCTGTGTTATTAAATGGTTATAATGGTTTGTGGCAACAAAGCTATTTGAAAGTGTTGTAATTGTATTTGATAGTGAAGTGATAGCCAATTTACTGAACTATGATCACAGGATGTTTACATAAAACAAAAAAACTATGTCAACCAACAGCAAATGTCGCAATAGTTGTTGTTTTCAACAGCAATGTGGTTAGTAAACATTAAAAGGGTGTGGTAAAATTTATCTGCTGTTGTGTTCATATACCCAGACGTCTTTGTTGGATTTAATTAAGCAGCTATTTAATTGTGAGGCAAATGGAACTCATGCACAGAATAAAGCCAGCGTACAAGAAAATTCAGTATAACGGGAACAACCTAGTTTATCAGAACAAATCCAGTCTATCCAGAAAAATCCAATTTATTTCAAAAGATAACTAGTCTGTTTGCAAACTATAAACCAGTTGAAAAAAATACCGGCCTGATAAAACCCTGTAAGAAGAGTCAAAAATTTACATTGGAATGCTATAAATAACCATAATTTATTTAGGGTATTATTGAGGTTAAACTTACCTTATGTATACATATCCATGGGTTTAAATTATATAAAGATGGGGTTTTGTGATGAATTTAATAATTCCCACCAAAGTGGTATATATTGTGCAACGCTTACGGTACAAATATTTAACAAAAAACTTGATGAGATCCAACAACTGCTGCAGGTTTTTGCAACCTATATTTCCCAAGTTCTGTTATTCATTATCTGTTTTCCAATGTATCAATTTTTAAAACTATTATTTCCTTTCAAGATAACAAATTTACAAGTAAGGATATAAGAAATACGCTGATAAAGATAAGATTGATAAGAACAGACAGTTGGAAATATTTCGGTAAACGCAAAATTTCAAGTTTTTTATCTACTATTTTCTTATAGTCTGTTTATCAATTTATTACTGTAAATATACTTATAGTCGGTGTCACCTTTTATTTATTATGTCTGAGCAATAATTTAAAAGTAATTGCAGGTGATGTTTAGACCCGTCAGAAAATTAAATACTGTTATTTTTTTCTAAATCTCGTAGTTAATTTTCATTAGGAAAAGAATACTCTTTAAGTGGGGGATTCAATATATTTTTAAAATACACTATATTGGTAGCTTGGTGAGCTGCCCCAAAAAGCTTTAGAATGAAAATGTAGCATAGTGTAAAATTTAAGGTTTAAGGAAGATTATTTTAAAAAATTAGGCAACTATCGCTTTTATTAAGAATGTATGACGTTTTTGCCAAACCACGACTTGGTAAGTTTCATATTATAAAAAAATGAAAAGATAGGGAATAGTGAAATAAATATTGTAAACAAAATCGGCTTAGATCTTCTTTAAAACAGCTTGTCCTTGTATCTTTAAACTAAAAAATCCAACGTCATCTAAGATCGAAAGAGCCGAATTTATTTCAAGTCACGATTCAATTAATTCTCTAATTAGCTGCTTACTTAACCTCTTTGTGCCTGACTTTTTCTCTTTCAATATTTTTTTTTAGTGGGAAGAAATCTTTGATAATGTACAAAAATTTTAAAATGTAAAAACTGGTCCGGTTTTGGTGGCCAACGAACCTCTTCAAGTCGTGTACGCACATACCAAAATATAATTATTCACGAAAACCTTTTCCACGAAATTTAAAAAAAAAAACATGAAAATTAAAAAAAAAATCAAAAAAACCAAAAAACAATTTTTATAATAACTTATTAAACATTTATTATTTATTATTTATCGTTATTTATTATTTATCACTAATTACCAAAATTTCACAATAAAAGTTTACAAAAAATTATTAAATTCATTAAATTAATTTCTGAGAAAATTCGCTACTATAAAACATTTTGTATAAGAAAATTCGCTAATAAAAATAAATTAAATAATTTTAAAAAAGATTCAAAATCTGATCTAAATACAGAAGTAGAGAAGCTGTAAAAATTGAGCCAGGTGCAGAGAATAAAACAAGCTCTTCCAAAGCCACAAATCTCTATGTCAGTGTTAACTGTTAAACGGTTCACAACTAAGGGCAACAACATTTGCTATTAAACTTGAATAAAAAGCGATAAAAGCCCTTATCTCTCATTAGTGATTTATTTAACAAAAAGTCGCTAAAAATTTCGAAAAGAAATTTTGTCAACAACGAGATTTGAACCTACATCCCTTCGCTCATGAGCCAAATTCAATTTCAAGTTTAAAATATGTATTCATAATTCATGGGTACACAATATTACAATATGTTAGGTAGACAGTTTTAGTCTATGTCTATAAACAGAGAAAACTAGACATCTAGCAACATTATTTTACAATTTGCTTAGTACAAATATGGCTCCTATAGTAAGATTTATCCGTGGCTTATGTTTACATATTTTGAATTTAATTATATGTATATATATATATATATATATATATATATATATATATATATATATATATATATAGTTTTTATATCTTGTTCCTAATGTTTTCTTGAGTTTGTTGATTTTAATTAGCAGGAAAATGAGTGAAAATCTGCCTTAAGAACGCCTAACACCTGGACTAACTTAGGCTTGGGAAGGAGAGTGTAATACAATGTAGCAGCGTACAATGCTGATCAGTTATTTATTTGTAATATGTAAGTTCTATTTCAGAGGCATCTTTTGCAACTATTTTAACAAATGAGAAGAGTGGCATAAATCTAGAATATTCTAATATACACTTAATGCAGTATTTACCATTTTTAAACCGCAATAGTTATACTAATTGTCACGTTTCAAATCTCCAATTTGACAATTACAGGAGAAAAGCTATGAAATTTTCAAAGCATTTTTTCTCGTACTTATTGACGTTTATGTGCCGTGAAAAGTAAACGTTGTCTGTTATGTTTAATGATTTTGTTTAACACAGAATATTTTGGTATTGCGCCTTCTCTGACTTTTAGTAACACTAAAATTTTGCTTCAGTAAATGCCTATAACTTTTTTCTTTTAACTTTTTTGAATTTTCGGTGTAATACACACACACACACACACACACACACACACATATATATATATATATATATATATATATATATATATATATATATATATATATATATATATATATATATATATATAAACATTAAAACGGTAAAACCGACCACATGTAATTTTTTGTAGAAAATTCATTCAAAATAATTTTGAAATGGGCTTTAAAATCACAAGACTTACATTTTTTTTCTTAACTCAATTGTTTAAAATTAGCAACCACCCTTTCTCAGAAAAAAATCATGGATAGGTAGGTGAATAAAAATAAACATTGAAATAAAGTAAGTTCAGAACGAATTTTATTTGTTTATTTAAATAAACCAAATAACCATGCACCATACGACAATGTTGCACGCTATGCGCAGCTGTAACTTTTATCTAAAAAAAAATTAATTACGTTTCATTGAGCTAACCTGCAAATCAATATTAGGTGATCTTGTGTTTCGTTTAAACATTTTCCAAAAACCATTCGATAGTAGCTATATGCAACAATATTAGGACGCCTTCGTGTTGTCTCTGGTTGAACTAACAATGTTCAATTAAATGCTGCTGTAGTAATCGATACCTAACTAATTACTGCTTTCTGATATTGTATCTGGTTAGAGGTTGTGGTGATTGTAGATTATTGTATATATATACAATTGATTGGGTTCATATAGTAGGGTGGTTGCACAAGCGTATTTGCTTCAACTACCTGTGTACATAATTACTAATAAGTGATGGCAATACTAGTTGTCGAACGTACAGGATGAGTCAAAGATTGAATAAAGTAAAGTTTTTCATTTATGGATAAATATTCTCAATAAAATATATATGTATATTATATTATATGGCTACTAGGTAACTGTATTTTAAACCTATTTTGAAATGTACAAAGTGTGTCAAAAAAAGCAGAGCAGTAAAATTGTTTTTTTTTTTCGAACACCTATGTATTGTTCGATTTTCAAATTCTACGTGTCTATCTGAAACTTTCTTATTACAGGTGTAATAGAGTGAGCTCCAAAATTATGGAATAATTTTATTAAAACTTTGTGTTTCCACAGGTTAACTCCAGTTCTCAAAAATACAATTATTTTTTTCATAAAATTTACGTTCTTCCCAATCTTGCTTTTAAAATATGATGTCATATTTTTTTTAATGACAACCCCTATTTTTTATAGATCATTGAATTGTCTACACGGTATCATAAAATTTTGATACATCACATTTTTTAAATTTTGAATGAAAGTCATTTAAAGAGTAGAAAACATATACTCTATTGAAAACAACAATAAAAATAACCAATGATATAAGATTATTTCTTGTAAATAAAAAGTTTTAAATTGTATGCACAAGTAGGTACTAATCAATAATACAGAAGAATCGAGTGTACGTCATTGTCGAATGAACGTGTAATATATGTAAATAAGAATGTATATAATTATTGGGTAGTTTTATTAAAGGCTGTGAGTATATCTTGTATGTTTTTATAGAGCGATAAGAAATGCGTTATCGCCGACACCAAAAATATTCACAGTCCTACAGATACGCTCGTAAATTATAGTAGCATAAGTTTATTAAAAAGCGATTTGTATTATAGTAATGTACGTTTTAGAATAAAGCTTATTTGGGGTTACAAAGTATTTAGTTTACTTGTAAAAAGCCACCACAAAAGGTTACATAAAAATGGCGACGAGGATAAGTGACTCAAATTGGGAAAAATAGTAAAAGAAAAGGTAAAAAGTGATATAAAGTTTAAAATTGTTAAAAACAGTAGGTACTCTGTTAAGTAAAACAATGGCAACAAGTACGAGCATTGAGCATTTAAGAGAATTTAATCCCAGTTTATGTGAGTGGAAGATTTATAAAGAACAGTTAAATCAGTATTTTATTGCAAATAAAATAAGCGAAGATGAAATAAAGAGGGCAGTGTTATTGAATTGTTGCACAGAAAGCAGTTACCAGTTAATATCTAATTTATGTGTTCCGTTAAAACCAGAAACGGTAGATTACAAAGTGCTAAGCAGGCATTTTGATAAGCATTTTTCACCGACGAGGTTAGTATTTCCTGAAAGACAAAAATTTTATAGTGCAATGAAAGATAAAAATGAAACCATTGCTGAGTGGTACGCAAGAGTTAGGCAATTAGCAGCGATGTGTGAGTTTCAAACAGAACTTTCTACTATGATACGAGATCGATTTATAATGGGTTTGGAAAAAGGTGTTATTTTGGACAGATTATTTGAAGAGGACGCAACAACTCTAACATTGGAAAAAGCATTAGAAATTGCAAGTAATAAAGAAGCAAGCAGTCAGAAAAAGCATGAAGTTTCAATAAAAAGGGAATCGGAAGTTTTCAAAATTCAGCCACAGTCACAATATCAACCCAGGGAAAGACAGCATGGCAGTTCAAATTCCAGTGAGCGAAGAGCAAGCAGAGGTAGGTCATTCCCTGAACAGTGGAGAAGGCACCAGGCATCGAGAGATTCGTCGACGACCCGGTATTCCGACAGCCCCAACTTCACCCGGTGTGCAAGAAAGATGGAATGCTCGACGTGTGGTAAAAATCATACGACACCATGCAGGTATCGAAATTATATTTGTAAAAATTGTGGGCTCAAAGGTCATTTAGCGATTAAATGTAACAAACGTTCAGATTTATTTAAACAAAATAATAATTTCTTGTTATCTGAATTAACGGATGATGTTGAAAATGTGTTTAAAATATATTCTAACTGTAAAAATGATCCTATTATTATTCATGTAAAGGTAAATAATTATAACTTAGAATTTGAGTTAGATACCGGTTCCTCTGTCAGTGTGATTTTAAGCGAAATGAATGAAAAATATTTTAAATATTTAACGTTGCTCAAAACAGATAAAATTTTAAGTACTTATGATGGTACAAAAATTATACCTACTGGAAAAATATTGGTAAATGTTAATTATAATGGAATAAATGATGATTTATATTTGTACGTAATAAATAATGGCGGACCAGCATTATTAGGCAGAGATTTTTTCAATAAATTCAATTTGAATATTAATAAAATAGAATCAGAAAACCATAATGATAATAGATCCATTGTTGAAAGTTTATATAAAGAATTTCCGGCAGTATTTAGTTTAAAATTAGGTCATTTTAATAAAGGTCGTATACATTTAAATTTAAAAGATAATGCTCAACCAAAATTTTGTAAAGCTAGACCTCTACCCTTTGCCCTTAAAGAAAAAGTTGAAAATGAAATTAAAAGACTTCTTGATTTAGGTATCTTGACACCTGTCGATTATAGTGAATGGGCTACACCAGTAGTTCCAGTCTTAAAAAGTAACATGACAATAAGGTTATGTGGCGATTATAAAATTACATTGAATCCTCAGTTAGAAGTAGATAAGTTTCCCTTACCCCGTATAGAAGAATTATTGTTTGTTACACTACAAGATGGAAAGCAATTTACAAAGTTAGACTTATCGCAAGCTTATCAACAAGTAGGAGTCAAAAAAACTTACGACAATTATTACACCGTGTGGGTTATTTAAATATAATAGGTTACCCTATGGGATAAATTCGGGACCAGCTAAATTTCAGAAAATTATTACGTCAGTGTTGCAAGGATTAGAAGGTGTTACGTGTTTTTTAGATGATATATTAATTACCGGTAAAAATACAAAGGAACATTTACATAGAGTAAGAAAAGTTTTACAAAAGTTAAATGAATGTGGTTTATTTATAGAAAAATCTAAATATGAATTTTTTAAAGATAGTATACAATATTTAGGTTACAAAATAGATCAGACAGGGTTACATGTTTGTAAAGATAAAGTAGATGCAATAGTCAATGCACCAGCGCCAACAGATGTCACTAGTTTAAAATCAATTTTAGGTCAAATAAATTATTATACTAAATTTATTCCAAATAGTTCGACATTATTTTATCCATTACATAAACTTTTGAGAATAAATCAGCCATGGCAGTGGACAATGGAATGCGCTCAGGCATTTACAAAAGTTAAATAAATATTAAATTCAGCAAAAATTTTGGTACATTATAATCCAGAAATACCTATCCAATTAACAGCAGATGCATCTTCTTACGGTATTGGAGCCGTAATAACGCATATTATTGATGGGGTTAAAAGACCAATAGCTTATGCATCGAGGACACTATCAAAAAACGAGATGAATTATAGTCAAATTGAAAAAGAGGCATTAGCAATTATTTTTGGGATTCAGAAATTTTATCAATATTTGTATTGTAAAAAGTTTACATTGATAACTGATCATAAACCGCTTGTTGCAATTTTCGGTCCTAAAACAGGAATTCCTATTTTTGCAGCAAATCGATTTCAGAGATGGTCATTAATTCTTTCGAATTTTCGGTATGATATACAGTATATAAAATCAAAAGATAATATTGCCGATTTTCTTTCTAGATTGCCGATAAGAAATAATATGCAAAATATAAGCGAAATTTCATATTTAAATTATGTTGAAGAAAGTAATTTGTCAATATTAAATAGTAACTTAATAGGTAGAGAAACTTCAAATGATCCAACATTACAAAAAGTATGTCACTATATAAAAAATGGTTGGCCTTCATGGAACCGAATAAAAAAAGATGAAAATTTAAAACAATACTATTTAAATAAAAATTCTTTGTATGTAGTTAATAAATGTATAATGTTTGGTTATCGCATAATAATACCTAATAACTTACAAAAAATGGTATTAAAAGAATTACATTCATCACATTTAGGGATGAACAAAATGAAAGGTTTAGCAAGATCTTATGTATGGTGGCCTAAAATGAATGAACATATCGAAAATATAGTTACTTTATGTAATGCATGTTTACAATTTAGGAATTCACCACAATGTGCAAAATTAATTAATTGGGAATATCCAGAAAATGAATGGGATAGAATTCATATAGATTATTTAGGGCCATTTATGAATAATAAGTATATGTTTATTTTAGTTGACGCTTACTCAAAATGGATAGAAGCATTTTTTGTAAATATTCCGAGTACAGATAATACAATTGAAATATTAGAATGTTTATTCTCGCGTTACGGAAATCCAAAATTGTTAGTATCAGATAATGCAACATACTTTGTGTCAAGTCAATTTAGAAATTTTTTGTTAAGAAATGGCATACAGTTCAAAAATTCTCCACCATATCACCCAGCTAGTAATGGCGCAGCAGAAAATGCGGCAAAATCGGTAAAATATGCAATTTTAAAAGCAGCTAAGGCTGGAGAAAAAAACCTTGACAAAATGTTAAACAATTTTTTGTTTGATTATCGCTGTGCACATCATTTTACAACAGATATTGCACCTTCACTACTATTCTTAGGTCGTAAATTACGTAACAGATTTGATTTATTTTTACTTAGCAAAGTTTCTGAAAATAACGAAGGTGTTACACAGTTTGATAAAGAGAATTTAAGGAGGAGGGTACAGGCTAGAATGTATTCACAAACAAAATACTATAAAGAAAAAATACATATTTTTTATAATAAAGGGGATACTGTATTGGTCAAAGATTATAGAAATGTAAAAACAAATTGGATAAAGGGGAAAGTAACAAAAAAGATTGGCCCAAGATCATATTTAGTTTTTATTCCTGAATTAAATAAAACTTGGCACCGTCATCTAAATCAAATTCTAACTTATGGTATTTTATATGTTAAGGGTGAAACCAGTGATCTAACAGCGTTGAATTGTGACAATGATTTTCATCAAGATCAAGATACAAGACAAAGTGATGAAATAGTTAGAGGTTTTGCAGAATTGCCAACGCTAGTGAAAAGTGAAATTGTGAACGTAAAAGATGCGGATAAGGCCTCTTCTGAGATGAACCGGTTGTACCTAGACAAAGTAAGAGAGAGCGAAAAGCTGTAGAAAGGTTTGGCTTTTAAAAATCATCTTCAGATTCCTCAAGGGGGGAAAGATGTAATATATGTAAATAAGAATGTATATAATTATTGGGTAGTTTTATTAAAGGCTGTGAGTATATCTTGTATGTTTTTATAGAGCGATAAGAAATGCGTTATCGCCGACACCAAAAATATTCACAGTCCTACAGATACGCTCGTAAATTATAGTAACATAAGTTTATTAAAAAGCGATTTGTATTATAGTAATGTACGTTTTAGAATAAAACTTATTTGGGGTTACAAAGTATTTAATTTACTTGTAAAAAGCCACCACAAAACGTTACAGAACGTTATTCCTAATAACATAAATATTTTTTGAAAGTTAATTAAGGATGGCAACTTTAAATGAAATACAACGTATAGAAATTTTAATTCTTCCTGAATGCGGTGATAAAACTGTTGTGTTAGTCTGTTGTATTAACTTTTCAATAATAGAGTGTAGCCTAAGCAGTAGGTTCTATGGTTGCATTGACCGCCAACAAGACAGAAGAACGCCAAGCTCGATGTCAAAGATATAAATGACAATTTAAAACTATTTGTCTTCATTTAACTTTCCTATTTGATATTTGTTAATAAACCAATATCAGAAACCTTTAATGCGTTCAGTTAATAACATAACATGGTGTCAAGTGTCTGGTTAATGTGAAGTTTTCTTCATGCATGTCTGTCGTGATAATTGAGGTTACGGGTCCACGTGTTCCTCGTCTAGTACAATATAAATTTTAAAATCCAATTGAGTTCATTTTATACGATGGTAACAGAAACATAGTTAAGTCAGCATCCAACACGGAAACTAAATCCAGCCATTGTCTTTGGAAGGCAATTTGTCGAATAATTGGATGAATTGGTTTCAACAGTTTAAAATTTTCATGTGAGCAAGTGGCTTTGAAAACGAAGAGGACGACAGAAAAATCGCCGTATTTCTCCATTATGTAGGCACGGATGTCTTGTCAATTTTCAACTCCTTTAATCTGGATATGGATACGTGTGAGTACAATGAATTAATCCAAAAATTTGAGTCACATTGTAGACCCAAACAAAATTTTGCAGTAGAGAGTCATAATTTCCTGACGAGAATTCAGAAACTAGAAGAAAATGTTGATGAATTTCTCACAGCCTTGAAAAATTTAAGTCTCACGTGTGAATTGGAAACTCTGCGTGAAAGTCTCGTCCGAGATATGTTTATTGTAGGATTAAAGTCAAGCTGTCGACCAATTAAAGAAAAGCTACTGCAAGAAACTGATTTAACCTTGGAAAAAGCAATACAAATAGCGAACACGATTGAGTTAATGCAGGTGCAAGCAGAAAAACTGAACAAAAATATCTTGATGATATTTTAATTTTTTGTGATTGTTTAGAAGGTCCTAATGAAATTTTGAGAAATGTTCTTGATAGGGCACGTCAAGTTAATTTAAAATTAAATTCTGATTAATGTCATTTTTAGTGAATTTTCTTAGAAAAAATTCACTAATGAGGAGATCTCGACTTTTGAATTTTGAAAAAATTTCTTCAAATGAGCGCGATCTAGGACCCTTAGAACCCATATCCGGGGTCAGTTTCAATTTTTATATGTTTATATATATATATATATATATATATATATATATATATATATATATATATATATATATATATATATATATATATATATATATATATATATATATATATAGCTGTCTGAAGTATGAACTGCAACAATTGATTTTATACAGACTAAATATTTAAAACGCTCATCTTCCCTTGATTTTGATTAGTTTATTATAAGTTGTTTAGAAGGGTGTGGTAAATTCATTTTAAAAACATTTTTAATAATAACTTAATAAATACTCTTCATTGTAAGGTGTGAGTGAAGGTGACCAAGACCAAAACCGGCCTCAGGTTCTGATGCAGACAACTGTATGGTAAATGGTTCAATTATTCGGTTTAAACGTTAGTTTGAATGTGATGAATTCTTGACTCAAATTTAGAAATTAAAGTTTTTAAGCTTATTCTAATTAAATTATGGGGAGATGACAACAATATAAACCAATAAGTTCATACACCTTACAAGTGGTTAGTATAGCAGGTCAAGATGGCGGTGGCTGCCATGTCTCCATACTCTTCATTGTAAGGTGTGAGTGAAGGTGACCAAGACCAAAACCGGCCTCAGGTTCTGATGCAGACAACTGTATGGTAAATGGTTCAATTATTCGGTTTAAACGTTAGTTTGAATGTGATGAATTCTTGACTCAAATTTAGAAATTAAAGTTTTTAAGCTTATTCTAATTAAATTATGGGGAGATGACAACAATATAAACCAATAAGTTCATACACCTTACAAGTGGTTAGTATAGCAGGTCAAGATGGCGGTGGCTGCCATGTCTCCCGTGGCAGAACCTGCAGCCAGTGTAAATAAGACAAATTTAGAAAAAATAGAAAGCTTTTTTAATGATACTGCTTACAAGGAGATCATTGAAAGCTCGGCAAACTACAACACAAGACTATGCATCGAAAGGAGATTACGTCTGCATTTCATCGATACACAAACAGGTGTTGCACAAAACCATTCTGCCTTATTCATGCACAGAAGACAAAGAATACCGGGGTTACTCCCTGGCCAAATATACACGTACCCACGCCAGAGATGGAGGAAAAAAAGGAGACAATATCTATCAATGAACCCCAGAGCATTTACTCGTACTTCTGACAGTATACTCGATAGCGAAGTGGACATGCATAACATATCACAGATAGAGAATCCTGCTCTACAAGATACAGATAGCAAAGATAGCCAGCTGTTACTAAAAGATGACGTTTCTAAGGAGTGGTTTTATGATGAACAGGACATGTTAGAAATTGATACATACGATGAGCCTGATCCAGATTCTGATCTGGATTATGAAGAAACCTATAGCAAAAGGACTAAGAGAAGGAAGGGTGCTGGAAGAGGTCGTGGTGGAACTGATTCTCCAAGCACGCCAGGCAGAAGAAAAGGGGCTGGAAGAGGAAGAAAGAAATCGTCACACAGTTTTGAACCAACACCTGGTGATCCAGATAAGCCATTTTCCTGTGAACTGTGCGGAGCGCGTTACAAGACAAGGCCCGGGTTGACTTACCACTATGGCCACTCACACAAAGAAGGTGCTAGCGATGAGAATTCGCGCGACAGTAACGCCCCCAGCCTGCCCCCGGTGGGAGTTGCTTCTCCCGTCTTTCCCCCCGTGGGGGGGCTGCCGGGGGTGCAGCTACCCATCGCGGCGGACCCGGGGGAAGCACCTGCTACGGTACCTCAGGGCTCCAACCAAGGACAAGTGTATCAAGATAGTTATGTTTCCTTTTTGAACCAGACACCCGGTAGTCAGAATCGTCGTGGTCGTCAACCTGCCAATCCTTCCGCTACACAAGTTCCGCAACCACCTGTTTCCTCCCAGGTACCACCCACCCTTCCGCCTAACCTCCCATCCCAGCAGATACCTCCATTGGAGGACCCACCGATGCCCGTTTTGGTGGCAGAGAAAGCTCTGGAGGCAGCTCCGCCTCTACCAGCTGTAGACCCGACCGGAAAGGAGAAAGCAACACCCAATCCCTATTGTGATTTTTGTTTGGGAGACTCGCGGGAGAACAAGAAGACGGGCGGCTCTGAAGAACTGGTGTCGTGCTCTGACTGCGGAAGATCAGGTCATCCGTCATGTCTTCAGTTCACTGCGAATATGAATGTATCCGTTAAGAAATACCGTTGGCAATGCATCGAATGTAAATGTTGCTCAGTGTGTGGAAATTCAGATAATGACGACCAGCTTCTGTTTTGTGATGATTGTGACCGTGGTTACCACATGTATTGTCTTTCTCCTCCACTGGTCGACCCACCTGAAGGTTCCTGGTCATGCAAATTGTGCATCGAAGAGTTTCATGAGAAATAGTTTTTAAATTTCATATCTAGAGTTTATACAAATGTTTTTAATTTTTAATATTTCTGTTTTTTAAAATGCAGTATTTGTTCTTTTCTGTTTTTTAAATACATTCTTTAGTAAACGAATTTCCTTAAATTTTAGTACTTAATCTAAAACTTAGGTTAACTAGGCACATGATACTTAAAAAAAAGAATAAATGTTAGTGTTAAACTTTTCAACAGCCTATGGTAAATCACTGTTTATATTTTAATTTGTTTCTTATTTAAAACTACCTCTTGTTTGTTTTTGTAATGTTGATTAAACTGTGACAATATATAAATGAATATATTTTTCTTCTATATTGTTCATTAAAATGTATGATTAGAATATATATATATATATATATATATATATATATATATATATATATATATATATATATATATATATATATATATATATATATATATATATATATATATATGTATCACACCGATAACTCAAAAAATAATGACCGATTTTGATAAAATTTGGTATGTACGTTTCTTTTGTAAATGGATTGGATAAGTTCGTTAGTCAGGAAAATCGGACGAGGTTTTCCGGGAAAATTTTGAGTTTTCATTCGAAAAAAATTCTTATCTCAAAAAGTAACAAGCCGATTTCAATAAAATTTGGCATGTACCTTCCCTTTGTAAATGGCTTCGACAAGTCTGTTAGTCAGAAAAATCTGACAAGGTTTTCCGGGAAAATTTTGAGTTTTCATTCGAAGTAAATTTTTATTTCAAAGAATAATAGGCCGATTTTGATAAAATTTGGCATGTACCTTTCTTTTGTAAATGGCTTTGACAAGTTCGTTAATCAGAAAAATCGGACAAGGTTTTTCGAAAAAAATTTGAGTTTTCATTTGAAAAAAAATTTTATCTTAAAAAATAAAAAATCTATGATAACCAAATTTGGTAGGTAGGTTTACGATATAAAAAGTAAACTATACACCAAAATTAAGATTTATATGTTACAAGAAAAAAAAGTTATAATAAAATATTTTGTGCCAGATCATTTCTATGAAAATTCACTACCATAACGCACTTGCTGCGTCCAGGCTTTTTTAATGTCTGAAGTATATCATTTGGGACATGTCTTCAATGGGAATGGCATGCACCTTGATCAAAGAAAAGTTACAGTATTACTTAGTTAAAAAAACCTACGAGTGTTTCTGATATAAAACGATTTTTAAGAATGGTCAATTATCATGGTTCTTACATAAATAATTTAGCTGATAGAACTATACACTTGCGACAACTTTTAAAGAAAAATGTAGTTTTTCATTGGGAAACCGAACATCAATATGAGTTCTATAATTTAAAGAAATTTATAAGTCACGTACCAGTCGTAACTTATTTTAACCCAGAAATTTCTTTAACATTGTCTGTTGATAGCTCAAAATTTGCAGCCTGAGCTGTAATTTTACAAAATAGAAAGCCAATTGCTTATTCGCCTTAAACGAATGTCAGTCCCGCTATGCTCAAATTGAGAAACAGCTTTATGCAATACAATTTGGATGCACTAGGTATAGGCAATATGTATATGGGCGTACAGTTCAAGAATAAACTGACCATATGCCTTTGGTCACACTTTTTAAAAACCATTGTCTCAAGTACCAGCAATATTACAACGCATGATGTTGAACTTGCAGCAGTATGACCTAAATGTAACTTAGAAACTGCAAATCCAAAAAGATTACTCTTTTCAACTGGAGCACCCTGCATATTTTTATATTATGTTATAAAGAATTTGAAACACAGAAAATTTCTAGCCTACCCGAAAGAAATTCTCAGACATACATAGTGAAATTAACCTAATATATTCTGCACTTGCATGTACGATAGCTAATTATCATCCCCAGCCCGCGAATGTGCAGGGAAAACAACTTTACAGTGGAAATCCCCGACCGCGAGGCATGACGGGAGGAGACGCCGGGCATACCACGGGACGCGCTCGTCTAGTTCACAGACGGATCTGGCTGGGAGCGTGGGACGGGGGCAGGTGTTTACTCGGAAGGACCGAGGGTAAGTCATAGTATTTCCCTCGGAGCCCATGCAACGGTGTTTCAGGCCGAGATGTACGCCATCCTGCACTGTGTGCGGGAGAACAAGAGGAGGGGCTACACCAACAAGTGGATCCTCATAGCACAGGCAGCCCTTAAGCAGCCCTTAAGGCACTATGTAGCCCACGGGTAAATTCCTGGCTGGTGAGTGAGTGCCGAGACGAGACGAGCGACCTGACTGGGCAAAATGAGGTGACCCTCATCTGGGTGCCGGGTCACTCGGGGGTCAAAGGCGATGAAAAAGCTGACAGTCTCGCGAAGAGAGGGTCAGCAGAACCATTTATGGGACCAGAACCAGCTCTGGGCGTGTCAAAGAGCACTGCCAGGGGAGCCATTAAGTCCTGGGTCAGAAACCAACACAAGGTGTACTGGGCGGACTGTACAGGGCTCAGACATGGGAAGTCAATAATTGACGGATCCAGTTCAAAGAGAGCTGTGGAGCTGCTAAACCTTAGCAGAGGACAGCTCAGAAACACAACAGGTCTCTTGACGGGACACATGGCCGTCAAGAAACACCTGCATAAAATGGGGCGGTTCGAAGGGGACCTCGCATGCTGACACTGCGGCGAGGGGGAGGAATCAGCCCAGCACATCTTGTGTGAGTGTATAGCTCTGGACCGCAAAAGACAACTGATCTACGGTCAGTCTAGACGGGAGACAGAGCAATATAAAACTTCTCACCCTACCAATCGCTGTGCAGACTAGTTCAAGGCACAGTGATTTTGGAATGGGTGGAGTAAGACTAAGGGTATGCACAATCAACCAAGGGTTGCGTGCTATCGGGTCGGCAAGGCCGCGAACGAGCCCTGAGGGAACAAAACAAAAAAAAAGATACTAAAGAGCTTTGTCGATAGGGATGCTGGGGAACAACGACTCAACATCGACGACTTGGGAGTTGTTAATAAGGTTCATAATTTAAAGAGCCCTTTGGATGGACCAAAGGCTAGTATCGACGTCTGACAAAAACTGGGCATTTGTCAAATATCTTGTAATAATTGCGAGAAATCTATATTTTGCAAACGCAGAGATCAATAACAAGATTCAAAGAGCATGTAGCTCATTCCATATTCAATAGAGTAAAAAAATATAATATAATATAATATAAATTGCCCAACATAATATGATCAACTAGATACATAAGTTAGGCAATAATAACCTTAAATTATTGAAAGTAACGACGGATTATTACAAGTTAGACGCTTTAGAAAGTTTAGACATGCGCAAAGTGAATTCACAAAATTTAATAATTTTAGATATAGGTCCAGTCAATTCAACACGTTTTGAAATGGCGCAAATAACGCATGGCTGCTTTCAACATCGACACAACAACCGGTTATGTGTATCCACTGACACACAGTAATCCTTGATTACCCTACACGCTGTTACGTCATCCGGTGTTGCATTATCCGGCACTGAGGCGTTTGGTGTTGCATTATGCGATGTTATAATTGAAATACTTAATAAAAGGCTTCCTCCAGACAGTAAAAAATTATTGTTAAACAACCCTACGCGTTTCGGCTACCTAGTAGCCATCTTCAGGGGCAAATCTAAAATGTAATAAAAAGGTCTGTCAGAAAACATTGTTTTCTGGTAGGCAATTGTACCGGTTTAAGCACAATGATCTCAAGTTAAACTCTATATACATAATTAAAGTTGAAATCTACAGTCAAACGGTAAAATAGCTTAAAAGGCAACACTACAAGCCAAATACACAATCTAAAACTACAGGATACAGATGAACAAGCTACGTAGGTTACATTACAGTCAAAAACATGCAGTCAAAGCAGGCTAAAGGTTATCATTATCAGACAGAATAAAAGCGAACAAGCTGACTAATTAGTGTTAAAGCAAAATGTGAAATTGAATCTACAAAACAAAAAGCAATGGAGTGAACTGACAGAGCAAACGTAACAGGAGGCCACACAGTCAAGCAGAAACCCCATGACTGTTTTAAAGAAGTGATACAAGAAAAACAAAATGGCATCAATACTTATTTTCTAATTCCTGAAAATTAGATTCAAAACTATACACAAGTTGACAAGGTTGGAATTTTCATCTATAGTACCAGAGTTCCAACAACAACGCACCCGAGTGTGCCGAAAAATCGATTCATGGTGTCATCCAATCAATATAAAACGGTAATTAAACCACAAGACGAGAGTGAACGTCGGTCATTTATGAAAACTCAAGATAGCAGATGGCGCTGGTTAGACGACAAGCCGGCTAAAAACAAGGACAGAATAGCGGACATGTCAGAGACAAAATGTGGAGAGAAGGGGAGCCACAGAACAGCCATCTTCATATACGTCATAATTTGGCCATAGAAGAACCATAGACTACTGGTAACATTAGTTCACTAAATGATTATACAGTAAAGGAAAGTTCGACATGTCGGTGTTGGACAGGTTCAAAACTTCGTTGTTGGAACATTTGACATGTTTGAAAATCTCCATTTCTTCTAAGATGAATTGTTCTAATCCAAAACTTGAGGGATGTAAAATCTTGGCATCAGTGTTCTTATTGAAGCTGTGACCACTCTCTCTTAAATGACTAGCAAAAACTGACTTATAATCCGATATTTCATCATCCGGTATTGCATCTCCGGTATTTCATCATCTTCTGTTGCATCATCAGGTATTGAATCACCGGTATGACATCACCGGTATTACACCATTTGTAGTCTAGATGGGTATATAAATAGCATAATTTTATCGATACCATTATCGACAGCTACTAACGAAAACAACTTCGTTGTCGAAATACGTATTAGGTGCATAACTCTCTGCGATTATTTTGTGCTTTTTTAAGGTGATTCTGCTTTTTTATTTTACAATAAGTAGGTTTTATAATTACACGCAGAATTTAAAACTCAAAGAATACACAGGATGTCTAATAAAAAAAATACCAACTTTGTACTGCCTTGCATTCTGTATAGTCCAAAACATTTTTAAGATACGCACACTTAGTACACAATAGGACAATATATTTAATTGAAAACGTTTGTTTATAATCGACAAACCTAATTTATTGAATCCTTGACTCACCCTGTATATAGAAATACACATTTCACTATGTCACCTCAGCTCCTTTAAAACTAGGCATATTAACTCTTCTAGACATTCAGGTTTAAAATGGTCTATCTATACAGGTCTTCTGATTATTATACGATTATTCCTGCTACGTGTTATTTTTAGGTCTCATTACTGAACAATTTGGAGATTAAACGCTTTATCTAGTTTACAGAAAATCGAGTTTTTATTCAACAAATTGAAGTACCAAAGTGACTAAGTACCAAAACTTAGAAGGCTTAAATTGTACCTTCGAAAGATTGGCCATTCTATATGGCAGGATAGGGGTTAAAACATTTTAAATTAGATATCAGTAGTTGTGCAGGACAGACCTATTTTTGAACCAGAGGTACTATGTACATGCTGTTATATATAGCGTGAATATTATTAAACATTTTGTCCATACCGTTATCGACAGCTACTGACGAAAACAACTTCGTTGTCGAAATACGTATTAGGTGCATAATTCTCTGTGATTATTTTGTGCTTTTTTAAGGTGATTCTGCTTTTTTATTTTACAATAAGTAGGTTTTATAATTACACGCAGAATTTAAAACTCAAAGAATACACAGGATGTCTAATAAAAAAAAATACCAACTTTGTACTGCCTTGCATTCTGTATAGTCCAAAACATTTTTAAGATACGCACACTTAGTACACAATAGGACAATATATTTAATTGAAAACGTTTGTTTATAATCGACAAACCTAATTTATTGAATCCTTGACTCACCCTGTATATAGAAATACACATTTCACTATGTCACCTCAGCTCCTTTAAAACTAGGCATATTAACTCTTCTAGACATTCAGGTTTAAAATGGTCTATCTATACAGGTCTTCTGATTATTATACGATTATTCCTGCTACGTGTTATTTTTAGGTCTCATTACTGAACAATTTGTAGATTAAACGCTTTATCTAGTTTACAGAAAATCGAGTTTTTATTCAACAAATTGAAGTACCAAAGTGACTAAGTACCAAAACTTAGAAGGCTTAAATTGTACCTTCGAAAGATTGGCCATTCTATATGGCAGGATAGGGGTTAAAACATTTTAAATTAGATATCAGTAGTTGTGCAGGACAGACCTATTTTTGAACCAGAGGTACTATGTACATGCTGTTATATATAGCGTGAATATTATTAAACATTTTGTCCATACCGTTATCGACAGCTACTGACGAAAACAACTTCGTTGTCGAAATACGTATTAGGTGCATAATTCTCTGTGATTATTTTGTGCTTTTTTAAGGTGATTCTGCTTTTTGATTTTACAATAAGTAGGTTTTAGAATTACACGCAGAAATTAAAAATCAAAGAATACACATGATGTCTAATAAAAAAAACTTTATACTGCCTTGCATTCTGTATAGCCCAAACATTTTTAAAATACGCACACTTAGCACATAATAGGAAAATATATTTTATTGAAAACGTTTGTTCATAATCAACAAACCTAATTTGTTGAATCCTTGACTCAGCCTGTATATAAAAATACACATTTCACTATGACACCTTAGCTCCTTTAAAACTAGGCATGTTAACTCTTCTAGACATTCAGGTTTATCTATACAGGTCTTCTGATTATTATGCGATTATTCTTGCTACGTTTTATTTTTTAGGTCTCCCAAAAAACTACTGAACAATTTGTAGATTAAACGCTTTATCTAGTTTACAGCAAATCGAGTTTTTATTCAACAAATTGAAGTACCAAAGTGACTAAGTACCAAAACTTAGAAGGTTTACATTGTACCTTCGAAAGATTGGCCATTCTATATGGGGTCGAAACATTTTAAATTAGATATCAGTAGTTGTGCAGGACAGATCCCTTTTTGAACCAGTGGTACTATGTACATGCTGTTATATATAGCGTGAATATTATGAAACAAGAGTGTACGTACTAGAATAAATAGCTTATATGCTCGTATTATAACGTTATAAGTGCTATTTTATATAAAAGTTGTGTGTGTGTGTGTTTGGTTTCTTTAACGTCGGCCTATTTCCGCGCCTATGGCCAATCACCGACGCCAGGGAGCAGTTTCACCTCACTATCCTGGAAATTTTGCCGAACCCCCGCCTTTCTGTAAGGAGGGTAGGGATATTTAACGTGCCCAACATCGCATGGACACAGGACAGACGGCTTTACGCCCCCTCCGAAGGGCGGAACGTGCACACATTCAACTTGCTCAAATACAATGCCAGAACCTCGGTTGATGTTAATTTTACAGTTTGTACTGAAAAAGTGAAAGGAGTACCCTGCGATCGAACCCAGTACCCTTCGGTTCAGAGGCACACGTTCTTACCCATGAGCCACCAAGCTTCTTTATATAAAAGTTAACAACAAGATAACTTACTAAAATTTAAAAGAAACTTAGGTGCCTGCTTAGGGCAGAACATAATATTTAATGCAATTCTGAAAAATATGTGGGTTGATACTTTATAATTTGAGTGTCGTCAGACATACAAATATAAATCGAGGCTCGGTTAACTTGATTTATTCATAAATAATGATTTCTATAAGGCCAAAATGACTATAATTTATTGTGAAAGATGGAAGCAGTTATAATTAAAATGAATTAATTTAAATAGAGGTTAGAGATTAGCAGTGTACTTAACCATACAGAAAGATCAGCATTTCGAGAAGAGAGACGACGGTACGACGGGAGTCCCGCAAGTATCCATTCCGGGACCTATCTTCTAAGTTATAATCTATGATGGAATCCCCAAGTTAAAAATGGTTAAAAGAGTTACTCTGGTTGGTTATGCCGATGACTTAGCAGTCCTAGTAGTAGAACAAGATACACTTAGGTTTCGAAAGAACGGAACGTTAAGAAGAGTAAACAGATGGACGACGGCCACAGAACCCCAGCTTGCCCCTGCAAAGACAGAGACAGTTATCATAAAGGGTCCAAAAATCTGGGGCGAATTTTCGTTCCGCTTAAAGGACACCATGATAAAACCAGCGAAGACCCTGTTTTATCCAGGAATAACAATCGGCGAGTCACACAATTTTGGCCAGCATGTACGAGTGGCAAAAGTAAAGGCTGAAAGAAGAACAGCAGCACTAAGTAGAATAATGCCCAACGTGGGAGGTCCAATATCAGCAAAACGGCTACTGCTCAGTGGAGTAGTAAACTCAGTTCCACTGTACGAAGCACCGGTATGGCATAACACAATAGAGATACAAAAATATAAAATGATGATGGAGAGCATGCAGAGTGTTACTAAGGGTAGTGTGCGGGTGTGCGGGTTCCGTACCATCTCTACGTAGACGATTCAGGTGTTGACGGGCGTCGTACCCGTAGACCTGTTAGTGGAAGAAAGATGATTCCTACATAAGGCGAGGCAGCAAAACAGCTAAGCTGGCTGCCAGAAGCCAAACCATGGAGAAATGGCAGCAAATATGATCCCCAACCACCACGAAGGGAAATGGACAAAAAGATTGGTTCCAAATATGACAGACTGGATGAAATGCAACCACACAGAAATGAATTTCTGGCCCACACAAATCCTAACAGGCCACGGATACTTCAAATCCTACGCGAACCGCATGGGAAAGTTAGACGAGAACGAGAGCAGATGTATCTACTGCGGGTAAATGACAAGGGAGTTTTTGTTTGTCCAGAGTTCAATGAGATGAGAAGTACCACCCTGAACTCTGTAGGGATATATAATATCGGCGACCTGGTACCAACAATGCTGAAAGATAAGAGTTAATGAAAAAAATCATGGAATTTGCCCAACAAGCTATGACCATAGAAGAGAGACGCAAGACCTGGCGAAGCGAAAAGAACAGCTGACTAGGTTGCCCGAATCCCTAGTCGGTTAAAGCGGACGGGAAACGTAGGGACAAAGTGGAAGGGGAAGAAGAAAATTCAACTGTACACTCGTGCAGATATGTCCCAAATCCATTTAAAAGAGAGCTATATCCTCACCCAAAGGCTGCCATCCCTTGCCCATAGACGTGCCGTTGGTGACCTCTCTCTCTTTTATAGATATCTGCACGGGCACTGCTCAGAGGAGCTTTCCTCCATAGTTCCCCCACCTGCTGCCCCCAACAGATCTACCAGGGGAACAGAGCAAATGCACCCTTTTACTCTCCAGGTCACCAGACATAGAACATCTTGTTATGCCCGCTCTTTTATCCCGAGGACTTCCAAGTTGTGGAATTCCTTGCTGGCACAACATGTTTTTTCATTCTCCTCCGAACCTCCAAACCTTCAAGTCCAGAATTGACAAGTTGCCTCTTTCCTCCTTGTCAACACCTCAACACCCACGGTACAATAGTATTTAGGCTGTAAGCCCTCGTGGTGGAAATTAAAAAAAAAACAGTGTGTAATAGAGCGGTTCTGGGGAGCCACTAGTTTGGTGAGCAAATTCGCCAGCTACGCTCCACAATAAAAGAAAACTATGATGTGCATGCCGGTGGTCCTTGGATTATCTAGGTACGAGAGGGTTACTCAGGCCTAGATATATTCTCCTGGATTAACATTGTAAGGACCACTCAGAGCTGACAAAACCTGTGGATGTCTTCTCCTGGGTTGTTGAGATATTGCTGCTACAGGTGATTCTGCACGACATGGTGTTAATGGGGCTCCCAAAACGATAGTGCTCCCAAAGCAACGGTGCTCTCAAGACAATGAATATCTTGATGGGGCTGTCCTAAACAAAACGATATCGCTTAAAGTAGTTGACTCTGTGTGAGTAAACTGTCATATTTGAGGTTATTCATTCGCGATCAGCTTGCAGGTGTATCCACGTTAAGAAACAAAGTTAATCTGCCTTCATTCTTCAATTATTAGTAATAACATTGTACGAGAATACCGCCACAAGCTATTACAAAACAATAAAAGAAGCATCAAATATAGCAATCACATTTGAAATAAGCAATTATCATGGAGTGTTACAAAGCAAAAACAGCGTTTCGGATAGCAAAGTATTTAATTTGACTCACCTCACATGAGCGTGCTACCTTGTTCGCCTAGCCAATTATTCTGAACATTTTTATTGTTGTTTAGATTTTGTTAAAAAGAGAATGAGTTGAAAGCTATACGAGCCTATAAAGAATTCTGTAATCTGACAAACGAAAATGAAGTGTATATTAGATACCGAAACCAGATACCAACTGTCGGTTTCAGGATGTTTACGAACACCGCATGAGAATATGTATGTTTCTATGGGCATGAATTTAAGACGTCGTATTATAAATTTCATTGAGTAGGAAAATTGTAAATTTCATTGACTAAGAAAATAATAAATTTCATTGACTATGAAAATAAGGTAAAAATGTACCAATAAATGTTATAATCGAAATATATAAGTTGTAAAACGTGTAAGACGTTACACTATGAAGAAAGTTAAGTCCAAGATTCAGAGGCAAGGAAACTAAAAATAGTGTCTGGGGAAGCCTACATCAATTGACAGTAAACAAAAATTTCCAGTTAGAAAGCAACCAGAGCAACAAATAAGCTCTTGTCCTATATTCAGCGTATCATGTTTTTCTTTAAATAGTATTATTATTTGATTGAAAAGGAGATAGGGACGACTGGCATATATCTACCTACTTTTATAAGTACTATTGGGACTTATAGGCAAAATACGCACAGTCATTGGATTGTTTCGCTCATTTGAATTCGTTTGTTTGGCAACTGTTTTATTTACATTTTATCTTAGATATTTTGCACAGGGTGTTTTAATTTTACGGCTGCCTCGTCCTCACCCTTACGTAATTTTAAAAACGCCAGAGTAAGTACAGAATGTTTAAAGAATTTGGTCTTAGACTTATTACAGACAGTGTTTTAAAAAAAGGCTGCAATATACATGGTAAAAAATAGAAATATACAAACCAAATGAGTGCATATATGACAAACTTTTGTCTAATTTTTACTTCTATTTTCATTCGATACCGAAACGATCGTCAGGTCTGAAAATGTTTTCTGGTATTGTGTTTATTCAAAATATACTTTTTAGTGCTCATCTTAGGTTCCAATCTTCACCAAGTGTGTGTGTGTTTATTTCTTTAACGTCGGCCTATTTCCGCGACTATGGCCAATCACCGACGCCAGGGAGCAGTTTCACCTGGAAATTTTGCCGAACCCCTGCCTTTCTGTAAGGAGGGTAGGGATCTTTAACGTGTCCAACGTCGCATGGACACGGGACCGACGGCTTTACGCCCCCTACGAAGGGCGGAATGTGCAGACATTCAACTTGCTCAAATACAATGCCACAACCTCGTCTGATGTTAATTGTACAGTATGTACTGAAAAAGTTAAAGGAGTACCCTGGAATCGAACCCAGTACCCTTCGGGTCAGAGGCACATGTTCTTACCATTCATCAAGTAAACTTTGTCTTTTTCAAAATAAGCGAGATCGCGATAAACAGACTTGAAGTTTGAACATACTGTATGTTTTACGGATATTTATGTCCCTACAATATATTTGGCTGTATTTTGAATTTCTGTATCGAGAAATCTTTACGTAGTTGCTTTCATCAAATTGTGTAGACCATTCTCAGCATATTGTAATGTAACAGCCTGTAGTTATAAACCTATAGAGCTTATAATTTATTTACCCTCTCTATAGCGTTCTATTAGGTTGGTTTAGTCTTTGTAGGGTTGGGATTCCAAATATTTTCAGTGGCATCTCATAGTATCTCAAGACTCCAGATTTGTGATCCTTCGAGAGGCTGAGCTCACATATTTCCAGGATATAAGGTTGTTAATTATCAAGGGCTGTTCCTGTCACATCCCATATATGTTGTATAGAAAGCAGACTACAGCGGGTTGCCTATTTATTAAAGTCAATAGACGACACCTTCATAAAACGAATTAGCTAATTTAGTGCCAGTCGATAACACTAAGTATGCTAATAATATAGACGAAACGCTTTCATTCACTACTCTTTGATATATGCTTTTTGAGTATAAAAGGCATTTTGCTCTGAGGTTTTAATACTGAATTTAAGCAAGATTCTAAATTCGACTTTTAGTATTTTGTTAAAATGTTATTAAAGTAATTATACAATTGCTAAGATAATTAACGTAATCTCTGTACTTTTAAAGATAATCAGCTGTTTCTTACAAAAGTAGCTCATAAAAAATGTTTTAAGCCTGGGGTATTCGTAGGTGTTTCACTGAAATGTTATTGTTAGAATTCAAGTTAAAATAACAACTTTGCATTAAAGAACCATGTGTTTCAGTGTATATATATATATATATATATATATATATATATATATATATATATATATATATATAAACAGTAACTCATTTACCCTAACGTGTTGAGTGTTGTTTACAATTTTATCTGTTAAAATTTTCCCCAAATCTTCTTACTCTTGGGCATAAGTCTTCCTTTGTTCCAATTTCTGCCGATCGTCTCCAAAGATTGTGCCACCAATTCGTCCCATCTTTTCCTTGGTCTGCCTCTATGCCTTTTTCGAACACTGCTTGCCTGCGACACTTTCTTTACTTGTATCTCATCTCCAATCCGTTCCAATAATCCAAACCACTTGATTTGCTGCCTCTCTATACTGTTTCCTATCGGTTATATCTGCACCTCTTCTCTTATTTTCTCGTTTCGTAAGTATATCTCTCTTGGTTACCCACTTGATCCCTCTCAGATACTTCATATTGATCGTTTGTATTCTAGTCTTCTGCTGTTTGTCTAGTACCCAACTTTGACATCTATATAACAAGGTAGGGTTAAGTACCGTTCTATATACAGTTATTTTTGTTCTGTCTGATATATTTCTATTCCTTGTAACACCATTGTTCAGAGCATTGTTCAGCTTTGTTGCATTTTCTATTATTTCCTGTATTTTCGCTTCGTTTTCTCCACCCTGTTGTATTTTCATTCCCAAGTCCTTAAAGATATTCGTTTGTTCTATTACACTATTATCCAATACCACTGTTTCCGCTGCATTATTTTTTCCTATCACCATCATTTTGGATTTCTCTGCTTATTTTCAAATTCCCCTTTATTACTACTCGATTCCATACCTGTAGATTTTGCTGTAGTTTAACTTCGCTTTTTACACAAATCACAAATTGGTGACAAAGGCACACTCTGTCAACGATATTGTTTTCCTATTTTGTATCCCACTATTTGTTTCTTTATTTTGCCTCTTACCCCCTACTTTGTTAAACGGAGTCGGGCTCAACACGCCCCTGTCTTAGTCCCTCCTTAGTTTCAAGTTCTTTTGAACGCATGTTATTTGTTTGCACGTAATTTCTGGTGTTCTTGTATATAATTCTGGTTATGTTCCAAGTTGGTATTCTATCAATCCCTTTTCTTCTTAAACTATCGCATATTAACCTTCTCGGGATACCATCAAATATCTTGTCGATGCCTATGAAGGCCAAGTATTTTTCTCGGTTGGGGTTTCTTCGATCATCTGTTTTATAGAAAATATATGATCTTGTACCTTTCTATCCTTTCTAAAACCACTCTGGGGTTCTTCCACCTGTTATACCTTTAGTTTCTTATCTAATACTCTTTCATACACTTTCAAATGGTTATTCCTCTATAGTTCTTGCATTGTTGTTTGCTACCCTTTTTATGTATTGTCACTATATCTTCTATCTCCCAGTCTTTCGGTATTTGACTCCGCTTTGTAGCCTTATATAGAACAATAACTAAAACCTCCAGTCCTTCACTTCCCAAATTCAGGAGCATTTGAGAAGTGATTACGTCATAGTTCGGGGTTTTTCTTATTTTTAGCATCTTCACCGCATCTCTGACCTCCTCCACCTGAATTTCCATTCCACTTTTTTTTAAGGTCCCCTATGTTAGTTTTCGTTATTTATTTAACTGACTAATCTCCACTGGTATTACTTGGTCCGTTTTAAGTGCGTCCTCAAAATACTTCCTCTCGCATTCTATTATATCTTCGTTTATATCCAGTAGTTGTCGTCCTTTGAATAATATACCATTGCATCTGTATTGCTTGCCGTTTTGCAGTGTTTTCAATATTTTATCGAAAATGCTTTTGGTTGCCATGGTGATTTCCCTTCTGCAAACTCGTTACAAGATTCTTGTTTCGCATTTTTTACAATCTCTTTTACTTTTGTTCCTCTGTTGCTTGTACTCTTCATAGAGTTGATTAATTTTATTACTTAATACATTTTCCTTTTTTGTTTCTTAATTTTAATCTCCGAATTTATTTCTCCATTCCACCATCGTCTTTGTTTTTCGTTTGGTCGCATGACTGTCACCCCACAGGTTAATGTTGCTATTTTTATCAAGGCTTCTCTAAATAGTTTCCATTAGTCTTCCAAGGTATACTCTTGACTATTTTTATAATTTTTTAATTTTTTTTCAGATTCTGTTGTATATTTTTTAGCAATTTCTAGTTTTACTAGTTTGTGTTTCCGTATTACTGTCAGGTCCAAATTTTTTTTGCATCTGTGAGGTCTGGTACCGTATTTTTTGCTCGAATTTGTATCTTTGACATCACCAGATGTATGGTATGTTCACACTTTCGCCGCTTTCTGGACTCTTCTGCCTTTTATCTCGATTTCCAAGTCCTTATTAAAGATTTTATTTTATCAATTATGGATTTTCCGCTTCTACTCACTATTTCCCTAGTGTACTTGTGGATGTTTTTGTGTTTAAAAAATGTGTTTATTATAATCAAGTTATTCATTTGAACAAAATTTATTAGTCTGCTACCGTTCCTGTTTCTTATATTTTCCCCGTATAGCCCAATTACAGTTCATGTCATCTGATATATTACTCCTACTCTTGCATTAAAATCTCCCACAATCATAATCTCCCAGTTACATTCTCAGTCATGTCATCCATTTGTTCCCAAAATTCATCCTCTGTCTTTGTATTCTCACCCTCACCCGGTCCATATACTACGATTACAGTTGTTTTATCCTTTCTTTTGGTTTGTAGTTCAATCAGCAGTATTTTCCAGGAAATTTGTATCCACTATCGTAAAAGTTTTCGATGCTGCTGCTTTATGATGGTTTACACGCCTCTCTTGCTCTCTGGTTTACACGCACTCAACTATATATTAATGTACGCCCGTCCTGTAGCATCGTATATCCCTTCTCCTTCATTTTTAGTGAATTTTCTTAAAAAAATTCACTAATGAGGAGATCTCGACTTTTGAATTTTGAAAAAATTTCTTCAAATGAGCGCTAATTAGGTCCCCCAGAACACATATCCTGGGTCAGTTTCAATTTTTATATGTTTTTATATATATATATATATATATATATATATATATATATATATATATATATATATATATATATATATATATATATATATATATATTTATTTATATATATATATATATATATATATATATATATATATATATATATATATATATATATATATATATATATATATATATATATATATATATATATATGTATCACACCGATAACTCAAAAAATTATGGGCCGATTTTGATTAAATTTGGTGAGTACCTTCCTTTTACAAATGGCTTGGATAAGTTCGTTAGCCAGGAAAATCGGCCCAGGTTTTCCCGGAAAATTTTGAGTTTTCTTTCGAAAAAAATTTATATCTCCAAAATTAACAAAATAAGGGCAACCAAATTTGGTGCGCGGGTTTATATCATTATAAGTAAGCTATCTACCAAAATTTAGCTCTGTAGATCAAAAGACAAAAAAGTTATAAGCATTTAAATAAAAATTTATTGGGATTTTCCTCAAAATGTCAAAGTTGCGATTTAAAACGTCAAAAATTGGCAACATTTAGGCAAATAACTTGAATCTAGTACAAGCTGTGGAAAGAAAATGTCTCAAGAAGAATGTTTTACAAACCCTGAAGTCTTAGTTTCAACCGTCATTGTCCTTCATTTTACTAAAATATTTCCAGAAAATTCATTTAAAATAGACCCTTTCTCTGATGCTTGGCAGTAGTCTTAGCTATAGAGTTTATCGTTTAATGGCATATAATTTTTGTCGAATTTTCCTAAAAAAATCAATAAAGCTCAATATATCCGTTATTAGACAAGATATGAATTTTTTTTATTTATTACTTGTAGGGTGTCATGAGCTACATCTTAAAAAGAATTTCTACAATCATAGGATGGCCCATAAGTCGTTGGTGATACAAATTTTCTTATTTTTTTTTAATCAAACACGCCTTATGTTATTGCATTTTTGCATTTACCATCGAAATATAATGCTGGTTTGTAAGAAAAGAAATTCTGGATGCAGAAAGTGCGTTATGGTAGCGAATTTTGATCAAATGCTTCATATTTGAACAGCTCAATTTGCTATTAATCTATAAGGTTGACCAAGAAACGAGTTTTTTCAGGAACACTTAAAGTTTACTTTTGGAAATTTTTGTACATTTTCACACAATAAAGTTATTTTTATGAAACATGGCACATTGTTTTTACTATAAGGTTATACTGGTAACCAAAAGTGATGCCTGCTTTCTTAAATAAAAAGAAAACAGACATATTTGCAATAAAAACATATTTAAGAAAATTCACTACCATAACGCACTTGCTGCGTCCCGAGTTTTTAGTTTCTGTTCTAGTCTCCGTTTGGAGATATGTTGATAGGTTTTTTGAACTTTTTATTTTCTTTAATTTGTCATCCCCTCTCTTTGGAGATCGTTCGCTGGTTGCTCGTTTAGTGGACGTATTCTGTTATATGTTGAGCTCCTCATCTTCTGAGTTATTTTTATTCAAACCTTATTTTGGTTCAGAAACTTCATTATTCACTATTAGTTTGTTGTACTTCAATTCTGCCTTTGTCCCCTTTTTCTCTGCTTCTTAAACTTAATATATATATATATATATATATATATATATATATATATATATATATATATATATATATATATATATATATATACATGTATCCTGTACTTTGGGGACAGTATTACATACACATGCTACACTTTGAGGTCTTTTGTACACTTTGGGGTCGGGTCCCAAAGTTACGTAGCATATTCACTACACTTTGGGGTCGGACCTCAAATTCAGTGTCTGGTACGAGGAGTTCCTTTTTATGAGACCGTGTCGACACGTCTGGGCGTTGGCTGTATGAATGGTGAAAAACGAGATACGATGATGGAATATTATTATAATTTCTACTCATACAATCACGCAAAGTCATTATACCATGGCGAGCAACTGCATTATGTCAACAAAAAAATTGGCATTTGTCAACCTTTTTTTGACATAACAATGCAGCAACCGGCGCCTGGTGAACTCGCCCATTTACTTGAATCTACAATCTACATGAAATAGTGGCCGAGTTCACCAGGCGCCAACAGTTGAATCATTGTGTCAAAATATGCATTCACCACTCCTGAGTTCATGCTGGAACTCAGCTGTTGACAATGTATGAAAGCGGAATGACAAACAAACGTCACAAAACAGTGCTTGAAGTCACCAGAAGGCCGTTCATCAATCTCCAACCGCTGAAATATATCGGTAGCCAGCAGATAAGCGCCTAAATTCAACCGATGGCGTCTGGTGAACTCAGCTAATGCGTAGGTTCACCAGGCGCCAACAGCGGAATTGCTTTATCAGAAAATGTTGACAAATGTCAACATTTCTTGACATAACAATTCAGCTGCTGGCAGCACTTGTCGCCTGGTAAACTCGCCCATTTCTTCATTTAACGATGACTTATTTATGCTGCGTGTAAGGCATATTGATTTCAATTTAAATCCGGACACTGCTAAAATATCAGAGCTTGGCGCCAAACCCTCATGGCCGAAGTGGATTTAACCTTGAGTGTTACAAACATTTGCTATTTTAAAAACGGTTTAACATTATCACTCTGTTATAGCAAGCGTAATGTCAGGATAAGTGATTCGTCAATATTTTGTCGTTAGATATTTATCAAAAGATGCGTTCAACAAACCCAACAGTTGAGTATGTTGATTTGTTTAGTAGGTTGAACGTTAAACGTTCACTTGCGGTGACTCTTAACTGTTGGACATTTAAGCATTGAACTATAATACTACGTTACTGGAACGTGTACACTGTCGTCTTCAACACCTAGTATGCGCATTGCGAACGATGCCCCTTCCACATACGTAGTATATAGTTCAATGCATTTTAGACAGCAAGATTATTTACGTTGACTGAAATAAGCGGTGAATTCAAACCTTATTTCTTGTGCAATATAAAAATGTTGGCATAATATTTTTATACTGTTGCAATATATTAGATTATTATTTTAGCTTTTGCGAAAGTTAAATAATTAGTGTATTCTAAAGATTGCTTTATAATACTTCCAAATTAAACCACTTACAATTGTCATCTCAATAAGCTATCTACACGGAAATTACCGCTGTACATCATATTTCCATACTAGTAGGTAAAAAATAAGAATTAAAATAATTGTAATTGTTATCTTATATAATTTAGAAAAACATTACACTTATGTTTGCCATCGCAATGTACTAGCTATGCAAGAAGTTATTTGGATTTTATATTTAAAAAATGTCGTTTGTACATAACGTTTAATAAGAAATTATGTGATACTACCACTTCTTGAAATAAATAGGAATTCAGAATATTTGCACTTTATATGTTGCTTTAAAAAAATAAAAATAATACACATGTTGATCATCTCAATGAATTAGTTATACACAAATGTATTTTGTTCATTGCATTTTAATTATATGTTAACCTACCATATTTTGTGTTACTTCTTGGAATAAATAGCAACTCACAATAATTGAACTGTATATGTTTTAAAAAAATAAAAAATAAAAAACAATACACATGTTGGTCATCTCAATGAACTAGTTATACAGAAATGTCTTTTGTACATTACATTTAAGAAATTATATGTGAAACTACCATATTTTGTGTTACTTTTTGGAATAAATAGCAATTCACAATAATTGAACTCTACATGTTTTAAAAAAATTAAAAATAATACACATGTTGGTCATCTCAATGAACTAGTTGTACAGAAATGTCTTTTGTACATTACATTTAAAGAAATATAGGTGAAACTACCATATTTTGTGTTACTTTTTTGAATAAATAGCAATTCACAATAATTGACCTCTATTGGTTTAAAAAAAATTAAAAATAATACACATATTGGTCATCTCAATGAAACAGTTATATAGAAATGTCTTTAGTACAATACATATAAGAAATTATATGTGAAACTACCATATTTTGTGTTACTTTTTAGAATAAATAGCAATTTAAATAATTGAACTCTATATGTTTAAAAAAAATTAAAACTAATACACATGTTGGTCATCTCACTGAACTAGTTATACAGAAATGCCTTTTGTACATTACTTTCAAGAAATTATATGTGAAACCACCATATTTTGTGTTAATTTTTGCAGAAATAGCAATTCACAATAATTGAACTCTATATGTTTTAAAGAAATTTAAAAATAATACACATGTTGCTCAACTCAATGAACTATTTATACAAAAATGTCTTTCGTCCAGTACATTTAAAAAATTATATGTGAAACTACCATATTTTGTGTTACTTTTTAGAATAAATAGCAATTTAAATAATTGAACTCTATATGTTTAAAAAAAATTAAAACTAATACACATGTTGGTCATTTCACTGAACTAGTTATACAGAAATGTCTTTTGTACATTAGGTTTACGAAATTATATGTGAAACTACCATATTTTGTGTTACTTTTTGGAATAAGTAGCAATTTACAATAATTGAACTCTATATGTTTTAAAAAAATTAAAAATAATACACACGTTGGTCATCTCAATGAACTAGTTATACAGAAATGTCTTTTGTACATTACTTTCAAGAAATTATATGTGAAACCACCATATTTTGTGTTAATTTTTGGCAGAAATAGCAATTCACAATAATTGAACTCTATGTTTTAAAAAAATTTAAAAATAATACACATGTTGCTCAACTCAATGAACTATTTATACAAAAATGTCTTTCGTCCGGTACATTTAAAAAATTATATGTGAAACTACCATATTTTGTGACAATTTTTGGAATAAATAGCAATTCACAATAATTGAACTCTATATTCATTGATTGTTGTTGCCCTTACTTACAAAAACCAACAGTAAAGCCAGAGAAGTAGTCTTCAAGTCTGTATGAACTCTATATGTTTTAAAAAAATTAAAAATAATACACATGTTGGTCATCTTAATGTACTAGTTATACATAAATGTCTTTTGTCCATTACATTTAAGAAATTATATGTAAACCTACCATATTTTGTGTAACTTTTTGGAATAAATAGCAATTCACAATAATTGAACTCTATATGTTTTAACAAAATTAAAAATAATACACATGTTGTTCATCTCAATGAACTAGTTATACAGAAATGTCTTTTGTTCATTACATTTTAGAAATTATATGTGAAACTACCATATTTTGTGTTACTTTTTGGAATAAATAGCAACTCACAATAATTTAACTATATATGTTTTAAAACAATTAAAAATAATACGCATGTTGGCCATCTCAATGAACTAGTTATACAAAAATGTCTTTTGTACATTAGATTTAAAGAATTATATATGATACTAGCATATTTTTTGTTACTTTTTGAAATAATTAGCAATTAGCAATAATTGAACTCTATAGGTTTTAAAAAAATTAAAAATAATACACATGTTGGTCATCTCACTCAACTAGTTATACATGTCTTTTGTCCATTACATTTAAGAAATTATTTGTGAACCAACCATATTTTATGTTACTTTTTGGAATAAATAGCATATCACAATAATTGAACTCTATAGGTTTTAAAAAAGTTAAAAATAATACACATGTTGGTCATCTCAATAAACTAGTTATACAGAAATGTCTTTTGTCCATTACATTTAAATTATGTGACACTACCATATTTTGTGTTACTTTTTGGAATAAATAGCAATTCACAATAATTGAACTCTATGTTTTAAAAAAATTAAAAATAATACTCATGTTGGTCATCTCAATGAACTAGTTATACAGAAATGTCTTTTGTACATTACATTTAAAGAATTATAGGTGAAACTACCATATTTTGTTTTACTTTTTGGAATAAATAGCAATTCACAATAATTGAACTCTATATGTTTTAAAAAAATTAAAAATAATACACAGGTTGGTCATCTCAATGAACTAGTTATACAAAAATATCTTTCGTCTATTATATTTAAGAAATTATATCTGAACCTAGCATATTTTGTGTTACTTTTTGGAATAAATAGCAATTCAGAATAATTGTACTCTATATGTTTTAAAACAATTAAAAATAATACACATGTTGGTAATATCAATGAACTAGTTATACAGAAATGTCTTTTGTACATTACATTTAAAGAATTATAGGTGAAATTATCATATTTTGTGTTACTTTTTGGAATAAATAGCAATTCACAATAATGGAACTCAATATATTTAAAAAAATTAAAATAATACACACGTTGGTCATCTCAATGAACTAGTTATACAGAAATGTCTTTTGTCTATTACATTTAAGAAAATTTATGTGAACCTACCATATTTTGTGTTAATTTTTGGAATAAATAGCAATTCACAAAAATTGAACTATATATGTTTTAAACAAATTAAAAATAATGCACATGTTAGTAATCTCAATAAACTAGTTATACAGAAATGTCTTTTGTACATTACATTTAAAGAATTATAGGTGAAACTACCATATTTTGTTTTACTTTTTGGAATAAATAGCAATTCACAATAATTGAACTTTATATGTTTGAAAAAAATTAAAAATAATACACATGTTGGTCATGTCAATGAACTAGTTATACAGAAATGTCTTTCGTCCAATACATTTAAGAAATTATATGTGAAACTACCATATTTTGTGTAACTTTTTAGAATAAATAGAAATTCACAATAATTCAAGTCTATATGTTTTTAAAAAAATTAAAAATAATACACATGTTGGTCATCTCAATGAACTAGTTATACAGAAATGTCTTTTGTACATTACATTTAAGAAAGTATATGTGAAACTATCATATTTTGTGTTACTTTTTGGAACAAATAGCAATTCACAATAATTGAACTCTATATGTTTTAAAAAAATACACATTTTGGTCGTCCCAAAGAACTAATTATACAGAAATGTCTCTTGTACATTAAATTTAAAGAATTATATGTAATACTAGCATATTTTGTGTTACTTTTTGAAATAATTAGCAATTCAAAATAATTGTACTTTATATGTCGTTTTAAAAAAACATTAAAAATAATACACATGTTGGTCATCTCAATGAACTAGTTATCCAGAAATGGCTTTTGTACATTACATTTAAGAAATTATATGTGAAACTACCACATTTTGTGTTACTTTTTGGAATAAATAGCAATTCATAATAATTGAACTCTATATGTTTAAAAATTTTTAAAATAATACACATGTTGGCCATCTCAATGAATTAGTTATACAGAAATGTCTTTCCATTATATTTAAGAAATTATATGTGAACCTACCATATTTTGTGTTACTTTTTGGAATAAATAGCAATTCATAATAATTGAACTGTATATGTTTAAAAAAAAAATTAAAAATAATACACATGTTGGTCATCTCAATGAACTTATTATCCAGAAATGGCTTTTGTACATTACATTTAAAAAATAATAAGTGAAACTACCACATTTTGTGTTACTTTTTGGAATAAATAGCAATTTATAATAATTGAACTCTATATGTTTTAAAATATTAAAAATAATACACATGTTGGTCATATCAATGAACTAGTCATACAGATATGTCTTTTCTCCATTGCATTTTAGAAATTATATGTGAAACTACCATATTTTGTGTTACTTTTTGGAATAAATAGCAACTCACAATAATTGAACTCTATATGTTTAAAAAAAAATTAAAAATAATACACATGTTGGTCATCGCAATGAACTAGTTATCCAGAAATGGCTTTTGTACATTACATTTAAAAAATAATAAGTGAAACTACCACATTTTATGTTACTTTTTGGAATAAATAGCAATTCATAATAATTGAACTCTTTATGTTTTAAAAGGTTAAAAATAATACACATGTTGGTTATCTCAAAGAACTAGTTATACAGATATATCTTTTGTCCATGACATTTTAGAAATTATATGTGAAACTACCATATTTTGTGTTACTTTTTGGAATAAATTGCAACTCACAATAATTGAACTCTATATGTTTTAAAAAAATTAAAAATAATACACATGTTGGTCATCTCAATGAACTAGTTATCCAGAAATGGCTTTTGTACATTACATTTAAGAAATTATATGTGAAACTACCACATTTTGTGTTACTTTTTGGACTAAATAGCAATTCACAATAATTGAACTCTATATGTTTAAAAACTTTTAAAATAATACACATGTTGGCCATCTCAATGAACTAGTTATACAGAAATGTCTTTGGCCATTATATTTAAGAAATTATATGTGAACCTACCATATTTTGTGTTACTTTTTGGAATAAATAGCAACTCACAATTATTGAACTCTATATGTTTTAAAAATATGAAAAATAATACACATGTTGGTCATCTCAATGAATTAGTTATACAGAAATATCTTTTGTCCATTACATTTAGGAAATTATATGTGAAACTACCACATTTTGTGTTACTTTTTGGACTAAATAGCAATTCACAATAATTGAACTCTATATGTTTACTGTTCCTAAACGTCAAAATGTTTGGGGTTGACATCTTTGGGTGATGAATAAAAGGCCTTTTCTTTCCAAACAAATGCTTTATTCCTTGTCCCGACGCGTTTCGACCTTACCTAACAGGTCATCCTCAGGGGAATTTGTCTTGCTAAACAGGACTAAAAAACTATACAGTTGAATGCCCAAGGAACACGCTTCATCTGTTGTTATAGGATTGATCTATTTGGTATCATAAGTGCCAACAAATTGGAAAATAACAACTCTTGGAAATTAAGAACAAAGATTCTTTCTTAATTTCCAAGAGTTGTTATTTTCCAATTTGTTGGCACTTATGATACCAAATAGATCAATCCTATAACAACAGATGAAGCGTGTTCCTTGGGCATTCAACTGTATAGTTTTTTAGTCCTGTTTAGCAAGACAAATTCCCCTGAGGATGACCTGTTAGGTAAGGTCGAAACGCGTCGGGACAAGGAATAAAGTATTTGTTTGGAAAGAAAAGGCCTTTTATTCATCACCCAAAGATCTATATGTTTAAATTTTTTTTAAATAATACACATGTTGGCCATCTCAATGAACTAGTTATACAGAAATGTCTTTGGCCATTATATTTAAGAAATTATATGTGAACCTACCATATTTTGTGTTACTTTTTGGAATAAATAGCAACTCAGAATTATTGAACTCTATAAGTTTTAAAAATATGAAACATAATACACATGTTGGTCATCTCAATGAACTAGTTATACAGAAATATCTTTTGTCCATTACATTTAGGTTACTTTTTGGAATAAATAGCAATTCACAATAATTGAACTCTATATGTTTAAATTTTTTTTAAATAATACACATGTTGGCCATCTCAATGAACTAGTTATACAGAAATGTCTTTGGCCATTATATTTAAGAAATTATATGTAAACCTACCATATTTTGTATTACTTTTTGGAATAAATAGCAACTCACAATTATTGAACTCTATATGTTTTAAAAATATGAAAAATAATACATATGTTGGTCATCTCAATGAACTAGTTATACAGAAATATCTTTTGTCCATTACATTTAGGAAATTATATGTGAAACTACCACATTTTATGTTACTTTTTGGAATAAATAGCAATTCACAATAATTGAACTCTATATGTTTAAAAAATAAATAAAAATAATACACATGTTGGTCATCTCAATGAACTAGTCACACAGAAATGTCTTTTGTCCATGACATTTTAGAAATTATATGTGAAACTACCATATTTTGTGTTATTTTTTGAAATAAATAGCAATTCACAATAATTGAACTCTATATGTTTTAAAAAAATAAAAAATAATACACATGTTGGTCATCTCAATGAACTAGTTATACAGAAAAGTCTTTTGTACATTACATTTAAAGAATTGTATGTGAAACTACCATATTTTGTGTCACTTTTTGGAATAAATAGCAATTCACAATAATTGAACTCTATATGTTTAAGAAATTATAAATAAACCTACCATATTTTGTGTTACTTTTTGGAATACATAGCAATTCAGAATAATGGAACTCTATATGTTTAAAAAAAATTAAAAATAGTACACATGTTGGTCATCTCAATGAACTAGTTATACAGAAATGTGTTTTGTACATTACATTTAAGAAATTATACGTGAAACTACCATATTTTTTGTTACTTTTTAGAATAAATAGCAATTAACAATAACTGAACTCTATATGTTTTAGAAAAATTGAAAATAATACAAGTGTTGATCATCTCAATGAACTAGTTATACAGAAATGTTTAAAGATGTTTAGAATGTTTTTAGATACATTAGTTGTATTAACGGATACCATGATTTGAGACATGTCCCCAAAGTTCATGCTACAAGCTATTTTAATTTTTTTTCAAAAAATATGCTCCGAAAAGGAAAATTTTGAGTACCACGCTAAATGTTGCTTCGTATAGGATAAACTGGTACCAAAAATTCCAAGAAATAAAAAGGACCCCAAAGTGTAGTCAGCATCAATATATATATATATATATATATATATATATATATATATATATATATATATATATATATATATATATATATATATATATATATATATATATATATATATATATATATATATATATTGGAATATTGCACTACACTGTAATCACTTTTAAATATACACTTTATTTGTTTGCTGTACGTTTGTGATTTCTTATTGGTTTGCGTGGACTGCAGTTGCGAACCGTCCCGGTTCATCATCACCACGCTACTGAAACTGGATATAGGTTCTAGGGATCCTAGTTCGCGCTCATTTGCAAAAATGTTTTCAAAATTCAAAAGTCGGGATCTCCCCATTAGTGAATATTTATACGAAAATTCACTAAAAATGCCAACATTTATTTGAGTCTCTTCATTGTCCAATAGCGGTTTATTCTTATTACCTTCTGAACGAAATGTTCCATTCTCAGAACAATGTTTCAATTGTCTTCTGATCATGTCTGGAAATCTCTCTGTGGTGAACACACGATATGTTCTGCTAACAATTCGATTACACTCCCCGTAAATAATAATTAAATTCAAAAAGTCATCGTTTGAGTAATTGCAGTGTGCCATTATTGTGGAATATACTCTCTTTTATTAAAATACAATTGACAAACGTACTTTACAGTACAACCATTAAGTTTACTATCGGAAGATGACGTTTACAATTTTCATCTCCTAGGCAACCTGATAAATTATTTCTTATCGAAAATATGCATCGAAGTGAAAGGTGCAAATTTCGAACATGTATTGTGCAGTGATAACACGCAAATCTCTGTTCCCTAATAATGCTTTACTCTTATGAAATTTTGTACGAAACACTGAATTCCTAGAAATTTTGTAGTAGCATTCTGATCATGCATTTATGTGGAAATCTCTTTGCAACCACACGACATCTTCTGTTAATAATTCGATTATACTCCTCGTAAATAAAAGTTATATTCAAAAGTCGTCGAATATTTTACTTATGTCGGAAGATGACGTTTAAAATTTTCATCTCCTAGGCAACTTGATAAACTGAATAAAAATTATTTCTTATCGCAAATAATCTTTAAATATCTTCAAATCGGTGGGACTTAGGTATAGGGAATGCTAATACCAATCAAAAGAACAATAAAAAGTACATGAACTAACGCTATAAAACATAGGGTGTTCTATTTAAAATAGGAGAGTTATTTCTTAAGGTTGTCACGATTGACCGGTCAATTCGGACAGCCTGTCTAACGCGTACTAGCTTTAGTAAATTCCAAATATTTTTTGGCACTTTAGAATTTGCACTTTAAAATTTCAACTCTTTAGGTTGAAAAATAAAAGAGATACAGGTGTGTAAATGTGAGAATGTTTTTTAAGAAATGTTTGAAAAAACTCAAATATCTCGAAAATGGTTGAGAAAAATGACATAACATGTTAGTGAAACCTACCATAAAATTTTACGAGCAATCTAGATCCGTAATAAGAAACACCATCTTCTATTTGAAATAAGAAAGTTGACGTCTACTTCCGGTATAACCGGAAGTCCCATACTAACCTCAATATTTTCAGTAAACTAAAAATTTTGAAAAACCCTCGTGCGTGGATTTTTAGAATTCAATTGTGAGCCGTACTCCAGAAACGGTTAATGGAAAGTCTACGCGGGACTTCCTGTATTACAGACAAAGAGTAAATTTGCTTGCCGCAAAAAGATGAAGAAAGTACAGAAAAATTACTTTAAAAATTTTATAGTTTTTCTTCTTAAAACGTCGCGATTTAAAACGTCAAAATTGGCAATTTTCAGACAAAGAACCTGAAACAAATTCGGGTTATGTAAAGGAAATATCATAATAAATGTGTTTTACAAAGCCTTACGTTACAGCTTCAACCATCATGGTCCTCCATTTTACTAAAATATTTGCAAAATTCATTTCAAATAGACCCCTTCTCTGATGCTTTTTCGCCAATTTTCGTCAAAAAACTCGTTATTTTACTAAAACATTTCCAGAAAATTCACTTCAAATACACTCTTTCTCTGATGCTTTGGCAGTTAGGGCTTATGGTTTAATTTTTGAATTATTGTAGAAAAAAGCTCAATATATCCGTTAGTATACAAGATACGAGAAAACAATTGTATATGTTAATTATAGGTTGTCTTGGGCTGCATCTTATAAAATTAACTGTACAATTACAGCGTGGTTCATAAGTCGTTAGTGATACAAATTTTCCTTTTTTTTAACCCTGCTGCGTCGTTCGGGTCATTTTTTACCCAATTCGTGTTTTGTTTATCTTTTACTGCTACCATATTTTCTTCCTAACCTTGCGCTTTTATGACTTTATTTCTATAATAAATTGCCATCAATTTTTGTGTTTTTTGTTAAATAATAAACTTTCATTCCTCTGTCAGTAAAATTTTGCACACTTAAGCTGTTCGGGTCACTTTTGTCCAGCGACTTTGTTTATGAGACTCATATCATTATTTGTATCGTTTTATCGTTTACTGATCTGTTCCTTCCGTTTGCTGACGTGATGTGTGTAATAAAGCAAAGTGATACATGTTTGACGTCTGACTGTCTGCGAGTCTGTCCAACGCCTGTCTACCTGATTACCTGCTCGTCTGCCGGCCTGCCCGATTTCTTAGAACATAACTTGCATGCGTTTATTTGCTCTACGGTGTAGTCTATAGGGACAGCATATTTTCATTTCAGTTTGTCTTTGGATTTTGTGGAGAATATATGTTCGTTTTTTCTTACAATGTCTCGTAAAATTATGCAGTAAAAAATACGGTTGCAAAAAACATCTACTACAAGCATGTAATCAGTGCTATGAGTAATCTTTTTTTATTTTTTATTATAATACTGCTGGTAAAATAAGTTCTGTTGCCATAATAAATTTTTACTACAATAATTTTTTATTTATTATAAATACTTTTGTCACTTTATATACATGGGTCATTTATGACCAAAGCAGCTCAGGTGTAAGCTAAATGCGAACGGCGCAGCAGGGTTAAATCAAACACCTTTTTCCATCGAAAGATAATGCATGTTTGTGAGAAAAGAAATTCTGGACGCAGAAAATGGGTTTTGGTAGCGAATTCTGTTTTTTTTTTATTTGATTGGCCTCGAGCATTTTCTCATCTGGCCAAAATTTTTCGATAAATGCTTTAAATTTTAATAACTCAATTTGCATCCAACTTAAGTTTCGTTGGCTAGAAAACAGTTTTTTCGGGGACACTTTCAGATTATTTTAGGAAACTTTTTGTACCTTTTTAAACAATAAACTTATTTTGATGAAATATGGTAAAGTGTTTCTACTATAATATAGGTTATACTGGTAACCAAATTTAATACCTGCTTTCACTAAAAAAAAAGACATATTTGCTATTAAAAAAACATTTTAATGAAAATTCACTTCCATAACGCACTTGCTGCATCTAGACCTTTTGTACTTGGAGAGGGTATAATTGATTCTCGCGCAATATTTGCCGGACAATCCGATTTGAGGCACTTACTGGCAAGATAGTTTTGAAGTCGACATCTTCGGCATCCAAAATTCATTGCTGTCGACCTGGTCCACCCCGCCCTGGACCTATAGGCAGTACACCAGTATCTCGTGCATGAATTACTCTCTTTTCCTTCTCTTTTCTTTAACGTCGGACTAGTTTAGCGACAGTGGCAGATCACTGACACCAAGGAGGAGTTTCACCTCACTATCCTGGAAATTTTAACGAACCTATTCCATAAGCTGCTCTGAGCCCCCTCCAAATTTCGAAATATAAAAGTGACTATCTCTTCATTAGTGATTTTTAGTGAATTTTCGTAGAAAAACTTCCCTAATGTGGAGATGCTGACTTGAATTTTGATTTTTTTTTCCAAATGGGCGCAAACTAGGACCCCTAAAATCTATATGCGGGATCAGTTTTAATTTATATATACATATATTATCTTCGAAAATAATAAAGATATCGCAATCAAGTTTAATACGTAGTATTACGTTATAAATAGTAATCATGTACCAAAATTTAGATTTCTATCTTACAAGAAAAAAATTTGTAATCATTTTATTACAAAAAAAAAGTAATGGTGCCACATCATTTCTACGAAAGTTCACTACCATAACGCACTTGCTGCGTCCAGACTTTTTTTTGTAGGAAAATTCATTAAAATGACCATGGTCGAATTAGTTTACCTCGAGGCCAGACCAAAAAGATACAAATAATATTTTGTATCAATCCGTACAATGCACTTTAATCAAACTGGTTTGTGACTTGTGCTTGCCTCAAACCAAATTAACAAGCTTAGTTGCAGTAAACTTACTAAATTCATTTTATTCAAAATTCATTTTGAAATTACACCATTACACAATTACATCATTAATGTACAAAATCTCACAATATTCATTTTCCTTTTATGTTTCCTAGAATATATAAAAATTTGAACTATAATTTTCAAAGTTTTGTTACTAGTTGACAATGTTAAATATTAAATTTTTGGCAAGATCGAACATTCAATTTAACGTATGTTTCAAAACTGTCAAAATTTATTTGTTCTTTTAGTTATTCTTTTCAGTCTCAAAATATGAAAATAAAATTTAAATTGAGTGAATGTTTGCAAAAGGACTAAATTGCAAAGTTTAAATTAACCCAAAAAATACATAGCTTACGCAACTATTTTTGTAACCATTTGGTATCCATTTTACAAATATTATTATAGAGATCCCGCCAAAGGCTTATCTAAATCGTTGTACACCAATGAAACGGGACCCCTCGACTAACCGTTACTTCAAAAAGTTATCTCCTGTTGGTCTGGAAGCAAGTTTACAACATTACAGTAATCTGTAAAGTGACTGGTAAAAATCAATACTCAAACGCACGTAGTGCCATCTCGTCAGAAATGTTAGAGTCCTTACTTCTACCATTGACAAATAGAATGTTAGATAAATGGTTAACCATACTTCAGGCGTTGACTATAATATTGCAGAGTTATAAGACCTAATGTTTTAGCATTTTTCTAGAAGTTTTCATAACAGATGTCACTGATCATTTGAGAGTCATTAAAAAGCCTTTTCATTTAAACTTATCCACTTGTCTAGTTTATTTGTGTGTTATATTCAGCTTTAGATAACTAATTTGTGAGGATGTGATATAATGAGACTCGGATTCATAAGTTGGTAATTGGTGGACTTTTTTTTTAAATTAAAGCTAATAGTTAGTTCCTTTAATAACTATACTACACTAAAAATTTTAAGAAACCGTATGCTATAGGAAGCATATACGACAAAATTTTTGTGTTAAGGTTACGTGCATTGGTATTAGGGATATATGCAGGGTAAATTGAATTGATATTAGTGAATTTTCTTAGAACAAATTCACTAATGGGGATATCCCGACTTTTGAATTTTGAAAAAAACTAGGAACCCTACAACCCATATCCGGGGTCAGTTTCAATTTATATATATATATATATATATATATATATATATATATATATATATATATATATATATATATATATATATATATATACATATATATATATATATATATATATATATATATATGTATATATATATATATATATATATATATATATATATATATATATATATATATATATATATATATATATATATATATGTATCACACCGATAACTCAAAAAATAATGGGCCGATTTTGCTAAAATTTGGCACGTACCTTCCATTTGTAAATGGCTTGGATAGGTTGGTTAGCCAGAAAAATTAGACCCGGTTTTCCGGAAAAATGTTGGGTTTTCTTTCGGAAAAAATTCTATCTCAAAAAATAGAAAAGCTATGGTAACGAAATTTGGTAGGTAAATTTACGATATTAAAAGAAAACTGTATATCAAAATTTATATTTCTATGTTACAAGTAAAAAAGTTATAAAAAATATTTGGTGCCAGATCATTTCTATAAGAATTCACTACCATAACGCACTTACTGCGTCCAGACTTTTTTAATAAAGATAAAAGTTTTATTAACAGTTTCTACTGAAGTGGTGGTAATAAAGAAACATATTGGAAAAGTAACTCATGTAAGACGAGATTAAATAAGCGACAGCGCAATGAGAGTATTTGAAAATTTTATGTGACAATCACCTTAACCAAATTGTATTTCGTGACAAGCATATTTAATTAATAGACAATCAAAACTTTTTAACAAACTTAGGAAGGTAATGAAATGCAACAACTATCTATTATATTGAAATTTTGATGAGGACAATTGTTTTCTAGGCAAAGTAAATGCTCAGAATGTTAACCAGAAACTTCTTGACGATACCATAACCTACGTTCAAATTCTAATAAAACATTTGAAATAGTTTCTGGTTTAATTGCTCTGATCGTAGTTCTGATCTTTTCCTGCAAGACTTGCAGGTCTTCTGGTTTTGTCTGTACATACAACTTTTTACATAGCCCCATAAAAAGTCCAGAGGAGTCAAATCGGGATATCTTGCAGGCCATTCGCAAAATTGAGATATTCACGAACTTGTCTTATCTAATACGGCCGACTTGCTGAAACCACAAATAACTATTGGGCATCGCTAGATTTTTAGCACTGGCGTAAATGTTTATTAATTATATATATATATATATATATATATATATATATATATATATATATATATATATATATATATATATATATACTCGCAACCTTAACATGATTATTTTATCACTTGGGTAGATAGGTACATGTGGCAGAATTCTGTTCTCTGAAATATAACTTAACTGTTTCTGTAAGCGCCACCTTAATTAGTTTTCTTCTCGCATTATGGCTAAGTTAAGTTAAGAGCAAAGAATTGAAATACTGATTATGATAGAATGTGGTGAAAAAAACAAAAGTCAACAGGAAGTTTGTCAGTCATTTCACAATAAATACTGAAAAAGAAGTCCAAGAACACAATCAACCGTAAGTAAAATAGAAAAAAAATCGTTAAATACGTCAGGTCAGAGACTTATCAAAAAAATAGACGTGCAGGAATAGTTAAAGATACGCGTTTGGATGTTGTGCTAGACCTAAATCCGCACAAATCAAGCCGCGTTGTCGCTGCCAACCTTGATATTAGAGTTCCGTATTAAGAACCTTGAAGGGACAGTGGCGACACCGCTACAAATATTCAATGCTACAGGCACTCAACGAAGATCATCCAGATAGAAGAATCCAGTATTAGGAATTCATGACAGAAATATTAAAATAAAATCCAGTACTGCTCAACAATATTCTGTTCTCAGATTACGCAACTTTTTATTTGGAGGGCACTGTCAATAGACAAAATTGCAGAGACTGGGCGCCACAAAATCCGCTTTGGTTTCGCGGGTAGAAAATACAGTACTTCCAGAAAGTCGATGTCTGGGCTGGAATTGTTGGCAGTCAAGCCATAGTGCAGTATTTTTGTGAGGGCACATTGACAGGAAAGATGTCTCCCATTTTTTTTTTTTGAAAATGAATTACTTCCCGTATTGATTAACATTTACGCCAATGCTGAAAATCCGACGATTCCCAATAGTTCTCTGTGGTTATTATGCAAGATAGGTTCGTGAATATCCCAATTTTGTGTTTCCTAATCGGTGGATCGGTCGACGACGTCAAGTAGAATGGCCTGTAAGATCTCCTGATTTCACTCCCCTGGCATTTTTTTGGGGCTATGTAACAATTGCTGTGTACAGACTGAAAGCAGACAACCTGCATGTTCTGCAGGAAAGGTTGAGAACTACGATCAGAGCAATTAAAGCAGAAACTATTTCAAATGTTTTATCACAATTTGGACGTAGGTTACGTTATTGTCAAAAAGTTGTTGGTGAACAGACTGAGCATTTACTTTGACAATCGAGTTGTACCTGTTCTTTATGTTTACAGTACAAATTTACGCATTTCCGATCCAAAAAATACTTTTTTCTAAATATCGTATTACGTAACATAAAATGTATATCACCGTGTTGGCAATTGAAACAAGTATTAAAAATCACAGAAAAAATGTGGGTTGCTATTTAAAGAAAAAACATAAGTTTCACTTTCAAAAAATCTATTTTATCGAATTTATTCCTTATTTTGACGCGCACTATATATATATATATATATATATATATATATATATATATATATATATATATATATATATATATATATATATATATATATATAATAATAATAATAATAATAATAAGTTTATTCATCCAAAATTCTACATACTTAATTCTAATTACAAAATGGAAAATTACTTCAATCAGCACATGATTTTAGTTAACGACGAATAAACTACAAGTTTATTACAGAAGCTTTTAGCTTATATGCATAAAATATACGTCAATTTATTCTACATCTTAACCTTTTTTATGAGTGGTATACATCCTTGATTCAACTAGTAATAGTTTTCTCAATTTTATCCCTGGGAGTATTTATAAGCCATTTACTTACAGCCCTCTTGAAAGGTCCCACACCACCAATACTTTTGACCGAGTCAGGTAACAGGTTATATAGTTTTGGTCCATAGTATCTATAATATTTTTTGCCTATGGTTTTATGGATTCTGTCAACCTCACACCTCTGCACTCTCATGTTATATCCGTGTTCAACCCGCAGATAAGTATGTTTGTTACCAAAAAACCACAACAACACAGACCTAGCATACAGTTGCCGCAAATCTAGAATCCCCAACTCATCAAAAAGTTGATCACTGGGATACAATCTATCTTTGCGATACAAAACTTTAAGAATCCATTTCTGAATAACACTCAGCCTTCCTAAATACACAGGATCGACGCCGCCCCAGCTTAATATACCATACATAAGTTGACTTTGGATCAATGAAAAATACAATGTTCGCAAACAACTTAGACTAAGAATTCCACTTAGGTGCTTGAATTTAGTAATAAATGAGCGCAACCGTTTAACGAGATGCTCCATGTGGTGGTTCCACCTAAGATGACTGTCGAGAATAATACCAAGGTATGTAACACGATTTTGCGATTGTATCTCTAATTCTCCCACTGTAAGAGACTTGAAAGTGGGTATATATTTTTGGTAAGATGTGAAGGGAAGGTACACCGTCTTATCAGGATTTAAGGTAAGTAGGTTGTCAGAGAACTAATTTTTTATCGTCTTAAAATCTGTTTCAGCTTTATGTTTCAGTATATCCCAGCTTTCTGCGCTATAAAATATTGCTATGTCGTCAGCATAACTGACTAGTTTACCTTGTGACTCTTGCGTTAATAAATCGTTAATATATATGGTAAATAATATCGGTCCCAAAACTGATCCTTGTGGAACCCCAGAGTTTATCATTCTCTCTTCACTGATCTCATCATGCACCCTGACACACTGTCGTCTGTTAGTCAAATATGACTGGATTAAGGCCCCTGCCTGCCCTCTTATCCCATATGCTTCTAACTTTTGAATAAGTTCTGTATGATCTACAGTATCAAAGGCTTTTGACAGATCGACAAAAATGCATAGAGCCACTCTTTTCTCATCTAATGCCTTGTATATGTTACGAACAAAGCTGGCCGCCGCATCCTGTGCCGATCTACCTTTTCGAAAACCAAATTGAAAGTCAGATAGCACACTTTGCATCTCAAAAAATTTGACTAATCTCTTTTTTATCATCTTCTCAAAAATTTTTGACAGACTTGAAAGCAATGTTATTGGCCTGTAATTAACGACATTTGTGGCATCACCTTTCTTATATAAAGGAATAATTATTCCCTTCTTAAGTACCGTAGGAAACACCCCTTGTACAAGCGTAGCATTGAACAGTTCCACCAGAATATTAGAAATTTCTGCAGCAATCTCTTTCAAAATTTCAGCCTTTATCTCGTCATCACCAGGCATTTTACCATCCTTTAGAGATCTTATTTCGTTCTCCACTTCCTGCTGAGTAGACGGTTCCAGAAAAATTGTAGAATTAACCTTCTTTATTTTATTTTTAGGCAGTGATTTTCCTTTGGTTGGATCTTTTTTTATGCTTTTCGCCAGGTTTTTTCCTACATTTACATAGTATTCATTAAAGTGGTCTGCTATATCTGCTTTATTTACAAGTGTTTGACCTTCAGTTGTCTTTATTTCGATTATACTCTTTTCTTTCTTAATTTCTTTATTACAAATTTGGTTTACAGTATTATACAATTGTTTTGTTGAAATATTCTTACCCAGAAGGTTTTTAAAATAATTTTCTTTCGTAGCTTTTATCAGCCTGGTTAACATGTTTCGATATGTTTTATATTCATTTATCTTTACAGTATTGGTAAAATTGTTTTTTTTTAATAGCATTATATAATTTATTTTTTTCAACAATTGATTTTAGTAAGGCTGGAGTTATCCAATCCTTTCTTCTATCACGCTGAGTTCTGGCATAACTATTTTTTGTATTAATACTTATATGCATCTTTAATATTTTTAAAAAGGAATCAGCTGCCTTGTTTACATCATCTATATCCCTATACACACTTTCCCATTTTTCATCCCTTAAGTCATTCTTGAGTTTAGGATAACTAATGTATTTTTTGCACGTTTTTTTAGGCTCCTGGCGGACTAAGTTAACATGACTGGAAGGTTTACCCTCTATATGCAAAATAATTGGGAAATGGTCAGTTATGTTAACGTGTAAAATTATAGGGTAAAATAATAAATTATCTGTTATTCTTCTGTGCTTAATAAATATGTGATCCAGACACGATTTTGATTCCTTTTCTATTCTTGTATATCCATTAATATACGACTTAAACCCAAACTCACCCATAATATTTAAATAGTCTTGTACTTCGACCAAATTGTCATTGTTGATATTCTGATTTATATCACCCACAAATATATGGTGGTCTACACTGTTTCCCACATTTTTTAGATAGTTGAATAGTTCCGAGTTAAAAGTCTGTACCGGAATTGAATGTGACCTGTATGCAGCGGTAATCATAAAAGTATCTACATTTCCGTATTTAAATCTGATCTGAAGAAGCCCCGTACGTTCAAACGTAAGCCTTAGAAGTTTATATTTTAAGTTGTGTTTAATATATATTACCACACCGTCATTTCTATTAGCTTTCCCTTCATTATAAACCAGATCATATCCCTGCATGCTATAAAGCCCTAGATTATGTAAGACAAAAGTTTCAGTTAGAATAATGACATCGAACTTCTGCGAAAATAATTGCAAAAGTACACAAAGTTCATCTTTATTCTTATCTAGGCTACGTATATTATTGTGAAATATCTTCAAATTACAGTTGGTGGAAGTTGACAGTTGCTCATAGGCATGCACGCTTTCAATTTCTAGTATATATATATATATATATATATATATATATATATATATATATATATATATATATATATATATATATATATATATATATATATATATAATATACATACACACCCTGTATGTAAATGTATTGTAAACGGGCTGACAGCAGTAACTCCCAGGAAAAGTTTTTGTCAAAAACAACCTGAACCACGTCAAGTTTGCTTGTGAGGGGGACAACTTTTGACACAAAAATTGTACCCCTAACTTTACCGTCCTAAGAGGGGAGCCATTCCTTAAAAAAAATTTAAATGGTAATAAAGGTCATGTAATAGTTCGTTAAAAAAAGATTTCGACTCCCTATACATTGATTTTTGATTTTTGCAAATCGGTCTATTTGTTTAGAAGAATATAACAATTCATTTCCCGAGAAAATCTTAATGCCTGAGTTGGGCCTCATCAGCGTCTATTACAAGTGTTGTTTAAGGTTTGCGTAGGTGATAAAGAGTGACTTAGATTAAGGTTCTCGAAAAAACCTCAGCAAAATATGTCTTGTGATGGCGCAAAAGGAGCTACCACATGACCCCTATTCCCATTAGAAAAAATCTGAGGGATGACACCCCCGCTTAGAAGGGTAAAGTCACAAACAAAATTGACCTGTTTAAGGTTTTTTTCGACAAAATCCTTTCCTGGCAGCTATCGCTGCCAGCTCGTCTCGTCTTCAATGGGCCATCCTATATATATATATATATATATATATATATATATATATATATATATATATATATATATATATATATATATATATATATATATATATATATATATACATACATAACGAACTTATCCAAGCCACTTGCGAAAGGAAGGTACTCACCAAGTTTTATCAAAATCGGTCCACTATTTATTTAGTTATAGGTGTGACACATAAATATATAAATATATAAATATATATATATATATATATATATATATATATATATATATATATATATATATATATATATATATATATATATATATATCTTTGTGTGTGTGTGTGTGTACACGCGTGTATAGTATATTAGTCTTTAATAATAAATTTGAAAATTTGTATAAGTAGAGCCTAGTAAAATGCATATTACAAAATTTAACTTTTTATGTGCACTAAGGTATTAAACATTTCGATTAATGATATAAGAAACGTAAAACTAGTTAATAGTATTACCGAATTCGTGAAATTCTAAAGAAAAATATCACAATATAAAGTTAAAATTAGTTTTCCGTTTGAAGGGGTAGCGCAAGGGACTCAGAAAACGAATATATATCTTAATTTTCATTTAGTGCTCTCTGTATTTACCATTGTTATTCAAGTGGACAGCTTCAAGTGAAAGAGAAAACAGTAGAAGTTAAAGGAAAATAGAAAAACTAATCATCAATCGATGTTTTTGTTGATGCAATGTTGTTACATTTTATATTTCCGATGGTGAAGTTGTTCGTTCAATTCTAATCTTTGTAAATAATAAAAAAGATAATAAAAATGTAACTCCCTGGGGTTTGTTACAGAAAATATCACAGTTCGTCGATACACTGATGTGGTGTAGTATAGTAGAAACAATTGTCATCGTCTTTGTATTTCACCCCAGAGTCTTATTCAAGCAAGATCGTCCCTGTTTTCAGTACTTCTGCATTTCCTCTTCTTTAAAACTACGATGTGCCAGTTCTTCAACGACACGACCCAATATACATTAAGCTGTCTTCCTTCAAAATTCTTAATAGAAATGGAAATTATATAGCAAGACATTTCTGTGCTACATTAATAAATATGCTATGCTCGTTTTGCACAGGTTTATTTTTATTTGGCGAAAACATTATTATATTACCATTTAAGATAAGTGGCTACAGGGCGAATATAAGTAGGAAGCCTTGAGGATGAGCTTAAAAGAAATATCTTTTATGTGAAAGTCCACAACCAATGTATGGCTATCTGGAAATTCACAAACCAAACATTCCAGTAACACCAGTGGTTAGCTATGTTAATACACCTAATCATAAGATAGAGACTAGAGAATAGAATTACATTTCAAAATATTCAGTTAAAAGTTTGTATCACTACTCACATTTCTAACATAAAATTTAAATTCAAAGCTTAATTATTCCTCCAAATTAGCAAACTCATTTCATCTGATTTTTGTAGCATGTATTTTAAAATAACTCATAGAGAACGCGTACCTCCATTCGAAAACATTTAACTAGAAAATAACGTACATGTGATAAAAAGGCCCGAACTAATTAATATTTTTAACGAATGTATAAAACAAAACTATTAATAATTTAATGATAAAATTTATATGCAAAATTAAGGTCTTTCTATGGGTAGTTTCTTTAGTGCCAACATATTTATGAAAAAATTAAAAAAAGAGGAGATGTCTTTTGGTACCAATATGTAGATGATATTTTAGCATGTTTTCAAGGTAGCCCTAAAGCAGCGTATCAATTTTAAATTTTTATTAATAACCTTCCTGCAAGTATCAGGTTTACGTAAGACTAAAAAACGCGAAGACGCAGCAAGTGCGTTATGGTGGTGAATTTTCATAGAAATGATCTGGCACCAAATATTTTATTATAACTTTTTTTTCTTGCAACATAGAAATCTAAATTTTTGTGTATGGTTTACTATGTATATCGTAAACCTACCTACCAAATTTGGTTATCATAGATATTTTATTTTTTGAGATAAAATTTTTTTTCGAATGAAAACTCAAAAATTTTCCGGAAAACCTCGTCCTATTTTTCTGACTAACGAACTTATCCAAACCACTTACAAAAGGAAGGTACGTGCCAAATTTTATAAAAATCGGCCCATTATTTTTGAGTTATCGGTGTGATACATACATATATATATATATATATATATATATATATATATATATATATATATATATATATATATATATATATATATATATATATATATATATATATATATATATATATATATATATATATATATATATATATATATATATATATATATAAACATATAAAAATTGAAACTGACACCGGATATGGGTTCTAGATGTCCTAGTTCGCGCTCATTTGCAAAAATTTTTTCAAAATTCAAAAGTCGGGATCTCCCCATTAGTGAATTTTTTCTACGAAAATTCACCAAAATCTTACAGTTGTATAATTTTTGTAGATTTGACCACAGAAAATTTTACTATTATTAATACATCATAATCAAGAGTAAAAGCAATGCCTATAAATTACTCATAAACTTAAAAACTAAAACAACATTCAGAAACCTAGTCCTTACCTAACACAAAAAAAATCTGGACGCAGCAAGTGCGTGATGGTAGTGAATTTTCATAAAAATGTTTTTAATAGCAAATATGTGTTTTTTTTTTTTCAGAAAGCAGGCATCAAATTTGGTTACCAGTATAACCTATATAGTAAAAACAATGTGCCATGTTTCATCAAAATAACTTTATTGTTTGAAAACGTACAGAAATTTCCGAAAGTAAACTTAAAATGTAACCGAACAAATCCGTTTCTTGGTCAACCTTATAGGTTAATATCAAATTGAGATTTTCAAATATGAAGCATTTAATCAAAATTCGCTACCATAACGCACTTGCTGCGTCCAGAATTTCTTAACTTACAAACATGCATTATATTTCGATGGAAAATACGAAAGCATAAGGCGTTTTCCACTAAAAAAAATATTATTTGTATCACCAACGACTTATGGGCCAGCCTGTGATGGTAGCAATAATTTCTTAAGGTGTGGCTCAAGACACCGTATAATTAATGTATACAATATTTTTTCATATCTTGTATAATAACGGATATATTGAGCTTTATTGATTTTCTACGAAAATTCTACAAAAATTATATACCATTAAACGATAAATTCTATAGCTAAGGCTACTGCCAAGCATCAGAGAAAGGGTCTATTTGAAATGAATTTTCTGGAAATATTTTAGTAAAATGAAGGACGATGACGGTTGAAACTAAGACTTCAGGGTTTGTAAAACATTCTTCTTAAGACATTTTCTTTCCATAGCCCGTATTATATTCAAGTTCTTTGCCTAAATGTTGCGAATTTTGATGTTTTAAATTGTCACTTTGACGTTTTGAGGAAAACCCCAATTTATTTTTCTTTAAATGACCATAACTTTTTTGTATTTTGATCTACAGAGCTAAATTTTGGTAGGCACCGCACCTATAATGACATAAACCAGCGTACCAAATTTGGTTGCCCTTACTTTATTAATTCCGGAGATATAATTTTTTTTTGAAGGAAAACCCAAAATTTTCCGGGAAAACCTGGGCCGATTTTCCTGACTAACAAACTTATTCAAGCCATTTGCAAAATGAAGGTATTCACCAAATTTAATCAAAATCGGCCCATTATTTTTTGAGTTATCGGTTTGACACATATATATATATATATATATATATATATATATATATATATATATATATATATATATATATATATATATATATATATATATATATATATATATATATATATATATATATATATATATATATATATAACTCAAAAAATAATGGGCCGATTTTGATAAAATCTCCTGAGTACCTTCCTTTTGCGAGTGGCTTGGATAAGTTCGTTAGCCAGGAAAATCGGTCCAAGTTTTCCCGAAAAATTTTGTGTTTTCTTTCAGAAAAGATTATATTTTCGGAAATAACAAAGCCAGGGCAACCTAATTTGATATCCTCGTTTGTGTTATAATAGTGAAGCATGTCTGTAAGTTTAAAGACAAAAACGTTATGGGCCTTTAAAGAAAAGAAAATGGGGATTTCGTCAAACGTTAAACACGCGATTTAAAATGTCAAAATTGACAACATTTAGGTAAAGAACCTTAGACAAATATGGATTATGTAAAGAAAATGTTGCAATAAGAGTGTTCTGCAAACACTTCAATTTCAGCTTCAACCGTCATTGTCCTTTATTTTACTAAAATATTTCCAGAAATTTCATTTCAGATAGTCCCTTTCTCTGATGCTTTGGCAGCAGTTTTAGTTCAGTTTATGGTTTAACGGTCTATAATTTTTCGCTAATTTAAAAAAAAATTGTTAAGAAGAGACCGCGACTTATAAATTTTAAATAGGTTTCTTCAAATGAGGCAAACTAGGCCACCTTGAATCCATATCCGGGTTTAGTTTCAGTTTTTATGTGTTTACATATATACAAGGTGACGCATTTTTACGGCAGAGCTCAATATAATTGTTATTATACAAGATACGAGAAAAAGTGTTATACGTTAATTATAGGATGTCTTGAGCTGCATCTTTTAAAATTATTTTGATAATCACAAGGTGGCCCATAAGTCGTTGGCGAATTTTTTTCGAATACCTTTATGTTATTGCATTTTTGAACTTTTTATCGAAATATGATGCATGTTGGTAAGAAAAATTTCAGGACGCAGTAAGTGCATTTTGGTAGCGGATTTTTATTAAATGCTTCAAATTTCAATAACTCCATTTGCTATTAACCTAAGGTTTGTTGGCTAGAAACCAGTTTAAAAGTTTAGTTTCGGAAAATTTCTGTACATTTTCAAACAATAAGTTATTTTGATAAAATATGGTATATTGTTTCTACTATATAGGTTATACCGGTAATTAGATTGATGCCTGATTGCACCAGAGAGACATATTTGCTATTAAAAGATTTTTATGAAAATTCATTTCCTTAACGCATTTGCTGCGTCCAGCCTTTTTTTTAACCTAAGCGTGTGACCGAGTTAGAAAATAGTTCATTTGACTTTTCATTGTATAGGAATTTTACGTACAGAGACAGAACCAAACCATACTAGTCATGTCAGTCCTTTTCACAAAAGCTTCTCAGCCTATCATCCCACGATACAACGTGTATTTTTAATAGCTATGCACGAAATTAATTTTAAAAAGAAATTCTAATAGTTAAAAAAATAGCATTTGATAATGCCTACTTTGTTAAAAGGTTGATAAATTGATACAGAGAGAATAATACAAATTAGCGCTTAATTTAATTTATTCAAATATTAGACACAAAAGATAGCAAGTTTCGATTACTTAGTTTGGAATCATTTCAGAAAACTTTAAATATCTGTACAAATACACAGATAGGGTTTGAATCTTACAACACGACGCGTGATTTGTTATTTAACGCGACAGAAAAATCATGCTTCTTGACAAAAGCTGAAGTTTATAAAGTAGCTTGTACAGGCTCTAGCGCAATCTACATCGTTCAAACCTCTAGGCGCTTTAAAACCATATACAAGGGACATAGTTCTGCACTTAAAAATAACTACGTCGAGAAATCTGCATTTGCAGAACATATTATTGATATTCAGCATAGACCCACAGTAAATAACTGCATAGACCCTATATATATATATATATATATATATATATATATATATATATATATATATATATATATATATATATATCTAAGTTTATAAAGATTGTGATCTTTAATACGTTGGACAAACTAAAATATATATTGAATTTAGAATTTAAAAAAAACATTAACTTGGATACGGTACTACAGATAGATCACGCGTGGCCCGAAATATTTTGGATAATAATCATCACGTAGACAAAGATAATCTAAAATTTATCCAAAATGTTAGACGACCAGGACAGCTGTCTTCGAAAGCACATATACAACTAAATACAGTGATAATAAAAATTCCATGATTTCATTGTCTATGTATAGTTTATTGATCGACCACTTTACAAAAGATGCCGACAAGAAAACGTGACACTAAACACAACGAAGTTCAGATAGAGGGACTTTTCAGTGAAGAGGCAGCAAAAGTATGTTTGTTTGAACCAGCCTTAAGCGTCTAAGTTCCAAGAACTGCACAGAATAAAAACACAGTTGTAGTCGTCAAAGGTTTATAATTTTTGATTATGTGATCATGGTAACTTTGTTAGTAAAATGATCGTCATGTCTCTTTTAAAATGTGTTGTGGTGATTTGAGTTCTGCAAGTGTACTTATAGATATCCTTTGTCATGTTGTTTCAGGAAAATTTTCAAATAATAATAAACACGTTGTGTAGCTAGTTTGTTGAAAATTCATATCCATATCACATTAAAAATACCCTGCTATTTATAGACATGCTAAAGGCTTTTATACCACATATGAGATATTCTGGACGGCCTATTTAAATATTTCACACTTTTTATTTCCACGCCGTGTCGACAGCCTCTGTAAAATGATAAATTAATGAAGTACGCATAGGCGGAGGTGCTGACTTCGTACACATTATATTATAACCACATTTAGTAGTATACATACACTAACAAGGATTTAGTTTTTTATGTTAGCAAACATTTTCGTTTAATTCTGGATTTTTTTAACTACGTGGTGGTTATTATTTCAGATATGCCGGGCCATCAAACATCTACCTACAGTACCATATCTCAGTCTCTTAGTACAACTCATTTTATAAGTACCTGACATTCTGGTGGATAATTATTTATTATATGCAAAGAATATTTAACTTTAACAAACCATTGTATAAAATAAAATAACTTTCTATTTAACAATAAGTTTGTTGAACAAACTGAAGGCACGGCAATGGGCAACCCGCTATCGCAATTTCTTGCAGACATTTTCATTAGTAGATTTGAGACGGATTTAGGAAATGAAAGTGACTATTTTCCTAGACGATGCTTTCGTTATCTGGACGATATTTTTACAGAGTTTAACACAAATATATGCAAAGTAGATGATTTTATTAAAGTACTGAACTTTCAATTTAGAACCTCGGTGGTTCAGGGGTAAGAACGTGTGCTTCTGAACCGAAGGGTACTGGGTTCGATCCCGGGGTACTCCTTTCACTTTTTCAGTACAAACTGTAAAATTAACATCAACCGAGGTTCTGGCATTGTATTTGAGCAAGTCGAATATCTGCACGTTCCGCCCTTCGAGGGGGCGTAAAGCCGTCGGTCCCGTGTCCATGCGATGTTGGGCACGTTAAATATTCCTATCCTCCTTACAGAAAGACAGGGGTTCGGCCAAATTTACAAGATAGTGAGGTGAAACTGCTCCCTGGCGTCGGTGATTGGCCATAGTCGCGAAAATAGGCCCACGTTAAAGAAACAAAAAAAACTTTTCATTTGATTCAATAAAATTCACCCACGAATGTACTAGTTTTCAAAATAATTACTTTATTGAATTCGATGTTTACAGGAAGGTAACTACCACTCTAAGTTACATTTCAAATGACTCACATCATACATTTGCACAAAAAACGACGGGTATAAATTTCTTGGTAAATATACTAAAAAAATCCTCTAAGTTAAAGTTGATATAGTAGAGAATTGGGGTACCTTAAAAACGTGGCCAAATATAACGGATATTCGGATTGCTTAGTGAAAAAATTAATTAATAGACACAAGGAGTCCTGAGAGCATTTTCAAGAAAGACGATTTGCAGCTAAGTTTTTCTACAAAAAACAATTTAAAAATTTGTTAGGTAATACAAAAGATAAAAATAAGGCCACTGAAATGTCGCGTATCTATGAGATAAAATGTAAAGGTTGTAATCTTAAATGCGTTGGGCAGACTAAGATAATCATTGAGACCAGATTCAGGGAACATTTGGCACAGCTGAGATTCGGTAGTGTAGACAAGTCATGCGTGAAAAACACATTTTGGAGAATATCCACCACATAGATAAAGAAAATCTGAACCAGCGAAGCTAGATGCGTACAAGAGTTTTTATATTTCTAAGCCAATTAAAAACAAAAGTTCCCTAAACCGAGCGCCGCCACTGATTTATAGTCCTTTGTTTGCACTCTGTCTTTGATATAAATAAATATTACGAAATTTGGCAGGTAAAGGTATAACGGAAGTTCAAAAACCTCGTCCGATAATTAAAATACAATCCACAGAAAAATTTCCTGCGATTTCGTCTTCTTCTCGGCATCTGTCTTTACCTAAAACTCAGTATAAAAGATGATTTTTAGTTGTAAGTAGTTTAGAATTTTGCATCCCTTGACGACGCTAACTTTTTTAGTAAAACGATTGCCAGGTCTTTAAAAAGATGTGTTGTGGTTCTCCAAGTGTATTTATAATCTATGCATATTTTTAGGCAGTGAAATTTATTTTTTATGCCTAAGCATTGGGTATAAACACACAGGCTTTAATTTTAATAAAATATGCAACAGATATTCGTGTTTGATGATATATTTGGGGGTAGTAATTCAATTTCCTAATGCAAACTCATCATTAATTGATTATTGTAAATGCAAATATTCGTCACTCTACCTGCTAATAGTACCACTATAATTAGAACAAATTTTACTCACAGTTTAATATCTGTAAATGATGATCAATACCACACATTGTCAATATAAATTAAATTACATCACAGATGAAGCTTGCCTTATTGGTCCCAATCAACACTTCCATTCACTATTGACTATTGACTACCAAGTATCGACAAATCACCTGGAAACACAAAGATTGCATAACAATGATTTCGAAACGCGACCAGCAACAAGCAATTTTTTCTACCATATATCTTTTATTTTGCCCAGTCTAGGAAAATATGCAACCAAAGGCAAAAACACAAATGGAATGTCAATAGACAGTTTATTTATTTACTAAAGTGACACACATATGTTGAAAAAGTTCAAGCATTCTCTTTAGCAAAGAGGAAACGAATGTTTGAAAAAAGTAAACAAGGGCAAATTAAATCAATAGAATTAAATGTCTCCTGCAAATGGATTATAGAGTTATACAATTTGCTATGCGAAACAAAAATAGAGAGATATGTAGCTGTTACGATAAATGAAGTACTTAAGCAGATTATTGTTTGCCAATTATTTTATTATCTGCAAATAGAACGTATTCTATCAAAAAAACTAAAAGTCTGGACGCAGCAAGTGCGTTATGGTAGCGAATTTTCATTTAAATAATTTACATAACTTCACAAAAGTCATATAAGATATACTTGGTTCTCCGGTTGAACCGCGTCTAGAATTTATGAAAACTCGATGTTTCCGCTCCTGTTTTGGTGCCAATTTCAAAAGTAAATATAAAAGGAAATGTACTCTAAGGCTTTGATTAATAAGTACCAGGTTTAAACTTTATATTAAAGGAATGGCAAGCGATTAAAGTTGAAAAAACACATATATTTCCCCCACTATTTATCAAAACCTGAAACCGTTTAAATAAAGTAAATGTGGCATACAACGTTACATATCAGATCTCGGCTTTTTTCCAAGCCCTAGTTATCGTGCTTCGTATACTATACTTGCTAATAATAAACTGTTTTGCAATTGCCCAATATAAAAATCATATTAATCGTTTCTTGAGTACTCAACACCATTTTTGCCAGATAATACTTATTCGAAAAAAAAAACCGCTGCCAACAAATACAACGACTGAGATAACGATTTGTAGTTTTGACAAGCTCATGTCATGCCCTTCTAATATTAAATCTTAAGAATCGACTTAATACATTTTAATCGTATAAGAATGCAGAAAATTTGCTTTTACGCCTAATTTACGAAAAAACCATTGGTCAGAGAGGTATCATATATTGCATTTTTTGAAGGCTACTAATGTTGCCTTTACATGTAAATACGATATACAGGTATGCCCTTTGACGTGAGTTTGTAAAACTCAACCAGCCTGTATAACGGGGATTCATTTAAAACCAAATACAAGCTACTGTTGTGTTCAAGGGTATGTTACATTTTATGTCATATTTAGTTTTTTGATTGCCATTTCTTTACTATAGTGTTTGGACCCAATAAACCTTATATCAAAATTTTCATAATGATGAGGACAATTTATATAGGTAATTATATATAGGGGGATCCATTTAAAAACTTGTGAGTATGCTACTCCACAAGTCTCTCGGACTACTCTGTATCATAGTAGCATTTTAAAAACATTGCGTTTGAAGCTACCTACCATTAACAAATTAGTTTTTAAAAATTCGTCACTGTTTAGTCACAATCCTCCACCCTGTCTATATATATATATATATATATATATATATATATATATATATATATATATATATATATATATATATATATATATATATATATATATATCCGAGTGCAACCTACCAACCAAGCTTCATGAAAATAACGATGTTATTTTGTGAGATACAATTTTTTTTCCGGAAAAATCTTTTTTTTTCGAAAAAACTGGTCCTATAGGTTAAAGGAAAATTAAAGGCTTTATACTACCAGACAGACTGATTTATTCTCAATCTCTGATTTTGAGAATAAATCAGTCTGTCTGGTAGTATAAAGCCTTTAATTTTCCTTTAACCATGTCAAACCCAGACGTTATGACGTTCAGAAATAATAATGGTCCTATAGGGCTGGCTAACGGACTCGTCCAAGCCATTGATAAAAAAAAGATTCTTGCGCAGTTTCATCAAAATCGGTAAATAGCTTTTTGTGTTATCGTGTGGATACGTATATAATAATAATAATAATAATAATTTATTTATCCCTGAAACAGTAATATAAGATGAAAAAGAAATTCATGCAACAATATAAGGACTATGCTAATATAATGTGGTATTCTCACAGAGGTGCAATGACTTGTACGCGAGACTCTAGCACATCACCTCCAATTACCATCTTAGACACTCGTTCTTCTCCCATCCCATTTGTTTCACACTTTTGCCTGAGAACAAGTCCAAGCAGCACTAGCTTTTTAAATCATAAATACAACTGGATCACCATTTAACATCATACACCATATTTTCTTTTTCTGCTTCTTTCCATTTACTCTCTCACTCTCTACCCACTATTTCTATTCACTCTCTATCTTAATAAATATATGTCTGTCACACCTAATCTTTCACACAGCCACCCATGCGTACACAAACATACACACATACATACACGTCACAGCATAAAAGTTCTTAAACCCACAAACGTCAACAAACACCAACGTCGCCTCATTCACCACAGAATACACGTTCTTTCCCTTTTTTTTTTTCAAAAGTTTGCATTCAGATCTAAGCATAAAAATTTACCAGGCCAGGAAGTTTTTATGTAAAATAGTTTAGTATTAAATCTCTGAGTTTTACGTTATATCTGGAAAGACTCACAGCCCGCAACTCCTGAGGCAATTTACCTTACAATCCAGGGGCTACGAAATTAGTACATCTTTGCATCAATGTTTTTCCAGCCTTCGTAGGTTTGTGCGGTACTCTCTCCCTATATCTTGTCCCATATCCATGTCTTATGCCTTCCATAATGTGTGGATTTTACGTATCCATAGTAATATTTTTTAGGAAATAACTGCCATGTATTCATCATTTGGCTCTCCTTATGTAGCAGTTCAGTTGGATAATCTACAGACTTATTATATATTATTTTAATAAATCTTCTCTGAATGATTCCCAGGTTTTTTATTTGAGAAATTAAAGGTCCTGACCCCACCATTTTATACTGTATCAAAAATTCAACTAGTGGATAGTATACAACTTTCAGCCCCCGCAAATCTACACACCCCTTTAGCTGCCTAGTAAATTCCTAAGTCTTGACACTAGATCCCCTATCTGGTAATTCCATCGCAAATGTAAGTCTATCTTCACCCCTAAGTATTTGATAACATTCTCAGGTTTTACACTGACATTCGTTAAAAGATTTTTTAAGTTTAAGCAATCAAAAGTCGACAACGTAGTTATATTACATGAGAACGGTACAAATTTTGTCTTGTCATAATTTCTTTTAAAGAGGTTTTCACCAAACCAGTCCGTAACTAGCTGCATACCAGTCTCGATTAACTCTTCTAGAGCTTCCCATGAATTTGACTGGTAAATTATAGCTGCGTCATCAGCAAAAGCTATTATTATTTCCAGTGTTTGCAGAGATAAAAGACTATTTACATAAACAACAAAAAGGATAGGACCAAGCACAATACCCTGGGGTAGGTCACATTCAACATTTTCTGGATCGCTATACTGATCTTTCACCTATGTTATTTGCACCCTGTCTGGCAGGTAACTCTTTATTAATGAGTACGCAGCACCCCCAAATCACATACTCTCCAACACTGATAGTAACCTGACATGATTGACACTATCGAATTCGTTCGACACATCTAAAAACACCGCTCTAACTTGCTCTCATCCAGTGCTCTATAGATTTGTTATGATATATGATAAATAGCATCTTCTGTAGAAGTGCCTTCTCTGAATCCATTGTTTCGCTGGGAGTAATTTGTGTTTGAATCAGGTATTTAGATATTATCAATTTTATTATTTTTTTCCGTAACTTTGGAGAGATCTGATACTATTGGCCTATAGCTTTTGGGTCCAACGAACACTTCGATTTATAGGCTACCTTTACGATTGATAATTTAAAATGTGTCGGAAATATTCCATTTAGCAGACTCTCGTGCACAAGGAGTGCTATCGGTTCGGCTATATAGTCAGCTGCATTTTTGAGTAAAAAAGAATCCAAGTCACCGTGTTCAATTAACTTACCACGCTTTAGTTGGCTTATCTATTTTTGACCTCATATTTGTCAGTTGGAGTGAAAAATATACTAAATTGAGATGCTTCATATCTCTTATTGAGTCTGTGCATCCAATGAACATCACTAGGTGTTGTTCTAACAACTGTGGCAAAGTGCTTATCTAATTCGTTGGCAATCTTTTTTTTTAAACTTTAATAATACTCCCGTCTATTTGTATGCTGTCAAAACTGCACATTGGTTTTTGCACCCACCAGCTTACTTACTGTCTTCCAAATTCTCCTAGAGGATTTATAACCGCCCTGAAAAATTCTATGAAAGTAATACTGCTTTGTTATTTGTATGAGGCTTTCAAGCTTATCATTATATGCCCTATATTGCGTCTGTATTGCGCTATTTTCTGAATTTTTGGCTACGGCTACTTTCTTATATAAACGCTCCCTTTCTATTATAGACCTTAGTAACCCATCAGTGATATATGGTTTCCGCTTTTTCTTTGCATGTTTAATTTATCTGATGAACCTTGATCTCTTTATGGCCTCTTTTAGTTGCCTAACAAATTTATTTGTTTTCTCCCCAACACCACCGTAACCCAGCTGTATACTTCGCTTCAGCTTTCGTTTTTCAGCAAACTTAACAGCATCTTTGCATTAACGTGCTTCTTATAGGTGGATCGATTCCGTGACTCAGTCCCATTTTCAGTTTCTTCAATGTGGGCTACTATTAGGTAATGGTCTGCCACTGTCACATGAATTACATATCCAGCGGTCAATACTGTGTTAGTCTACGCATATTTATGGTCTATGCACGACTTAGTCTGATTTTGAACCCCTGTTGGCGAGTTTATCAAAGATACGAATCCCAATTCACTAAGATTATTATAGTATTCCTGAGATTCTTCCCTCAGCGAATTTATATCAATACCAATATCCCCTATTAATAAATGGTAGTCAAAATTTTCGCGGAAATTTTCCACCAAGTTATTCTCGAAAATATTCATTAAGCTCTCTCAGACATGTATCAGGTGATCTGTACATTGCATGAACAAATGCGTCTTTTCTCCCAAATGCAATTTGAACCTTTATCATCCTGAGGCTATTTTTTTGAATAAACTACGCATTGTAGTTATATTTACTGCTAACATATACGACAGTCCCATCATTCTTGTTCACATTACCACCATTATATATCATAGAATACCCCTCCATATTAAACATTTAATATCTTGAATTATCAGGTCTCCGTGAAATCCAAACAGTCAAACTCACAGCCAGTGCTCAACATGACATGCATTTCATCGATTCTTTTGGCCATGCTTCTTGTTATTATGAAAAACTTTAGATTGTATGTTTCCCTTTACTGAAATGACCTTTTTATATTCTGTAACAACAAGAGTTGGCGTGTGATGTGCTGGGTTTACAAGGTATCGTACATAAAAATCCATTATGTAAGTAATTCTTGAGCCTATACACAAAACAGAAACTACAAACCAACAAGAAAAAAAATAAAACCAGCACTAAATCTCTGGTAACAAATGTGTGATTTATGACAGACTAACTGGTCGCATAAAAAAAACAAGCAAACAAGCAAATTAAAAAGTACTGACGCAGTTTACGAAAAACTTGCAGACATAAATACGTATAATATATACATATACATTATATAAAAATTCAAACAGACCTTGGTTTCGGGTTCTAGGGGCCTTAATTTGCGCTCCTTTGAAAAACTTTTTGCAAAGTCTCACCATCGATACCTCTCTCTTAGTTGATTTTTTAAATAAAAATTCACTAAAATCGTAAAAGAAACTATTTTTATAATGAAATTTCGACAAAAAATCAATCAGATATCGCCCGAAATGCTTCGAAGTATTCATCCGGAAGTGTAACAAATATTTTATACTCGTATGGAAGTGAAGGGAAAACAGTTTGATCATTTAATTAAATGACATTATTTCATTCATTGATATTTTTTTCATTTTTTAATTGATTATTATCTTGTATACAAACCAAAATTAAAAAGTTGCCTATTGTTCTGATCAAAATTAAGTAAGTTTAAAATGAGGTGTCACTGAACATACGGTGCCATTTAAAATTTAAGGGTCCTTTACGCCACCGCCTAAGGAGTAGGTTCCAAGCCAACAAAACTTACCCCATCATGTCCCTCCTTGAAAACAAAGTCGATGGGTCGCGGCTTTTTTATTGTTCTTTTAGTTCAGATGTTTTCTAGGTGGGAATTTAGTTGGCACACCCTGTATATACGAGACTATTTGTAATTAGAAATTACAAGTAAATGCGCTAACTACAAAACAAGAACGCTGCGTGGTTTGATATCCGTTAAGTGATTAATTGGTAAGTCATCTTCAGATTGCAATCTAAACTTAGCCTGTGTTGTGTGCATTTGGACAGAAATAATTGGAAAATGATTTTGCTGAATACACATACAACAAGATTTACATTCATGCAAAATCGATAAGAGATTATATATCCAAGTTGTATCCAAATACGATGCACTAAATCTACCGATATCTTTGTTCAACTGTTGCGATTATTAAATTGCTTGTGATCTCAGTGTATCTTACAAATATTCATTATCAGAGGTGTATTGGCATCAAGCAGATGTTGCATCACAAATCAAAAACATCTCGGGACGCAGCAAGTGCGTTATGGTAGTGAATTTTCATAAAACTATTTTTTAATAGCAATAATGTGTGTTTTTTTAAGAAAGCAGGCATGAAATTTGGTTACCAGTATAATCTATATAGTAAAAACAATGTGCCATGTTTCATCAAAATAACTTTATTGTTTGAAAATGTAGAAAAATTTCCGAAAGTAAACTTAAAGTGTTCCCGAAAAAACTCGTTTTTTGGTCAACCATATAGGTTAATAGCAAATTGAGCTATTCAAATATTAAGCATTTGATCAAAATTCGCTACCATAACGCACTTACTGCGTCCAGAATTTTTGTTCTTACAAACATGCATTATATTTCGATGGAAAATGCAAAAATGCAATAACATAAGGCGTGTTTGATTAAAAAAAAAAATTGTATCACCAACGACTTATGGGCCAACCTGTGATTGTAGAAATAATTTTTTAAGATGTAGTTTAAGACACCCTATAATTAATATATACAATTTTTTTTCATATCTGGATTAATAACAGATATATTGAGCTTTATTGAGTTTTTTTACGAAAATTCTACAAAAATCTATAGCTAAGACTACTGCCAAGCGTCAGAGAAAGGGTCTATTTGAAATAAATTTTCTGGAAACATTTTATTAAAATGAAGGACAATGACGGTCGAAACTAAGACTTTAGGGTTTGTAAAACATTCTTCTTGAGACATTGTATTTCCATAGCCCGTATTAGATTCAAGTTCTTTTCCTAAATGTTGCCAATTTTGACGTTTAAATCGCAACTTTGACGTTTTGTTTAAATGCCTATAACTTTTTTGTCTTTTGACCTACAGAGCTTTTTTGGTAGTTGACTTGCCTATAATGATATAAACCCGCGTATAAAATTTGGTTGCCCATACTTTGTTAATTTTGGAGATATAAATTTTGTTCGAAAGAAAACACAAAATTTTCCGGGAAAACCTCATCGCATTTTCCTAGATAACGAACATATCCAAGCCACTTATAAAAGGAAGGTACTCACCAATTTTCAAGTTTAAAATCGCAATTTTGACGTTTTGAGGAGAACCCAAATTTATTTTTTTTGAATGCCTGTAACTTTTTTGTCATTTAACCTACGGAGCTAAATTTTGGTAGATAACTTGCCTCTAACGATATAAACCTGCGTATGAAATTTGGTTGCCCTTACTTTGTTAATTTTGGAGATATAAATTTTTTTCAATTTTTTTCGAAATAAAACACAAAATTTTCCAGGAAAGCCTCGGTGGATTTTCCTGACTAACGAACTTATCCAAGCAACTTGCGAAGGGAAGGTATGTGCCAAATTTTATCAAAATCGGTTTATTATTTTTTAAGTTAAGTTAAGTTTAAGAGACACATAAATATATATATATATATATATATATATATATATATATATATATATATATATATATATATATATATATATATATATATATATATATATATATATATATATATAGATATATAAACATATAAAGTCTGAAACTGACCTCGGATTTGGGTTCCGGGGGTCCTAAATAGCGCTCATTTGAAGAAATTTTTTCAAAATTCGAAAGTCTAGATCTCCTCATTATTGAATTTTTTTAAAGAAAATTCACTAACAAGCTAATTATTAAGATCATCGTACAAACCTTTTGACCAATGTTGATGAATCATCCGACGAAATACCGATGTAACGAGGTGATACATCTTTTCCGAATTCACAGTATTTTGAAACAAATTGCTCATCTGCTAATTTTAAAGTCGTTGATACCAACTTGTTTGAATTGTCGGTACGGAGTTTAAATAAAAATACAATAAGAGCTTGAGTTACACTACGACAATCTGTAGTTCTCATTGGTGTTAATAAATCTCGCAATTTAGTTACGTTCGCTCATCTTAAGCCAGTAAATATATTAAGTTGTTCATCAGGAATACGGAAATCATCCGTCTTATTGGGCAGTTTAGAGCCACATTCAGCAGCAGACATTTCACATAATTTTAGTTAGCTCTGATGATCTTAAAATACTCCAATTTTAATATATTTTAAACAGGTTGAGATCATATGCATCGACGTCAATCTGGAATGAAAGTCCATCGTTTAACCATGGATTGCGCAGCAGCATTTTGAGGAACAAGTACTTGATTTGTATGATGCCCTGTACAGTGTGTCCCAAACTGGATGGTAATGTATTGCTGTCTCCGTTATAACTAGAGATAGGGAGACTATTAAATTAGCAATGTTTTGTAGAAATTTATGCTCGTTCCAAATATGGCTTACATTTCCCTGACTCTTCGTTTTCGAGTAATTTTAAAAAAAAAATGTCGATTTCTTTTTTCTTCAATATCTAAGTAAGCGTTGATCTGACATGTCTAAGGCTTGCACATTATCAGGACACGTTTTACAGAGTAATCTTTTTGTGCAATTCTCAACTGTGAATTGTCATTTGTTTTTGAGCTACAGGTATAAACGTTTGTTTTTATTGTGGAAGCCATATTGTATTTTTTTGCTCATGTGATAGCCTGTGTAAAGAGCTTTCCAATAATTTACAACATGCTTGAGAAATCCTGTAATTGCACTGACAATTTTGAGAAAAACCATTTTGAGGATAGTAGGCTATAAAATCGAATTCCAGAAAACAAATGACAAAAAAAAGTGTTCAAAAAACAGTAGGCCATGGAGTCTAACAATACTTTTACTTTTAACATAATTTTCCGTAATGATTCACGAAACTTAAAAATACACTAAATAGAAAATTGTTTAATATGGCCACCGTTTTGTTCAATCCACCTTATACACCTTTTTGAAACATGCCTGCAAACTCTGGTGAGGTTGTCTTGGTTAATATGATTTATAGCTTCCGTGATTCTGTTTCGTAATTCATTGACATTTTGTGGTGGATCTAATTTATACACATCATTCTTCAGAGTACCCCAAAAAGAAAAATCCATTGGTGTTATATCAGGACTTCGAGCACACCAATGAACCGGCCCATTGTTACAAATGACACGATTATTAAAATTTTGGTACAAAAATACTTTGACGATCTTAGCATGAGCTCTTCTAATTGTTAGTAAAATATCATTTCTCAATAGATTAAGCCTTTCCCCAGTTAAATTATTTTCAAAAAAGAACGGATCAACAATATAATTGCCTGAAGTTTTTTTAAATTAACTGTTTAATCTACAAATACCTAATATAAGGCGCACCAGATATTAATACCAAATCTGTCTTGCAATCGTCTTTCTTTTTTTAGATGAGGATTTTCTTTTGCCCACTAATGCCTATTTTGACGATTATACACACCACAATTTGTAAATCTGGATTCATCAGTCCATATTATTTTCAAATGAAAATTCTTACCTTGCTGACATTGTCCTTGATACCATCTCCAAAATTGCAGTCGCTTAGGGTAATCGTCAACATTTACGCCTTGTACGATTGTAGGTTAGTATGGACGGTAATAATTTTGTTTTAATACATAGTGTACCGTACTTTTTGAAACGTCAATTTGTTCACCATTAAACCGAACAGCTTGCTGAGGGTGTTCGTTTGAAACCTGTAAGAGGGCATTATTTCTTTCTTCATTTCTAGGCATTGATAGTTTCTTTGCGTGGAAGTTATCGTCGTTCAATAGATTGGTCACTATCCTGCGAAATATTTTGGTGTTTGGCTGTCGTCTTGCTGAGTAGTTGTTTTGATATGAATTTTCAGCTGCCTCAGTATTTCGGTTAGAACAAATATAACATTCCAACATGTCAAAATGTTCTTCATTACTGAACATATTGTTAAGTAATACTTAAACAGGAAACAAACTATTTAGTACAAAATTTTAAGCAACGTGTTAAATACACCTCAAATTGTTCAGATAATTAAAAATCACAATATTTTTTATTAAATTTTATATCCATAGCAACCTTTCTTCTGTTGTTTTTCAGTTGACTTACGTTTAAAAATCAAACAATTTTCAAAGGTGACTTAGGAAATCATTACTCCGCTTTTTATTGAGTTCTGTTAGTAAATGTAGTTATTTACTAGGTTTACCTATTTAATTAGATTATAACAATTTTTTAGGATAATATTTTTATGTAAAATATAATTTGTAATAATGGGCCGATTCATTGATGTGCTCAAAGTTCCTATTTTTTATCGTGAATCGTTACAGAAAATTATGTTAAAAGTAGTAAGTCTGTTGTTAAACTCCATGGCCTACTGCTTTTTGAACAATTTTTTTGTCATTTGTTTTCTGGTATTTGATTTCATAGCCTACGATCCTCAAAACGGTTTCTCTCAAAATTGTCAGTGCAATTACAAGATTTCTCATCCACGTTGTACATTATTCGAAAGCTCTTTTCACAGGCTATCACATGAGCAAAAAATCTAATAGGGCTGCCATAATAAAAACAAACGTTGATGTCTGTAGCTCAAGAACAAATGACAGTCCAAAGTTGAGAATAGCGCAAAAAGATTATTCTGTAAAAAGTGTCCTGATAATGTGCAAGTCTTAGACATGTCAGATCAACGCCTACTTAGATATTGAAGAAAAAATAAATCGACAAATTCTGTTTTTTTCAAAATAACTTGAAAAAGAAAAGAGGCAGAGCAAAATACAAGTCACATTTGGGACTAGCATGAAACATTGCTAATTTAATTGTTTCCCTATCTCTAATAATAACGGAGATAGCAATACATTCCCATTCAGTTTGGGACACACTATATAGTTTTAAAGCTAATAAATGATAATTATATATTCATTTAATTGATTTGGAAAAAATATACCCAACAATATCTAGGAGTTGTAGAGTTCTTTTGACTTGAACTTCAAGACACTCCTCAGTATCATTGTATACAACATTCACAGTCTACGATGAATCATCTAAGCTTCACTGAGACAAAGTCATCAATGATAAGCTTGATTTCTTTTAGTGAATTTTCGTAGAAAAAATTCACTAATAGAGAGATCCCGACTTTTGAATTTTGAAAAATTTTTTGCAAATGAGCGCGAACTAGGACCCTTAGAACCCATATCCGGTGTTAGTTTAAATTTTTATATGTTTATATATATATATATATATATATATATACCTTCGATTTGTAAGTGGCTTGGATAAGTTCATTAGTCAGGAAAATCGGACGAGGTGTTCCGGGAAAATTTTGAATTTTCATTCAAAAAAAATTTTTATCTCAAAAAATAAAAAAGCTATGATAACCAAATTTGGTAGGTAGGTTTATGATATAAAAGGTAAACTATACACACTGCCTTTTGTAAATGGCTTTGACAAGTTTGTTAGTCAGGAAAATCGGACGAGGTTTTCCGGGAAAATTTTGAGTTTTCATTCGAAAAAAAATTTTGTCTCAAAGAATACTGAGCCGATTTTGATAAAATTTGGCATGTACCTTCCTTTTGTAAATGGCTTTGATAAATTCGTTTATCAGAAAAATCGGACGAGGTTTTCTGAAAAAATTTTGAGTATTCATTTGAAAAAAAATTTTATCTTAAAAAATAAAAAATCTATGATAACCAAATTTGATAGGTAGGTTTACGATATAAAAAGTAAACTGTACACCAAAACTTAGATTTCTATGTTACAATAAAAAAAAGTTATAATAAAATATTTGGTGCCAGATCATTTCTATGAAAATTCACTACCATAACGCACTTGCTGCGTCTTTGTTTGTTTTTTTCTAATAACCCACATATATCTGAAGGTGATTTAATTCGCAAAGACTTTTCCTGCTCCCGATCATCAATTTTTATTTTCTTATATTTCAATACACGTTTAGACAGTCGAAAACTCTTCAACATCTTCCTCTGATTCTATCTTTTTGGAGCACCTAATATCTTTTCATATCATTTGATAATTGCGTAGTCTCTTATTAGGGAAGAACATGGTCCCTTATTAAGGGAGAAAATACCAGGAATGGCGGTTTTTTAAATTGCTAGTTTGTTGTACACATTCTCTAGAGCTGCGGTGATAACGTATTACCTGGCTACCCCACCGATAGTGACACTTGTACATTTCACTATGGTCTACGAGACTGTCTACCTTTAGCCAAACTTGCTGTTGGGTGTATTGTGGCTGTAATTTGGTATAGCGCACTGACGAGCTCTAATGAGACCGAAACTGGTATGCGTTTCCAATTATAGTCGGAATGCAGCTGGCCTTATATAGATACATGGACCCTTATTATGGAAGAAAGAAGCAGGGCTAGCGATTTTTTAAATCGGTAGTTAGTTGTACACAGTCTCTATGTATATAACACGTTGTGTTTATTAGAGTTGCCGTGGCAACGTATTACCTGGCTATGCCACCGATGGCGACACTTGTCGTACACCTCACTATGGTCTTGTTGTAAGTAGTTTGGAATTTTTCATCTTTGATGGCGCTAACTTCGTTAGTGAAACGATCATCACGTCTTTAAAAGATATGTTGTGGCGATTTAGGTTCTTCAAGTGTATTTATTAACAGAAGAAAAGGTCGTAAGTTTACGTAATAGGAGAGCGTATATGTAGACATGTATGGATGTGGAAGAAGGCCAGAAGTGCACCGAGAAATATTGTTAGGAACAGCATAAGGTTTGTCGTATGTCTACCCCTTTGTAGGAATTGCGTGACGGGTAATACTGGTAGTAGTATCTGCTTTATTAGCATTGTTGTGCAATGGCTGAAATACTACATTTTCATTGTCCTTGTCAGCATAACACAGGTCTCGAACTGTTGAACTGCATTAAGTTCTTGCTTTGTAATTTATCTAAAATTTGTCAGCAAGAAATAAGAAAAGAAGCAGTAATCTTTTAAACTTTCGGGTAGTTATTTATGTGAAGAATGGGTGGCAAGTGGTGTCAATAAAAGTTAAAGAGTTGCCGGCACATCCTGTACATTTACGTCCCAAATGTGACGCTAGGAGTATTAACCAAAGACAAATTTACGACACAAGAAAATAGTCCACATAACTTTATATTTTCAATAAACTTTAAGAAAATCTTAAAGGGTGTTCTGTTCTGTACTCTTAACATACTGTTAAGTTCTTACATAATTTAAAAGAGGCTTATAAACTTGAATAACGGTGTAAGTGCGAAACGGGTTGTAAGGTTGCAGGAGGGTTCGAGCGCTCTAAGGCTGTAGGGCTAAAACAGAGGGTGAAGAGTTCAAATACACTGTTACTAATAGGAAATGAATTATTGATGAACATCATTCACACCTCGTGAGCATCTATGTGATGATTAACCATGAATGAAATGTGTTCTTTGGAATGCCTTGTAACCTGCTAACATTCTGGATTATTAGATAATGTTAGTCAGTCGATTCTTTGTAATGAATCTGATTTTTGACATTTAGCGAGAGTAAAGCGATTTATAACGCAAGAAGGGAAATTAGAAGCTAAGCTATTTCGCATATGTTATAATAAGGGGTAAGAAACAAACAACGTCTTCTACGAAGATCATAAAAAAATAATTTCGTGACGCAGCAAGTGCATTATGGAAGTGAACTTTCATGAGATTAAGATTTTGTCGACTTGGCCTTATACTAAAAGTAACACAAATAGTGCTGCAAACTTAATCATAACTTACACATAGTTGTGATAATCTACTCTCCTCACAAAGACATTCACATGAAATGAATTTAGGGTCCATGACTTGACCACAAAAAAAAATTATTTGTATTCATGTGCCCATAAACTTCCGAAACATTATATTGCTAGAGATTTTTAACGAAAAAATGTTAATTTTTATCAAATGACCCCTCATTTCCCGCCTAACCGCTGAAGCGACCATACCCAGAAACAATTCGAAGCGTTCGTTTGTCGGGTGCTAGCCGCACACCAAATTTGAAGATGATATCTCAATCTCTGCCCTCACCTGACCTGACATGACCTGACCTAACCTGAACCGACCTGACCTGACCAACTGACAGACCAAAAAAAAAAAGTCTTTGCTGAATCAGATTTTATATTTTTGTCAGAATGAAGCGGTTCGGTTTTGTATAAAATTTTATAAATTTGGTATATACATGGAAAGTAAATGAAGAATGATGATGGGAAAGTAATGATGGATGTGTAAAGATTAGTAGTAAATGAAGGCAGTGATTGGAAATGTAAGATGGAAGAAAAATGGTATAAAAACTTTATTTAAAATGGGTTGTCAAAATTCGAAGTGTCATATTTGGATAATGCAGTGTCAAGTATTTTTAGAATAAACTATTAAAATTATGTCACTATATACAACACAAGTCAAAATGGACTTACTGTATAGACGTATTGTGTAATTTCAGCCAATAAAGTATAATGTAAAATGTATATATGTTTCGGGACTTTTACTCCGCTTTAGCAAAAAAAAATCAATATTTCTGTCACCGATATTCCATCCCCACACATTCAACCCCCAATTTGCTTTCAGCTACCAAATGTTTGATAAAATTGAAAGTGTTCTAATAACCCCACTGTAAAACGTTATATTACTAGAGATTTATCGGAAAAATGTCAATTTTCACCAAAACCTCCCCTAGCCCTGGAGCGATTTTATACAAAAACCATCCGAACCGTTCGTTTGTCGAGGGCTAACTAAATTTGAAGACGATATATCAATTTATTCTAAAGTTATTGTGGCTACAAACAGACATCGACAGATAAAAAGAAATTTCGTTCCCAAATCATGATTTTTGTATGTTTTGACACTTTTTACGACGTTTGAGCTGCAAAAAAATTTGAAATTTTTGTAGCCCATGTATTAACTATGTGAAAGTAAAAATCACTTATTTTGCTATAAACAATAAAAATCAGCTAAAAAATATAATAAAATACATAATCTTTACAAAAATCTTCTCTAATGATTTATATACCTAGTCATAAAAAACTCGAACAACACAAATGATACACAGAAAATGTACTCAACAAAAAATACACTAGGAGAGCTAAACAAAGATTTGCTAAAAAAAGAATACAATAAACGTTAAAATGTGTATTTAGTAAAATTTCCATCTGGGTTTTATAAAACTTTATCAATTTAAAGTGCAGCACCTAATTTAATGTATTTATAAAATCACAAATAAATATTATGCCTAAAATTGATATAAATATAATTAAGATGATTATGCAAGTAAACCCCTACGACAAAGTAGCCCCCCCTCAGCCTCCCCCCAATTTTTAGTCAACAGGGCCTGGTCGTTCTGTCGGTTTGTCAGTCTATCTGTCTGTATGTCTATCTGTTTGTAGCCACGATACCTTTAAAAGGAATTGAGATATCGTCTTCAATTTTGGCATACAATTATTTTCAACCGACAAACGACCGATTCAGATTGTTTTTTTAGTTAAATCGCTCCAGGGGTAGGGGATGAATAGGAGCTGATTTGGGTGTAAATTGATACTATTTCGTTAAAACGAAGCGATTTTAGGATTTGTTTATTAGAAAACTTTCAATTTCATCAAACATCTGGTATTCTGTGCTTAAACTAGATTAGGGTTTCAATGCGTGGGGGTGAAATATCGGTGACAGGAATTTCGATTTTTTTTTTGATAAAATGGCGTAATCTCAAAACATAAAGGAAACTTGATTCTGGAACGAACATTTTTTGTGTATCGGTCGGTCGGTTGGTCTGTCGGCATGTACGTCTGTCTCTTATTAGGCTCAATAATTTTCTAACGAATTGAGATATTAAGTGAGTGGTGAACGTGTCGCCACCTAGTTTGGAACTAAGTACTATGTTGTCACGCCCGCTCCAAATAACACAGAGTGTTAAAAATAGAGACTGTATACCACCAACTAACAATTTAGTAAATTGTCAGCCCTGGCCCATTTCTACCCTAATATAGGGACAAAGTATGTAAGAGTAGATGCATTCTCGCAACAATTAGAACCGTAGACTGGTTTCGCTGTATATCGTATAGCCAGTCTTAGTTAGTTAGTTGTATACTCTCTCTATTTTTAACACTCTGTGTTATTTGGAGCGGGCGTGACAACATAGTACTTGGTTCCGAACTAGGTGGCGACACGTTCACCACCCACTTAGTGTTTTAAGACTGTCTATACGATAGCCGTGTTATTTTTGGTGCATTTTTGCTACAATTAGTATGCCGTACTGAAGAGCTCTAATGAGAGCGAAACCGGTCTACGGTTCTAATTGTTGCGAGAATGCATCTAGTCTTACATACTTTGTCCCTATGTTGGGGTAGAAATGGGCCAGGGCTAACAATTTTTTAAATTGTTAGTTAGTTGTATACTGTCTCTATTTTTAACACTCTGTGTTATTTGGAGCGGGCGTGACAACATAGTACTTGGTTCCGAACTAGGTGGCGACACGTTCACCACTCACTTAGTGTTTTAAGACTGGCTATACGATAGCCGTGTTATGTTTGGTGCATTTTGGTTTGGTCACTCCCAACAGTCATGTAGGGGAGCCCCCGCTGCGTTAAATGCAGCGGCCCCCATTTGTCTGTGGAGTGTAAAAAGCCCCTATCCGTCGACCCGACTTGCTGCAACTGCGAGAACAGTCACACTGCCAACTATAAAGGTTGTCCGAAATTCCCCAAACCCAACAAACAGACCTCCCAACGGAAGCCGCAAATTTCCTATGCGGCTGCCACTGGATCTTCCCGCCCCGCCCAACACTCAACAACCCCTAAACCGGCAACACCTAAGCCGAACCCAACTCCCCCTGCAAAAGCAGCTTCCACTGCAAAAGCAGCTCCCGCGATAGACCTGTCCAGTGCACTCTCCCTTATTACCACGATCAACTTCACACAGCTGAAGTTGGTCGCGGGAAATGTCCTGAACATTCTCCAAACTTCCCCTGATATGCTGACGCTGATCACTTTTGCCATCCCGCTAATCCCTGAAATCGTGTCAGTCTTCAAGAAGTAAATTATTTTTGAAGAAAGCCACAATCCCTGCAGGTTGCAATATGGAATGCAGACCGGCTAGCCTGCAAAATAAATGAGCTCCAAGAATTCGTCCAACGCTTAAAACTGGACGTTATTCTAGTCCAGGAAACCAAAATGCGTCTTCCAACCAATCCGAAACTCCCCAACTATACACTGTACCGCAATGACCGCACCACTTCCAGAGGTGGCGACACGGCAGTGTATGTCAAGACAAATATTCACCATCACCCTCTCAGCACGCCAGCCCTGCAAAACATCGAGGCTACGCAAATCGTAGTCAACACTTCCTCTGCAGGCCCAATTAAGCTCATTTCTGCATATAATCCGCCACACAAGAGAATTCTAGACGCCGACCTAGACCTCTTATTCGATACCAACCAGCCCATAATAATTGCTGGCGATTTAAATTCCAAACCCCCCAATTGGCTTTCTCGTAATGCCAACACAAATGGGAGACTCCTCCAAGCCTACGTCGACAGCCGTGCAAATTGCACGGTTGACGCTCCCCAAATACCTACACACTTCGGCAGTGGAGGTCGACCCGACGTGCTTGACATAGTAATCATGTCGAACACCACCCTTCTCCATGAAATAACAACCCAAAACGACCTCTCGTCGGACCATAACCCAGTCATATTGCAGCTCGGCGACGTCAGCGACGAACCCGCCCTCCCAGGAAAAAAGGTACTGTGGCCAGTCTTTACAGATCACCTTAAAAGCACCCTTGGCAATATTCCGGTTATTCGCAGCATCCCCGAACTCGAGGGTGCAGCGGATAAACTACAGTCCAAAATTCAATGTTCTATCGAACATGCATCAAGGACGTACCCCGCCCAGAGCAATCTGCCACCTTTTCCGTCCAGTATCAGGGAAATGATACTCGAAAAGAACGGCGTGCGTAGACTATCTCAACGCACCGGAAACCCCACCGACAAACGAGACGCTAACAGACTCATCAAACAAGTAAGATCTGCCCTACAAGAACTCCGCAACAATCGTTGGGAGGAGCGCCTGCAAACCCTGTCTACCCAAGACAATTCCGTCTGGCAAATGGCAAAAGCCCTTCGCTCCCAAAAACTTCCGATATCCCCGCTTCACAGCCGTAACGGTGTCGTATACACGGATGCGGAGAAAGCTACTGCATTCGCAGATCATCTGGAGTTGCAATTCAGCCCGAATTATAACAACGTTGATCTGTCGCACGTAGCAAGAACGCACCGCTACGTCAGGAGTGCGCTTCGCGCCACTCCAGGCACAACTATCGAGCCCACAACTTTCGAAGAAGTTTCCCAAATAATCAAAGCATTAAAAAATAGGAAAGCTACGGGATACGATGGAATCTCCAACGTAGCCCTGAAAAACCTCCCCCGCAAAGCCGTGGTATTCCTAGTTACGATTATGAATGCCATGCTGCGATTTCAACATTTTCCTTCCGTGTGGAAACTTGCCGATATTATCAACATCCAGAAACCCAGCAAAGATCCGCTGTTCCCTCAGAACTACAGGCCCATTAGCCTGCTACCTGTCATCGGCAAAATCGCCGAAAAACTGATTCAGAAAAGGCAAGCTTCTTTCACCTCAGAAAATCATATCCTCCCGGATGAGCAATTCGGCTTCAGACACCAACACTCCACCACTGACCAAGTCCTTCGTGTGGTGAAAAACATCACCAAAGAATTTAATATAAACAAGTCAACTGGTGCAATATTCCTTGACATTGCTCAAGCCTTCGATAGGGTTTGGCATGCGGGCCTCCTAAACAAACTTCTATCATTTAATTATCCTCTCCCTCTGATTCTGCTCTTCTCCGTAGTGCCATCGACTACAATGAGCAACTTCCACATAAGCATAAGCGCCCAAAGCTTATACTTACCCGCTAACGCCCCCGCGGCAAACTCAGAATGGAAACATTCATACCCAAAAGTCACTGTGTGTATTCTTTCCGACGGTGGTATGGACTAAGGTCCGGTACTCATAAGGAGGGAGTTTTAGTGAGTAGGTGTACTAAGAGTACGAGTCTCACAGTACCTCGGTATCCCACGGCACTACGGTGTCAGAATGTCAGAAATGAGGTCTGCATGATGTACCCAAAAAAAAAGTGCATTTTTGCTACAATTAGTATGCCGTACTGAAGAGCTCTAATGAGAGCGAAACCGGTCTACGGTTCTAATTGTTGCGAGAATGCATCTAGTCTTACATACTTTGTCCCTATATTGGGGTAGAAATGGGTCAGGGCTAACAATTTTTTAAATTGTTAGTTAGTTGTATACTGTCTCTATTTTTAAGACTCTGTGTTATTTGGAGCGGGCGTGACAACATAGTACTTGGTTCCGAACTAGGTGGCGACACGTTCACCACTCACTTAGTGTTTTAAGACTGGCTATACGATAGCCGTGTTATTTTTGGTACATTTTTGCTACAATTAGTATGCCTTACTGAAGAGCTCTAATGAGAGCGAAACCGGTCTACGGTTCTAATTGTTGCGAGAATGCATCTAGTCTTACATGAATTGAGATATCATCTTCAAATCTGGTATCCACTTAGCACCCAACAAAGAACCGCTTCGGATTGTTTTTGGGTAAGATTGCTTAACTGGGTAGGGGATAAATGAGGAGTGACCTGGTCAAAATCGACATTTTTCGTTATAACTCGAGTAATATAAGAAGTTTGTGGGTACAGGAAATTTAATATAGTCTGTGTGATCAAGTTATGGACCTTAAATTCATCTCATCAGAATGTCTTACTGAGGAAAGTAGATTATCACAGCTATGTGGAAGTTATTTTTCAATTTGCAACATTTTTTTAAAGAAAATTCACTAAAAGTGTCTGGAAATCTGTGTAGTTTCATTCGAATTTTAGAAGAACATTAATCGGCAATTTCCCTAATTTATTATTGCATAATTGAATATATGCTGCTGAAAGAAACACTTTGTACAGTACAGTTGCCTTGTAACAATTTTTGAGCTGCACATTGTACATATATGTAACATATTTGCTTCGTTTGGTTACAAAATGACTAACTTTAACTTCAAGAATTTGTTATATATCAAGCAACCGTTAACCACTTTTTTTATTTAAGGCACCCCACTTTGTTAAGACTGATACAGGGAATAGTCCGTTTTTGGTATATCATGCATATCTGATGTTACAGAAGAGGTTTTGTAACACCCCTATTATTTTAAACACACAATGTATCTTACAATTGTTCCTGACAGCCAGTTTCCTGGCGGTCACGAAGCTGTGATGTTAGGCTTGCTTCTTTCTCCCCGTGAGTTATCCAAAATTGGTGAATACCATTTATTTTATGGACAGTTGTATTTTACAAACTTCTAAATAGTGTGCCTTTGTTACAACTTTCCTGTACAATATTAGCTTGGCCACTTGATTGCGATGCAAATATTTTTTTCATTATGCATTTCGTTAATTCCAATATTTTTTTTTCACAAATACCTAGAGTTAAAAGTACTTTTACATTTTGCAAATAGTGGCATAATACAACAATAAATAAAAAAGTTAATAAAATATTGTTAGATTATGGAAAATACACAATTATTTCTACTCCACCTACTACGAATGGGTTTCTATATCACCAAGACCTTAAAAAAAGAGAAACAGCTTCAGGGTAGGATTGAATCTCAAACACAACCCTTAAAACAAACCTCGCAAAGCAGCGGTAGTCACAATTATTAGTGTAATGCTAATAGATCAACACTTTCCACTTCCACACTTCTTGTTCATACCCCCCAAGGAAGTTACGTAACTTGGGGGGTGCTGTGTGGGGTAAGCAGGGTTTAATGGGAATATGGCTTCAAATAGACAGCTTTCAAGCAGTTTTCTTCACATTTTCTGCTCGTATTTCTTTTTTACTACCTACCCCACCCAGCACCCCTATTCACTCCTAGTCCCGTAACTTCCTTGGGGGGTGTGAACAAGAAATGTTTCTTGTGGTTTGTGCATCCAGGTGGGGGCCTAGTAATGTTTTTAAAAACAATTTTTTGAAAAGTGTTCGGGAGTTAAACTGCAAGTTTACCGAATTTTCATTAAATCCTTCAAATTTCAATAACTCAATTTGCTATTAACGTAAGCTTTGTTGGTTAGGAAACCAACATTTAAGTTTATTTTCGGAAAATTTTTGTATATTTTCAAACCATGTAATTTTGATAAAATATAGTACTACATAGGCTATACCGGTAATCAATTGATGCCTGTTCTCATTTGCTATTAAAAACATTTTCATGGAAATTCATTTCACACTTGCTGCATCCAGACTTTTGAAAAATGTTTATATATTTTCAAACAATAAAGTTATTGCGATGAAATATGGTACATATTGTTTCTATTATATAGGCAATCAAGTTTGATGCCTGCTTTCATCACAGAAAGACATTTGCTATTGAAAATATTTAAAAAAAGATTCGCTTAACGCACTTGCTCCGTCTAGATTTTTTTTTATATCCTTTCAAATAACTTCAGAAAGAAATAAAAACAGAATTTACATTTTTCGGTTTTTTTCGTATATATTCGGAAGTATTAGTAAATTTTTCTTTACATCTTTAATAAATATAAAACGGTTTTACCGAGTAAGAGCAGCAACAGCGAATAAATATCCTTATATATATATATATATATATATATATATATATATATATATATATATATATATATATATATATATATATATATATATATATATATATATATAATAAATAAATTCTGTTAAGTTTTCTATTAAGACGACATATTTTAATGTAAGATTTAGCAGAGAAAACGTATTTTTTTCTTAGCCTAATAATGTATTAGAATTTATTTACATAAATATGGAATATTGAGAAAAGATTGTCCTGACTGTAACTGCGATTTCAGTGAAGGAGAAATATCTTTGATAAAAACTGGAGAACATTTTGTAATATAACGGATATTCAAAAGAAATATTTCAGGAATTCCTTTCAATTGATTTTTAATTTAGTGAAGGCTTGTTGATTGGAATGTTCTTTAATTAAGACAAAATTTTACGAGAAAACTGACGTTTCCGGAAACTGCCTTATTTCAGATTTATATTTAACCGTTAGATAAAAGATTTGCTTGAATATTGTAAAACAGCAAATAGAGTGTATCTAATATAAGCCACAGAATATGTGGCACAGGTTTTCCGCATATCCGTTCTTAAAGCTATTAGTGAATTTTCTTTAAAAAAAAATCATTCATGAGGATACCCGACTTTTGAATTTTGGAAAAATTCTTCAAATGACTGCGAACTAGGCCCCGTGGAACCCATGTCCAGGGTCAGTTTCAATATATATATATATATATATATATATATATATATATATATATATATATATATATATATATATATATATATATATATATATATATATATATATATATATATGTATACGTCCACAGCTACCTTTGTCACATCCACCCACCGAAAAGGCACCCTGGCCTCCATGATATATCATTAGGTTTTTTATGTTTATTTTGCAGATTAAGGTTGTAGAAATAAGTATCTTTTAAGGCAAAATGAGAGGGGTAAGGATTAATTAGATTTATTTTATACTTTTTTTTATACATTTTTAAGTGTAACACGCCTCCATATATAAATCGTTGAAAACAACTCCTTTTGTGTTTGCTCCGGTACACGTATCATACGTATGCGGCACCAAGAATGTTGACAAATCTACATATAAAGTGTTTGCTTACTGCTAAGAGATCCTGCCCTTGGCCTTCTTAGTTTCTCTATTTCAGACCCTATTATTTGTCTCGAACCCGTAAAAATCTCGTCATAAAATAGACAGAGCAGGTGGTAGTGGAATTTCCCTTTACGTGATAGTAGAGGATTTTTTTCACGCCCGAGGAGGTAGCACCCCATGCATGAAGGGGCCGGTGAAGTCCCAACGGACGTTTCCGGTTCTGGTATATGAGTCGGTTTCCCTTATAAACAAAAATGGTGATGGCTCCTCCTTGTACAAAAGATTCCGGAAGTAAAATACCCCTCTATTCAGATCTCCGGAAGAGGGGTGTACAGGGGGCGCCAACATCAAGATTTAACATATCCTTCTTCAATATATGTGTCCTAAATTCTAACCTGAACTCCGTCCACCATTTCCTCCAGGCTAATAGTCCCCAACTCGTCTTTTTCACTGAAACCCAAATCGGTGCCAAAACAGCCACTAATCACCTTAATTTCCTAGGGTATCAGCTCCTTACTTCCTTTAGATTGCATGGAGGCGTGTGCGCATACGTCCGTAGTAATCTACCCTGCACCAGACTTCCCAATTTAGAAGCTGGAATAAAAGACATTCTATGGATAAAACTCCCTCTCAGCGCTACAATTAAATTAATCTGCTGCATTTACCGGTCACCTTCTGACAACAACTTTGTCCAGCTGTTTGACTACCTTTCTGAAAAAATCGACCACCTGATTTCTGAAGATCCTTCCTCCGAGGTCACTATTCTTGGTGACTTCAATGTCCATAATAGGGAATGGCTAGGATCTTCCAAAACCGATCCACAAGGGCGAGCAGCGGAGGCCTTTGCAGCCAGCAATACTTTTGTCAATATGGTTCTATGGTGCAGCAACCTACTTACTTTCCTAGTTTCCTAGCATCCCAACACACAGCTCAAATCTCTTAGATCTCTTTCTTACTACAAAACCTGAATGATACAAGATATCAGTCACCCCCCCGGTCGTTCGACCACGGCATGGTCACTGCTACCTACACAATGCAACCCGAGGTAACACAGTCATCACACCCACGTATCGTTTGGCACTACAACTCCGCAAACTGGGACGAAATGCGGGATTACTTTTCCTCGTTTCCATGGGCGTCTGGCGTCTGTCTGCTTCTCTCATCGTGACCCCTCTGGTATCTCACAAAACGTCACCGAAGTTATCCAAGCTGGCATGAAATTATTTATTTTACGTACACAGAAAACCTCTTCAGCCACTCAAAAGCCCTGGTTCTCTAAATCCTGCGACAAGGCCAGACTTGAAAAGGTCAAAGCTCACAAAACGCTTCTACACAATATCAGTTAAGAAAACCGTCAAGCATATAACGACGCAAGAAACCGCTATGTCCACATTCTTTCTGAGGCAAAAAACTCGTTTAATAACCACATCAAAAACAAAGTCCTCTCAAGCTCCAACGGCAGCAAACTATTATTGGGAATAATTTATGCAAGAGCACGTTCCCACCTCTTGTCTCAGGGGACGAAATTGTTTCTACCGCCCTGGGCAAAGCTGAACTTCTTGCCTCGTTATTCGCCGCCAATTCTACTTTCAACCCACCTTTAAATGGTCAAACACCGACAGTCCCCAATGTCGCGCACAAAATGACAGATATCATTTTCAAAACTAAAAAGGTACGAAAGATGCTCTCTTTTCTTAATACCAAGAAAGCCTTTGGCCTTGACGATAACCCAGCAATTGTTCTCAAAAAATGCGCACCAGAACTTGCTCCTGTCCTGACTCGTCTGTTTTAGACATCTTACAATAAAGGCATATTCCCTAGTAACTGGAAAACTGCTCGAGTACAACCCGTCCCCAAGAAAGAATACAACGCGCTTCCTAGCAACTACAGGCCTATTTCTCTCTTTTCAATCATCCCTAAAGTGGTGTAAAAGTATATACACACCGAATTACTAAAATATCTTGAAAAACACAGTCTAATCCACGACAGGCATTATGGATTCCGTCAACGCAGATCAACTGCCGATGTCCTTTCCTTTGTCCCTCATTGTTGGAACAAGTCTATGGAACTACACGGTGAATCCCAGATTGTTGCTCCAGACATATCCAAAGCCTTCGACCAGGTCTGGCCCGCAGCGCTGCTTAATAAGCTTCCGGCCTATGGCCTACCACCAAAACTCTGTACCTGGACAACTTCCTCTCCAACCGGAGCATTTCTGTTGTAGTGGATGGCCATTCCTCTAAACTATATCCAATTAATGCAGGAGTTCCTCAAGGTTCAGCTTTAGCCCCTACTTAGTTTCTTCTCGACATCAATGACCTCCTCTCTAGCACATCCAACCCAGTTCACAGTTACGCGGACGACATCACCCTCCACTCAAATATAAAATATTCTAAGCCTGCCTCTTTAGCCCAACTAGATGAGGATTGCAGACACATGGAGGGTTCTGTCTCCGTGGATCTCCAAAAAATACTAGACTGGGGAAGTATAAATCTTGTACCATTCAACCCCACGAAATCTCAGTCTTGCTTTCTTTCTCATAAAAGATACACCAGTCCCAGAACCATCACAATGAACAACCAAATTATTCAAAGTAATAAGTCCTTTTCATAAGTGGGCCCGGCACAACGCCCTGGTGAGCACCCATGGTGGTTGAACAAAGCTCTGATCTCTCACCAGTTAGTTCAACATGAAGCCTTCTGGTAGTCAAAAAAGAGCTTAGCCATTGATTAACACATCCACAAGTACCCAGATGTTCAAGTGTGGTACAAAAAATTATGTTAAGCGAATAAAATGTCTTTCGTAAATAAAAAAAGATGCCTATCGAATATTTCCGCAAGTCCATTTTATGGGAATTGTGTTGTACAAGATCAACCGCAGCATCTTCTGTTGAGTATTACAATCGGAAACCATATTGTGAGTGACTAATGGCTAATTAATTTTGACAGATTGGTAAAAATAAATAACACATTTTTGTTGTCACTTTTCTTATTTATTATCGTGAAAATTCAAAAGTTGAAGTACGTCGTTTCATTTCCTCATCAACCTAATTTTTCTAAGTAGGATCTAAATATGATATGACCTCTATAACAACAAACAGTTCTTAATATGTATTAAACAATATACACCATCACAATGAAGTTGACTTGGTTTTATATATACTGACTTTCAAAGAAATCGGAATAGCCGTGGTGGTTGGGGTAAATTACATAGTCGATTTCCAAACATATCCCATACATGTGCGATTGGTGCAAGTCTGGAAAGCGAAAAGGCCATGGAGGCAGGATTACGTTATTTTCTTGTAAGACCCTTGTAGTAACCCTTGCGGTATGAGGAGGTGCTTCCGCTTTGTTGGAAAATGGTTAAAGTCAGCCTCGTAAGCCTGGCAGTGCAGCAGGCCGCAGTCTGATTTGTATGTAATCATTTGCATTCAAATTTCTGTCAATAAAAACTAGATATGACCTGCTACCGTATGCTATCGCACCCCAAACATCACCTCCCGTGTACAGGCCGTATGCCGTTCTACAGCAACATCTAATCTTTTGCATTCTCCACATAATCGTCTTACTCTTTTGCTACCATGGTGGACCCAAAGACAGAACTAAAATTCGTCAGAACTTACAACACCATTCAATTCACCATCCCAATTTGATCTGCCGCTACACCAATCAAGCCAAGCAGCACAATGTCGAGGTGTCAGTGGGAGACATAAAACTGGTCTATAAGAACGAAGCCCAAAAGCGCGTATTTTGCGATATATCATTCTCGTAGAGAACTCTTTGTTGGAAGACGTTGCAAAACTCTCCACCAAGCATTTCCGATCGGCCTTGTTGTGGAAACTCTGTCTTGTAAAGCCGCAACCACCAAATGACGATTTTTATGTGGTGAAATTGCTCGAGGTCGTTCGGATCCATGTCGACGGTTATGGATATCAGACCACCTGGATCAACACTGTAAGACTCTTGGTTCGCTACGTCCTATGCGGTTGCAAATTTACCTGATTGGAAAAACGGCTTCCCGCATACCAACAATTCACGTAAATGGCTATAATTGTTACGTAAACGGCGCTTAGGTTTAATGACTTAATATGTTAAGCACAAGTTGCTTCGAAATATTGCTTCAAACTGAAAGGGACCGAAATTTGGGGATATAATTTGTTGATAAAACCAAATTTAAAAAGTGGACACCTGCAGAAATCTTTTTGTTCATATCGTTATCATTTTTTATTAGAGACAAAACAGGGTGGTATAGAGAATTTGTTGCAATTCGCCGACTCCTATTAGGTGTCCGGATTTTTTGGAAAGTCAATATAGTAACATTGCTAGAAAACGTGATATAGATATTCAGGATTTAGCAACTTTGAATGCAGCCAGGATATTTGCTTTTAAGGGCACTTGTAGTAAAATAATAATATGCAAGGACATTTCCCTTAAACCATGCGATAGATGTTGTATAAAGTTCAGACGTTTTAATAAAAGTAAAACGGCTCGTCTAAATGTATCTAAAAGAAATAAACACCACATAAAGTTTATCGTAAAAGTGTGATATATAATGTCGTTTACCGGAAAATACACACTTAGTATTTGCTCTGTAAGGGCATTTAATTTAAATTTCTTTGAACTGAAATTATCTTTTAGCAAATTGCACCAGAAAATGAATATTTGAACAGGTTTACTAATTGAATTTGCAACGGAGATAGTTTTATTTAATTTTTAAACGTGAAGGAATAATTCATAGAAAAAAACTTGCTTTGGCATTCTATTAAATGAAACTTTTGAGACTGCAATCAGTTTTATCCTACTTTCGATGTAATTTTTGAAAACTGTAATTATAGCTAATCAATAGAGACAAGAAGTTACTTTTTTCAGGTACCACCTATTTCGATCCGAGATAATTAATATTATGCAATGCAATGAATTAGCAAGTTGTCCAGTATCTGCATCATTTATAGCTATTAGAACCAAACACTGTTTTATCATTACCAAACACAAAATTAAACACCAAATTTTCGCTCTCCATAAATCAAGAAGTTGAAACATGACATGTTGGGAAAGCACCTCCAGTGCAGGTATCCGAATTTCTCTGCTTTTTAACCGACTTAAACAAGTAAAAAATATATAGAAAACCGACTTCATTAAAGATAACTCAAAAACTATTGGTCAGACCTAAATCAAATTTATATGCGACCACATCAGAAGCACCAGCTTTAAAAACAAAAGAATCATCAAAATCGGTCACCTACAAAAAAGTTGTGAGATAACACACGTAAAAAATACAGTCGAATTCAGCACATACTCCTTTTTTGAACTCGGTTAAAAAGGAGGAGGTTCTATCTTAGTCTATATGTATTTTTTATGTGTGTTCACTGATACTTTCGTCAATTGTGGGACGATTTAAAAAAGTCTTTTTTGTTTTTTTGTTTGAAAGGGTATATTCCTGAGGTGATCTTATTTTCACCAAGTCAGAATCTGATAATGGGATCTCAGGAAAATTGAGGAAAATACTAAGAAACTACATTTTTTGTACGTTCACCGATATTTTCGTCAATTGTGGACCAATTTGAAAAAAAAAAATTTTTTTGTGCGAAAGGGTATATTCCTGACGTGGTCCTATTTTCACCAAGTCAGGATCTGATTATATTTCAACAACACACCACGAGGGCTTACAGCTCAAATACTATCGTACCGTGGGTGTCGACAAGGAGGAAAGTGGCAACTTGTTAATTCTGGACTTGAAGGTTTGGAGGTTCGGAGGAGAAGGAAAAACATGTGCCGGCAAGGAATTCCACAACTGGGAAGTCCTCGGGACAAGATAGCGGGCATAACAAGATGTTTTCTCTCTGGTGACCTGGACAGTAAAAGGGTGCATTCGCTCTATTTCCCTGGTAGATCTGTTGGGGGCAGCAGGTGGAGGAACTATGGAAGAAATCTCCTCTGAGCAGTGCCCGTGCAGAAATCTATAAAAGAGAAACGTCACCAACGGCACGTCGGTGGGCAAGAGATGGCAGCCTTTGGGTGAGGGTAGGGTCACGAGAGACGTATAGCTCTCTTCTGAATGGAGTCCAAGATAGCGAGTGTAGAAGCGGCAGCGGCACCCCAGATATGGGAGAAGTATTCGAGGTTTGGCCTTATTTGTGAAGTATATAAGGTATAGAGATTAGCTGGTGAAAAGTATTTGCGAGCCCGGAAGAGAAAACCTAATTTCTTAGCAGCCGCTTCTGCAATTGATGTAACATATTGGCGCCAATTGAGATTTCGATCCACAGAAATGCCAGCAAGTGAAAAGGATTCATAACTTTGAATAACTTAGTTGTTCAGTTTGATGGGTCTAGGGCTGGTGTATCTCTTACGAGAAAGAAAGCAAGACTGAGATTTGGTAAGGTTGAATTGTAGTACACTTCCCCAGTCTAATATTGTTTGGACATCCACGGAGACAGAACCCTCCATGAGTGTGCGATCCTCATCTAATTGGGCTAAAGAGACAAACTTAGAATATTGTATATTTGAGTGGAGAGTGCTGTCGTCCGCGTAACTGTGAACTGGGTTGGATGTGATAGAGAGGAGGTCATTGATGTGGAGAAAAACAAAGTAGGGGCTAAAGCTGAACCTTGAGGCACTTCTGCATTAATTGGATACAGTTTAGAGGAATGGCCATCCACGACAACAGAAATGCTCCGGTTGGAGAGGAAATTTGCTGTCCAGGTACAGAGTTTTGGTGGTAGGGCAAACGCCGGAAGTTTATTAAACAGCGCTGCGTGCCAGACCTGGTCTAATGCTTTGGATATGTAAGTTACAGTAATTTTCTGAAAGTAAACCCAGAATATTCTCGAAAAGCTGTTCTGATTTTTCTGGCGAACGCACATATCTAAGCCGTTTACTAAATATCACAAAATTTGCTCATTATTTTTTCGTTAATAGGTATGATACATATATTTATATTAAACCTATTACAAATTATGGGGTTCCACCTTAGCTTAGATTAGCTTGAGTTGTGGATTTTAATTAATTTGTAGTAATTTCTTGTTTTTTATTGTATTTAATAAAGGCGATTATTAATAATAATAAATAAAACTGACCCTGAATGTGGGCTCTAGGGGACTAAACTGCTCATTTGAAGAAATGTTTTCAAAGCCAGGAACGATTTTTTCTACGAAAATTCGCTAAAAACAAATAGATAAATTTTTGTTCGCTTACCTGCGGGGTTGGTAACTTATCAGTTTGCTTTAAAATATTTCAGGAATGCAACTGAAGTTACGCTATTTACACAAGCCGTTAAAGCACATTGTCAGCATCAATTTCATCAATCTGAATCAACAGTAAATAGAAGAAGATTTATTCCAGTCTTTCAGACTTCTACTATATAGTAATCCTGCTTTATATATTGATCGATGAGATTAATGTATTTTACACCTCAGTTCTTAGTAACTCACTAGAATGTTTGCCGCATCAAATTCATTACATTAAGGCAGGGTGTAAGAAATTTGCATATTTCTTAATAATATCATTTTTTAGCAGATTTTCGTAGAAAAGAATTGCCTCTGACGAAAGACCAAACCACGATTTAAAGATTTTCCAAAACCCATATACAATTATATGTTTATACACCCACACCCACACACACGCGCGCGCGCATGCACGCGTGCGCACACGCGCACGCGCACACACACACACACATTTCAAAGGCGTGAACGGATTTATGATAAAAAATCGTTAATAGGAATTTTTTAAATTATATTTCTAAAGACTGACGAAGTAGGCCTTGGGTTTTCTAAAAATATGGCGCTTATTGCTCCAAAAATACAGTTTATGAGGACCTACACACAAGGAAAATCCATTTAAAATCGCATTATAAATAAAAAATTTTACAGGCTGACTCGAAAACAAATGGGTCACACTATATATATATATATATATATATATATATATATATATATTATATATATATATATATATATATATATATATATATATATATATATATATATTTCTCTTACATGTGAATATATAAAAGAGCATAAACTATAAACAGTACATGGTTCCTGTTGTAATAGAGGACAGCACTAAAAAAGGATTTTTTGAAATTCAACCCCTTTCGGTTTTTCGGTTTTTCGGTTGTTCGGTTGTTCAGTTGCTTACTGATTATTTATTTATCTTTCTATCTGTTTAACTGATTAGTTTACAGTTCGTTAGGTTAGTTAGTATTTTCGTACTCAATTCTTTGTAACTTAGGTATCTACCTAAGTGAAGATTGGAACCTGTGATGAGCACTGATAAGTCCACTTGGAAAACTCAAATCACCACAACTTATCTTTTTAAAGACCTGACGATAATTTCACTAACAAAGTTAGAGTCGTCAGACATTGAAAAATTCTAACTACTTATTACTAACATCACTCTTTATAGTGAATCTTAGGTAAAAACGATACCGAGAGGGAAACTAAATCGCAGGAAAACTGTTCAATGTATTGTGTGTTAATTGCCGGACGAGGTTTTGGAACTTTCTTTATCACTTTACCTGACAAGTTTCGAAATGTTTATCTGCATCAAAGATAGAGCGCAAACAGAAGACCACAAACCAGTGGCGGAGCTCATTTTAAGGAACTTTTGTTTCTTATTGCCCTAGAAATATAAACACTTTCGTACGCAACTAGCTTCGCTGACTGCCTAAAATTTTTGATAAGTTTCAGTTTTTCTTTATCAATGTGTTGGTTATTATCCCAAGTATGTTGTACCACGCACGACTTGTTTACACTACCGTATCTCAAATGTGGCAGATGCTGACTAAATCTAGTCCCAATGGTTCTCTTCGTCTGCTCAACGTATCTAAGATTACAATCTTTACAACCTGTTTCATAGATAACCGACATTTCAGTGGCCTTATCTATCGTATTAGCTAATACATTTCTTAAATTATTTTTTGTAGACAAAGTAAGCTGCCAATCGGCTTTCTTAAATGCTCTAGGGATCCCTTGTGAAAACGCTCAGAAACGAAAATATCTTCACGCCGTTGCAGAGAGAGAGAGAGCGAGAGAGAGAGATAGAGAGAGAAATGACACGACCGTGACAGTGAACGAACTGAGGAACTGAGGACCGTTAGGCATTAGGAATTGGACACGAAGAACGCCCCTCCCTTGTGATTTAGTAAAGAGGAAGATCTAGGTCACACTGAGAACAAAAATGGGCTTTTTCTATGGTTTGCCAGGTAAACACGTTGTAAGGCAAGAAACTGCAAAATAATTCACTTGAAGAGAAAATTACAATTTATTTTTTTGTTGCTAATTTCCAAAAATTACTGATTTCTCTGATACCTCAACACGCTTTTGAGTTGCAACCATACGACGTAAAAAAAAAGATAAAAACATAAATTGTGGGTAATTTTCTCCTCTTAATTTTACTGTAGGGCCACTTTTTGCGTAAATAGCTTGCGCTGCAAGTCATAAGCTAAGAACCACTTAACACATTATTTTTAGTGTTTTTTTAAAAATAATTCCTCATATTTTCGGGAAAAATTTTTGTTGGCCAACTTTATATTCGTGTTTAGCATCCCAAAAAAATATAAAATAAACTTTAAGAAACGACTACACCAGGACTTTCCACTTCAACCCGTTTCATGTACCAGTTGACAACTATAAGGCAAATATTTTACCATAGTCAATGTTACCTAGGGTATTAAGTCGTCGATATTGTAAGAGTCGTATGGAATAGGATTACGTACTATACAGGGTTTTTCACGATAGCCGTGCATTAGAAGTTTATGAAGTTCCTTGATATCCTAAATTTTGAAATTTAGGCAACGGTCACAATTCGTAATTGTCTTTTATTCTAAAATATTTTCATGGTCACATCGTCCGGTTAGACCTGAAGTAGTCATCAACTTTGCTAATTTAAATAGAATGCCCTATTTTTTATTGCATATTCGAATTATCTATAAAATTTTGTGAAGATTTATATTAGGCTTTCCTATCCCTATCTTCAACTGTTCCAAAGATATTGTGATTTTTTACATTTTGCGGAACTTCTATCCTCATTTATAAAACTTTCACATGTTTTTTAAAGATAAAATGCTGGAATTTAGAATACTATAGCATCTAGGATGAAGCCTTCATATTATCTACCTAAAGTTTTCCTGTATCATACAGAGTATTTTAAATTTAAAGACCAACTTACACATATTCAATGTTGCAAAAGTCATTTTTTTCAAATGGTGCACCCTGTATATTATTAAAAATTCGAGTTCTAAACTTAATTCTACACCGGTTTCATATAAATTTTCCTATACCTGTATCTTACGAGTAACTTGCTACTAGAGTTTTTAGGTAACAAACTCCTTGTCTAAAGAATATACATTACGCTGCACAATAAAGGCAGCTGTGGCTGTCAGAAAACAGAATTTTGACAACACATGAATTCTAAAGCGTCATTTATATTTTAAAGTTAATCTGAGTGTGTTTGTATTACTCAAGTTATAGAAATAATAGGCAAATAAAAATGTATCATATCAGGGAACTTCATAAACTTCTAATGCACGGCTATCGTGAAAAAGCCTGTATATGTGTGATTTCATTATTATTATTTTTTTTTTGATAAGAATACTGATCTGATTAAATCGCGTAGTAGTTCGATAGTCTATCAATATACAGCAGTATAATAATCATTTAATAAATGCATCAAAATACAACAGAGAGCAATTTTCACGAATTGTTTCATTTTCCTCGAGGTGGTTATGTATCGATATTTAACTCAACGTTTCCATTGTTTGAATGTATGTTGGTGGGTGAACGTGTTTATGTAAGATCTTCTTACATCCCATTAGCTCTAAATATTACAAATTCTCTATTATAACCGAGTTATCGGATTATATTGTCTAATATATTAGATATAAGATAGGGACAGGATTCACAGGCATATAATGACGACAGTGAGTGTGCTGTTTCTAAACTATAATAATATATTTCAAAGTAAAATTCCGTATGAAACAATAGGCAACAATACCTGTTATAAATGAAGTGTAATAGGTGTTGCATCTTATACGGCAATAGGAAACAATATGGGTTTGATAGTGATGGGAGGGAAGAAAATTGGAACATTAATCATTACTAGCAAAATGCGAGTATGTTATGTAACCCGTACTGTTTTAACATTTTACCGTATTGCCCCGTTAGCAACAGTTTAACTGAATAACTGACTCAAGCTTTGCGCTTTTGAGGTTGTGGAGATTCCTCCAATGCGATAAAGCAGAAGTGGACTGAGTTAAAGAAATATAAAACTTGAGCGGATATATGCTTTGCCGGAACAAGTCTTGGAATTGAACTAGTCAGAATTTGTTACGCCAAAGAACAAACATACGAAACAGTTATTGCATAAGTCCAACAGGGTCCTATTAAACTAATAACTATTATTTATTAAAACATATTAATGCCAAATTAACACTATTCAGAGTGTCCGAAAAGGGTGAGAAAAACATTTAGGGAGTTATGTTACTCGACAAATTAGTGCTACAAGTTGGTATAGCATTTTTTTTTAAACTCAAAAATAAGGGAGTTACAGGTCTTCAAAAATTATTATTATTATTATTATTATTTATCTTATTGTATAATTAGCCTGGACTATTTCCCAAGTAAAAACACAAGCTGTTGACACTTGCGCTGATTCAAATTAAAATGGAATATAAATAGAAGCATTAGACTGTTTTAAGTTATTTTAATAGACATACTGAGATGTACGATAAGTGTCGCCATCGGTGGCGTAGCCAGGTAATACGTTGTTACGGCAGCACTAATAAACACAACTTCTTATATACATAGAGACTGTGTACAGCTAAGTAACGATTTAAAAAATCGCTAGCCCTGGTACTTTCTTCCCTAATAAGGGACCATGTATCTATATAAGGACAGGTGCGTTCCGACTATAATTGAAAACACATACCGGTTTCGCTCTCATTAGAGCCCGTCAGTGCACCTGGCCTTATATAGATACATGGTCCCTTATTAGGGAAGAACGTATCAGGGCTAGCGATTTTTAAATGATTAGTTAGTTGTACACAGTCTCTCTCTCTCTCTCTCTCTCTCTCTATATATATATATATATATATATATATATATATATATATATATACATATATATATATATATATATATATATATATATATATATATATATATATATATATATATATATATATATATATATATATATATATATATATAGATATATATATATATATATAGATATACAGTAAGTCCCAAACTGGATGGGAATGTATTGCTATCTCCGTTATTATTAGAGATAGGGAGACGGTTAAATTAGCAATGTTTTGTAGATTTTCATGCCCGTTCCAAATGTGACTCGCATTTTGCCCTGCCTCTTTTCGCTTTCGAGTTATTTTGAAAAAACCAAAATTTGTCGATTTCTTTTTTCTTCAAAATCTAAGTAGGCGTTGATATGACATGTCTAAGCCTTGCACATTATCAGACTCCATGGTCTACTGCTTTTTGACTACTTTTTTTTTGTTATTTGTTTTCTGGTATTGGATTATATAGCCTAATATCATCAAAACGGTTTTTCTCAAAATGGTCAGTGCAATTACAAGATTTCTCAATCATGATGTACATCTTTGGAAAGCTCTTTTCACAGGCGATCACATGAGCAAAAAATCCGATATGGCTGCCATACTAAAAACAAACGTTGATACCTATAGCACAAAAACAAATGACAATCTAAAGCTGAGAATAGCACAAAAAGATTACTCTGTAAAAAGTGTCCTGATAATGTGCAAGTCTTAAACATGTCAGATCAAAGCCTACTTAGATAGTGTAGAAAAATAAATCGATAAATTTTGTTTCTTTTAAAATAACTCGAAAGCGAAAAGAGGCAGAGCAAAATACAAGTCATATTTGGAACTAGCATGAAATTTAACAAAACATTGCTAATTTAACCGTCTCCCTGTCTCTAATAATAACGGATATAGCAATACATTTCCATCCAGTTTGGGACACACTGTATATATATATATATATATATATATATATATATATATATATATATATATATATATATATATATATATATATATATATATATATATATATATTGTTGCCCTAAGTAGACTACTACCCAACATCGAACGTCCCAGGGCATCAAAGAGGAGACTGCTGATGAGTGTCGCAATGTCGCAGATACTGTATGCTGCCCCCACGTGGCACAGATGATTAAAAACAAAAAGCTTGTACAGAGACTTACAATGATGCAGCGAATACTCTCCATTAGAATATGTAGCTCCTATAGGACAATTTCAGCAAAGGCTGCGGCTGTGATTGCAGTGGGGCTGCTCATCCAGGAGAGACAAGAACGATATGGCGGTCTAACACGGGAAATTGCTAGGTCTCAACTGATGACTAGATGGCAGACGAAATGGGAGAACAGCACGAAAGGCCGCTGGACCTGGAGGATTATTCCAAACATTAGAACCTGGAGTGAAAGAAATCATGAAAAGGTGGACTACTTCTTGACCCAAGCACTGTCGGGCCATGGCTGTTTTGGCAAGTACATGTACGAGCGAAGGAGGAGAGATACGGAGTCTTGTGACTACTGCGGGGCGATTGACGATGTAGAACACACTCTAGTCGCCTGTCCAAGATGTGAGAATGTTTGAAAGGAATATTCCCAAGCCAGGAGGGAAGTATTTAACGTCAAATCTATGGCGAGCAGCTTGCTGGAATCCCAGGAATGCTGGAATCTAGTGTACACAGTGGCCCGAAAAATTATCGAGACTAAAGAAAGGGAGACCAAGAGATGAAGAAGGAGGCAAGGCAGAAAAGAAATGTCTCTTGCTTACAGTAGTGGCAAACCATTTTAAAACGTGTTGTGTTTTATTTGTTTATATGTTGTATATAGGTATATGTTGTATGTTTTGCATGTATTGTATTATATATTGTATTACCTATGTTATGTATTATATTAAAGCGAAGACAGCCAATGCCTCGAAGTAATGCAACAGTGGTTCAGGAGGGCCACTTGTTTGGTTAGCCCCTATTGGCGCCAACAACAGCATATTACCTGGCTACGCCACCGATGGGGACACTTGTCGTACATCTCAGTATGGTCTACGAGGCTGGCTACCTTTAGCCGAACTTGCTGTTGGGTGTACTCTGGCTGTAATTTGGTATAGCGCACTGATGAGCTCTAATGAGAGCGAAACCGGTATGCGTTTCCAATTATAGTCGGAATGCACCTCGCCATATATAGATCTAACAGACATGTTGTCTTCTGTAAACTTGAATACAGAGCAACGTGATAGAGATGTGGAACGGGATTGCGAATATTTACATTGTTGATAGTGTTATCTAAATGTAAATAATATAAAGGAAAATGTAATCACAATAAAAGTTTAGACATAGAGCCCTCCCTTTGAGGGGTGCCTTTGAGATAAAAGAAATGAACAATTAATTATAGTCCCGTAAAATAAATAGCCTTAAAAACAAATGTCTAGAAGCAAATGCAGGGATGATTAGTCACAATCACAAAAAAAGTGCACATTATTGTTAATTATCAGTGTCACATTGGAGAGAGGGTGGACACAAGTGCCTTATTGATCTTATAATAGGTATCTTTTGAGTATGAACTTCTGCTATCCTGGAAATTCCATCCTTACCACTGAATAACTTGCTAATTCGACCCAGGGGCCATTTGCACGGTGGTTGCTTGTCATGTTTGATCAGTACGAGAGTGCCAATTGTAGTTTTGCTTGGAGCCTCGATCAACTTGTACTGTTGATGCAGCTGAGACATATACTGGTTGGAACATTGATTCCAAAATTGTTAGTGAAGCCTCTGAATATGCTGTAGTCTGGTAAGTCGATTGCTATTGATACCTGTGACATCATGATTAGGGATTGAGGTTATAACTCTGCCAATTAAGAAATAAGAAGGACTAATCGGGGGAATGTCATTAGGATCATTAGACATTGCGAATAATATTGTTGAATTCAAGATTCCTTCAGCTTGCACAACTAACGTATTCAATTCCTCCTATATAACATTATGATTCATTAATGATCTTTTAAAAAATGTCTGGCGATTTTTATTGCAATCTTCTATAACTCACCGTGATTCGCATTATATGGTACAATTATATTCCAATTGATATTGTACTGACTGGTGGAGTCAACAATAAAATGCTGATTTTAAAAAAAGTGCTTTCCTAAATCTTTTAACTCATTATGAGCACCTACTAAAGTACTGCCAATATCTGAATGTATGACCTATGGTATACGTCGCGTAGAATATAATCGCCCGCCTTAAGAAAGCAAGAAAATTTTCTGTTGTTAAATCATTTACGATTTCCAAATGTATAGCTTTTGTGCAAAAGCAAACAAAGACTTCCAAGTAACATTTAATAAATTTCGCTCCTCTACCTTTTCTGTTTCAAATAACAAAATTTTCGGGGCGCATCCAGTGCGTTATGGTAGCGACTTTTCATTAAATGCTTCAAATTTGTATAACTTTATTTTCTATAACCTTATAAAGTTGAGTTTTTTTAGGTGGTTAGGTGTTTATGCGAGAAACATACCAACGAAATTTCATCAATATAACTTTTTAATTTTTTGAGATACAAATTTTTCCGTAGAGCTGGTTAACGAACTCATCCAAGCCATTAATAAAAGAAAGATTCTTGCCGAGTTTCATCAAAATCGGTTAATAACTTTTTTTAGTTGTCGTATGGATACATATATATATATATATATATATATATATATATATATATATATATATATATATATATATATATATATATATATATATATATATATATATATATATATATATATATAAATTGAAACTGACCCCGGATATGGGTTTTAGGGGTCCCAGTCCGCGCTAATTTAAAAATAAAATTGTCTGATCATAGATACCTCTCTATTAGCGAATTTTTAAATAAAAAATCGCTAAAACGGACCGGCATAATCTATATTTGTAACTTGGAAGGGCAATCTTGGTTTAATTCTATCATCTGGTAGACTACACATTCGACAAGAACAAGGACTTGGGTTAAATTTGAAACATATTATACAATTCTTGACAGTTTTTCTTGCTGGTATACGACCACCTACTACCCAATGAAATTTTCAAACGGAAAGTAATAGTAATTGAGGTCCTGGGCGAAGAAGAAATATATGCTTGTTCTCAAAAGTTAACTTTGTCAACGGATGCTTAGAAGATAATAAAATTGGATGCTTAGAACTTAATAGCAGGTATAGATTTTTTAAACGTCCTCCAATTCGTATAATACCTTAATCGTCCAAGAATAAAGAAAACTTTGAAAGTTTACGTTTTCGTTCTAGACGTACTGTTTTACTTAAAACTTTGAAAAGCATTCTCTTTGTGACATGTTAATAAGAACACTGTTACTATTTTGTTAAGCTCGACTTTTTGAGTCGTCTTACATTTTAGTGAATTTTCGTAGAAAAAATTCACTAATGGGGAGATCCCGACTTTTGAATTTTGAAAAATTTTTTGCAAATGAGCGCGAACTAGGACCCCTAGAACCCATATCCGGGGTCAGTTTCAATTTTTATATGTTTATATATATATATATATATATTTATTTATATATATATTTATATATATATATATATATATATATATATATATATATATATATATATATATATATATATATATATATATATATATATATATATATATATATATATATATGTATCACACCGATAACTCAAAAAATAATGGGCCGATTTTGATAAAATTTGGCATGTACGTTTCTTTTGTAAATAGCTTGGATAAGTTCGTTAGTCAGGAAAATTGGACGAGGTTTTCCGGGAAAATTTTGAGTTTTCATTAGAAAAAAATTCTTATCTCAAAAAGTAATAAGCCGATTTTAATAAAATTTGGCATGTACCTTTCTTTTGTAAATGGCCTTGATACGTTTGTTAGTCAGGAAAATCAGACGAGGTTTTCCGGGAAAAATTTGAGTTTTCATTCGAAAAAAATTTTTATCTCAAAGAATAATAGGCCGATTTTGAAAAAATTTGGCAAGTACCTTCCTTTTGTAAATGTCTTTGATAAGTTCGTTAATCAGAAAAATCGGACGAGGTTTTCCGGAAAAATTTTGAGTTTTCATTTAAAAAAAAATTTTATCTTAAAAAATAAAAAATCTATGATAACGAAATTTGGTAGGTAGGTTTACGATATCAAAAGTAAACTATACACCAAAATTTAGATTTCTATGTTACAAGAAAAAAAAGTTATAATAAAATATTTTGTGCCAGATCATTTTTATGAAAATTCACTACCATAACGCACTTGCTGAGTCCCGAACTTTTTTTAATAATCTAAGCAAATTCCTTACCAACTGTTTACAACATTTTAATGGCTACTATTTTGTATTGATTGCAAATGGGCGAACAAAATATCGTTATGCAGAGCTAGGAAAACTCGCTCCATGGTACACACTTTTCTGCCGTCTTGTTAGAGATTTTTAAGAGGAAGATTACTAGCTGACATAAAATGCAGTTAACCGCTACCTATATTAATACAAAGGACCATTGATTTTGAAATGAAAAATCAGTTGAAACATTTAAATTATTTGAAGGATAAATAAGCAGAAAATATATTTCTCTAAGCGTAGTTTCAAATTAGGAGTTAAAAATGAGACGCAGTTCCGAAACAGGAAAATATATGGCCGCGAAATGTGGGGATTCCAACGTCTGTTTGCAATACTGAGAATCATAATATTCGTTACAAACCGTTGCCCGGGCTCTCACTCTGCGCCACCAATAAAAAATTCGTATTCTAAAAGGCAGGCGCTGTCATGTGTGTTCAAGCGGGGAAAGAAGCGTCATTTGCTAAGCTATTTCAAACTCCTACATGGTTAAAGCAATCACTATGGTTTAATACTGTCGCAATAAAAGCTAATAAATTTGTAATTGTGAACTTTATATAAAACCTCATCGGGGATGATGGTAAGTCAAAAAAAGGTTTCATTCAAAATTTTACAGTTTAGTTTCTTTAATTACAAAGGTGAGTTGTTAAATTAAATTGCTAGCCTTTCGTGATCTGATTTTAACTTCGGAATTTTCAGTTAAAATTCCTGGTTTTGAGTTTAATAATTTCTGGAAAATTGTCTTTGCATTTGAAATTTTAATATTAAGTCCAAATAAATACATAACTCCTGGGTATTGAATTTTAAAGTTCAATTTTGGTAATAAATGGGTAATTAAACGGGAGGAAACAAGTGACTCTATCTATTGAACTGAAATAATCTCCTAAATTTTTTCTAGTTCACCTGACTAATTTTTTTTGGACAAAAATGAACCAAGCAACGGCATGGAAACCACTTATTCTCAAAAAGTTCTTTTAAAGTGACATTGCTGATATTTTTGTAAAAATTCATTATATATATATATATATATATATATATATATATATATATATATATATATATATATATATATATATATATATATATATATATATATATATATATATATATATATATATATATTGTCTGAGTAAAATCTTTATATTTTTATTTTTTCTTTCTTTCAAATTTTACTGATAAATAATAAATATAAAACAAGAAGCATTAGGCCCCGATTTTATTTTGAAACAAGACATGCAACTACGGCAAACTAATTAAGCTATCTGGCCAGATATATATATATATATATATATATATATATATATATATATATATATATATATATATATATATATATATATATATATATATAAGAACGTTTCAATAAAAGCTTCAATTTGAAATTCAGTTATTATATATGATAACTGATTTATTGTCAACTTTGACAACCTAACATTATTCTCACTGTTTATATTTTAAACGATCAGTAAAAGCTATTGTTCTGTTTTACTCTTAGCTGTTATTGTATTAAGCTTTCTTATCAGTGTTGCGCTTATGTTCATCAGCAGTATGAACAATATATTGTTCTTGTGAATATCGATATACCGAATTAATTACGCTATCGATCTAAAGTGTCAGAATTTTGTACTAAATGTTTAAAAATGTGAGCTTTTGGTTAAAATCAAATAAAACAAAAGTAAATATCCACTTTGATTAAACTTTTTGTATTCCCAGTTGGCCAATATCATTGTTTTAACTAGTTAAATAACCAGAACGACATCAGGAAAAGCCTCTACAAAATCTTTATTTAAAATATTACAATTTTGATTTCAACTTTAAATTATTAACTTAATCATTAACATGTTTCTTTAAAGTGATTGGAGTAGGAAACTACTATGAAAGGGGGTTCGGGGAAATTGTCGAGTACCTTAATAGTTAATTGTTTAGAATTCTTATTTATAATAATATAAACGAATTTAATGCAATAAGTAGTTAGTCGTTTTAATTTCGTATATCTTAAAAATTATCTCAAAATTGTTTGAATCGAATATATTAAAAATTTAAATATTTTTCTTTAACTCTGGTAATTCAGATTGTGAGAGTGACATTTCTGAAACTCGTCATAGAACCAAAATAAGTTAAAAACTAATTTCTAAGGCAAACACGTCTTAATGCCAAGGCTGCAGGATTATTTTTCAACTCGATATACTTCCAATCATTGACATTGGTGAGTGACTGAATCTGGGACACTCTATTGGAAACGAAAGCTTGTAATAGGCTGGGTTTTGTATTTATCCCAGATAATGCAACTTGTGAGTTTTCTCTTAAACAAATTTAATTTTCTAAAACTGTTTTGTTATTTTCGGCAATTATAAATATTTTAATGAAAATTCGCTCCGACAACGCGTCCAGATTTGCTAATTATTTCGTTAATATTTCATGTCCATTAAAATCTATTACATCCGTCAAAATCTATCATATCTTGATTTTTGTATGGATTGAGAATAATGCGGCTATTGTTCCAATCCAATCCAACCTAAGAGGTCGATAATAGCACTAGACATAAATAATTTGGTGTAGATGCTTTGGAATAAATTATTACCCTACCTGTATCCAGTACGGTTCTGTGTAGAAGCTACAACAACGAGCAGGTCATAGAACATAATTGGTAGACAGAAGGCGAAAGGCGAGATACGGTTTTTGTGTTCTATGTTCAGGATTTCCGATGCATGGAGCCCTATGCTGAGGGCTGTAACCCAGATGGGACAATAGCTGTAAAATTGAAACTTAATGAGGTGTGAACAGTTGAAATTGATATTTAAAAGAGCCAAGATAATCTAGACTTGAACAGCAATCTGATTTAAGAAACAGTCTACTCTATTTATAATAAGCGCACTCTCTAACATTCGTTATTCAAATCATTGACTCGCTAAATTGTATACCGTGTGTCCGAGCGAAGAGGATTCGCATTTGCGATTCGACTGCTACATATTTGAGAAATTCTTTAGACTTCAGACTTGAAACTCAGGCTTCTTTTTGCGTTCCCTTTGCCATTTCATTTATCTTCCTCCTAGACTAGTGCTTGCTCACTATAATACGTATTTAAATACTGAATGTACAAATTGCAAACAGTTTGTTTTAAATAGGAAAAGCTTCATGTTTGTTAATGCACCGGATTCTTTGCATTTAATTTCTTATGCTAAAGTAACTGTTAAAAAGCAATAAACAGTATTAGAAAATTATAAATCCTGAAAGTACATCATGAGCATAATAATACAATATAATACGTTTATTATTCATTTCAACAACTACAGAATAATTCAAAACTCGATAATATTACTTAAATCTAATCTAAAAATAATTACAATAAATTGTCACAATCTAATTTAGGTCTTATTCTGAATTTAAATTTATATACTACAAAATGTTTTTAATGCGTGTACTGTAAACCCGAGTTTGTGTATACACATTGTTTATTTATGTCTCGATAATGTGTGATGGCGAAATTCGATGTTTTTATTAAGGAATTGTTATAAGAGAAAATAAAAATAAAATAAGATACAAAACGAGTTGAAGGGAATGAAAGTAGAGAAGAAAAAAAAACACGGATACAAAAATTAAAAATTTTAACAATGAAATTGTGTTTGTTAAGCTTGTAATATTGTTTTGCGTAATTGATCCTTATTTGTTTCATACCACCTTTTAAAAAAACCGATGAAATTTCGAAAAGTAGTCTGTGTGCAGTGTGCTGGAATTTCATTGTATGCTAGTGGGCCCATGTACGAAATGTGCTAGTGTGAAAGATTTAGACCTAAAGAGAACTGTTACTTTCCTTGATCTAATTGATCTCGTAATAGAATGAGAAATATGTAAATGATAAGTGGGGAATTTTTTCATGTATTTAGTAAGTAAGAATATGTAGAGGTCTGACACGGTGAATAGACTGCTATCCTAAAAAACGTTTAGACTAAGATATAATACTGATCTATTCAATATTGCCTTGATGATCCATTTTTGTGTTAGGTTAACATATCTTTGGGGAACCTCGTATGCATTTCCCTAGGCACCCTAGCATAACTTAGGATTGTCTGAACAAAACAAATTTAGACGAACTTAAGTAAGTCATTTCCACGATATAATGTGCTTTAATTGCTTAAATCTATAAACGGTTTTCTCAGTTTATTGTTTATATAATATGCGTACAAATTTTATTTTAACAGTTGATCGATAAAGACACCTATATGTCGTGTCTTATTTGCGCGTATTATTCTGTTCTCGCAGGAGCAGTCGTTTCTATTATAGCAGTCATAGTCCTGTATAGTAATATTATTCATATCTGGTATTTATGACAATCGCGAAGCAAATGTTATAAATGTTGTTTTCTTAAGAAATAAAGTCAACAGATTGGAGTCTAGCCATAATTTTACCGTCATAATACCCTTAGCTGCTATTTTTTTACCGTTTCCCACTTAGATTCTTGAAAAAGTAACACCGTGCCATCCGCGCAGCACACAATTCTTCCAGAGATCTTAACACTTAGCAAATTGTTTAGATATACCATATATATATATATATATATATATATATATATATATATATATATATATATATATATATATATATATATATATATATATATATATATATATATATATATATATATATATATATATTGCAACAACACACCACGAGGGTTACAGCTTAAAAACTATCGTACCGTGGGTGTCGACAAGGAGGAAAGAGGCAACTTGTTAATTCTGGACTTAAAGGTTTGGAGGTTCGGAGGAGAAGGAAAACATGTGCCGGCAAAGAATTCCACAACTTGGAAGTCCTCGGGGCAAAAAAGCGGGCATACCAAGATGTTCTATGTCTGGTGACCTGGACAGAAAAAGGGTGCATTCGCTCTGTTCCCCTGGTGGAGGAACTATGTAAGAAAACTCCTCTGAGCAGTGCACGTGCACATATCTATAAAAGAGAGAGAGAGAGAGGTCACCAACGGCACGTCGGTTGGCAAGGCATCGCAGCCTTTGGCTGAGGGTAGGGTCACCAATGAGACGTATAGCTCTCTTTTAAATGGAGTCCAGGATAGCGAGTGTAGAAGCAGCAGCGGCTCCCCAGATGTGGGAGCAGTAGTCGAGGTTTGGCCTTATTTGTGAAGTATATAAGGTATAGAGATTAGCTGGTAAAGTATTTGCGAGCCCGGAAGAGGAAACCTAATTTCTTAGCGCCGCTTCTGCAATTGATGTGACATGTTGTTGCCAATTGATATTTCGATCCACATAAATGCCAACAGGTGAACAGGACTCATTACTTTGAATAGCTTGGTTGTTCCTTGTGATGGGTCTACGGCTGGTGTATCTCTTATGAGAAAGAAAGCAAGACTGAGATTTGGTAAGGTTGAATTGTACAAGATTTCTACTTCCCCAGTCTAATATTTTTTGGAGATCCAGGAGACAGAACCCTCCATGAGTCTGCGATCCTTATCTAATTGGGCTAAAGAGACAGGCTTAGAATATTGTATATTTGAGTGGAGGATGCTGTCCTCCGCTTAACTGTGAACTGGATTGTATGTGCTAGAGAGCAGGTCATTGATGTGAAGAAGTAACAAAGTCGGGGCTAAAGCAGAACCTTGAGGAACTCCTGCATTAATTGGATACAGTTTAGAGGAATGACCATCCATGGCAACAGAGATTCTCCGGTTGGAGAGGAAATTTGCTGTCCAGGTACAGAGTTTTGGTGGTAGACCATAGGCCGGGAATTATTAAGCAGCGCTGCGTACCAGATCTGGTCGAATACTTTGGATACGTCTAGAGCGACAATCTAGGATTCACCGTGTATCTCCATAGATTTGTTCCAAGAATGGGTGACAAAGGAAAGGAAGTCGGCAGTTGATCTGCGCTGATGGAATCCATCGTGGATTAGACTGTGTTTTTCAATAAATTTAAGTTTGTTGGTGTTTATATACTTTTCTATCACTTTAGAGAGGACTGAAAGGAGAGAAATAGGCCTGTAGTTGCTAGGAAGCGCTTTCTTGGGGAAGGTTGTACTCGAGCAGTTTTCCAGTTACTAGGGAATATGCATCTATTGTAAGATGTCTGAGACAGACGAGTCAGGACAGGAGAATGTTCTGGTGCGCATTTGATGAGAACAATTGCTGGGATCTCCTTTTTAGTTTTGAAAACGATATCAGTCATTTTATGCGCGACATTGGGGACTGTTGGTGGTTGAACATTTGGAGGTGGGTTAAGAGTAGAATTGCCAGCGAACAACGAGGCAAAAAGTTCAGCCCTTGGTTTGGTTAGTGCAAAAGCTAATTAATAGGCACAAAAGAAATAAAATGATAGCGGAGTCCACGACATTCGAGAAAGATAAAGTAGAAAAAAAATGTCTCCTTACCATTTGAACCGCGAATCACAAGGGATCTCAAGAGCATGTTTGGGAAAACAGACAACTTTTTTGACAAAAAATAATTTAAAAAATTTGTTATGTAATACAAAAAACGATAACGTTACTGGAGTGTTAGGCATCTATGAGATAAGTAGTAAACTTTGTAATCTTAAATACGTTGGGCAGACCAAAAAACCACTGAAACCGGAACATCTGGCAGCGTTAAGGTACGGTAGTATAGACAAATCATACGTGGCTCAACATATTTGGGATAACAATAACCACAGACATAAGAGAACCTGTAGGTTAGTAGTTTATCAAAAATCTTAGACAACCGGTGAAATTAGACGCCTATGAGAGTATTTATATCTCTAAAGTCATAATTAACAAAATCTGCCTAAACCGTCCCCGTCACTGGTTAATTGCTCTCTGTTCGCTCTGCCTATTTGATGTAACCGATATTCCGAAACTCGATCGGTACAATTATAACGGGATATAAAAAAAGTCTTCCGGAAATTAAAATATAGACGTAGAAAGTGTTTCTGTGGTTCTTCCCTCCCTCTCTAGGTTATCGGTCTTTTACCTAACAGGTAGCATAAATATAATGTGTAGTAGTTAGGTAGTTTATACTTTTTCATACTCTGCTGACGCTAACTTTGTTAGTGAAACGATCTGGTCTTTAAGAGATGTCGTGTGGTGATTTGGGTTACTCCAAGTGTACTTATTAGAATTATAGATTTTTATTAGAGACAACAAAAACCATAAACCCCAACGACTTAATTTTTTTATTTGCAAAATCTAGTTACATTTCTTTAAGAATTTGGTACGAGCTTTCTTATAAAGATAATATTGTTTATGTATTACGAGGATACTCAGGCTGTCCACGGGACTGGTGTAAAAAGCAACTTTTCGTAAATTCGTCCTATCATTTTTTTTGTTATTGCTATTTATAATTATATTTATTTTTCTATGTCATCTTGCGTTGTTTCACTTAAATGAATGTTTATACTATACACACTGTGTCCCAGATTGGTTATTATAAGAGATACAAGATTAGTTAAATGGGTAGTGTTTCTCGGGATTCTATTACCATTTTCAAACTGCCATCACATTATATTAATTGTTTTTTGTTTTTGTAGTTCAGCATTTTATCTTATATTAATTACAAATAGATAGCTTTTCCACGTTTTCTCAGACTCAATTCTGCCTCTTCAACTCGAGTTATAGGCTAGTTTTGTTAATAAACTGCAGCTGCCTCTGATGCCCAATGTTTCTGTTGTGTTTGATAGAATGGTGCAATTTACGGTGTCAAAGACTTTTGTAAAATCAATAATAACAGCTGAATAGTTAACACGACAGGTGATTATTGTCCCATATCTGTGTTATCCGTTAATTACAAAATATTTTAAAAAATTACCAGCTAAAGGAATATTTGAAATTTTTAGAGCAAACAAATGATGTACTTTCACCAAATCAGCATGGGTTAATGGAGGATCATTCAGCCAATTTAGTTTTAGTAAGCATTATGGACTATGTATCATATACGAATACAGATTCTGGTAGTTGAGGGATTGCGCTTTTTATAGATCTATTCAAGGAACTTGACAATGTCGATCCGTTGTACTGCGAAAAGAGTTTGGATTTTGTAGACCGCGTGATCAATGCCAAAAGATATTCCAGCCATATGTAACAAATCAAATACAGTTTCTTGATTATTTTGGGACAAGTTCATTCGAGTTGAGTATTGATATGGGCGTTCCTCAGGGAAGTGGTCTGCGGCGGCTACTGTTCTTGTTGTATATAAATATTATTGGAAAAAAAACTTAAAATATTGCGTTTGTGATTTTGCAGATGATATAACGTTAGTGTCAAATGAAGAATTTGTTCGTAAGCTGACTCAAGAAATCTAACAGAATTTAAAGTTTGTGCAGAAAGAAAGTAAAGAAATGATACGCTTTATTCAATTTTATCGAGTTCGTTCTAGTTACACAGCGAGCCTATTAACAAAGCTTCAAGGTTAATTAATCCAACAGGTCAAAAATTCAAACTGTTTGGACTGAAGAAGCCATATAAATTATGTTTCCGGCCAATTTGCTGGTGCATATTTTAGAACTGGGGGCTTATAGATTTCAATTTAAAAACAGGAAGGTACTATTACTCAGCTTTATATTGATTATTAAGTGCGTGTTATCTGCTGGTGTAATTCTGTATCTTCAGATCGTGTTCTTGTCTCGCAAAAAAAGCTATCCGCTTCATGTTTAGCCTCAAACATCGCGAATCTTAGATTACTTTTGAATCTAAAATGAACTATATTTTCCTTATTTGTTTATTTATGATGTGCTGGTTTCTGTGTAAGAAAATATGTTAATTCTCAATTCTTTAAATTTCTACCATGATTATTTGAAACGTCGTGTCTAGAATCTACAGTATCATACCCATAGACTCGAATTATGTAATCAATATCCAGACTATTTAGGCACTGTAGTTTATAATTAGATAAATACTAGTTTTAAACTTACTGCTAGCCTCAATAAATGGAAATCAGCTACTAGAAATTTTCTTGTATCTAATACTTTTTTCAAAGATGTAGGAGTAGAGTTTCTTGTGAACTTAGCCACACTTATTTGTACAAATAGCCTGAAAATCTATCATATACTTATAAAATTCATTCGGCATACAAAAATCAAAATTTAGTTTTGCTATTTCTCTATATGTGTATTTTAGTATTAGCCTTAATTAATAATAATATTAATATAAATTTAGTTTTTTTACTGTCTCACCTATTGTTTTTTATCCCATGTCATTAGCTGTCCAGTGTTGTTTGTAAAAAAAAATGCCCTGAAGGACACCTGGGCGAGAAGCGAGTATCCTATGTTTCTATCCTTAATAATAAGTGAGAACACAAACATTTATATTTTACCAAAATCGATATGTTAGAAGATACATATTGCTTATGCTATAGCCATTTAGAAATAGTCATACTCTGTAAGAGCTTACACATTGTAACAGTATAAATTGAATAGCTAAACAACTAAGCTAGTTGGGACGTATTTGTGGTTCCTCCTCTGCTTTGAACAAATAATTATTGGCGACAACCGTGGTTATTTCTTCTGGATATCCCTCGTATAAGGAATAAAATTGAGATCTTTCGTTAAATCATTTTTATTTGTACTACCCTGGTATATTGTGTCGGCTGCCACGCTTGCGTTGCAGTTGTTGGTGGTTCGAGAATGGTCCGCATGTTGAGAAGGATAGATGGCTGGGGACGTATGGGATGCGAGTGAGAGCGAGGGAGTGGCGTGCCTGTTTTCAGGTAGGAAATGTGAATGCTCCGGAAGTTTCGAGAGAGAGATTTCGTTGGCAATTGTTGGAGTTAACACGTGGTTCGTTCTGAGAAGCAAGTTGGATATTAATTATCCCCCTTTGTGGATTTAATTGCGCTCAGAACACATCTGCAGTTTTGTTGGTGATATCGTAATTTGCGTATTTGATGTTGAAGGCTGTAGATATACCCGTTTGAGGGGATTTAAGGACCACATTGACTTTGTCACGTGTTGGAGTTTCGTTTCCCTCTTTTGAGGGTTCCTGGTGCTGGATGGAAAATTCCTAGTATCAGGTATAGAAATTATTTATGTTGAGAACTCCTAGTATTGGGCGATCCTAGTGCCGGCTAGACGAATCCTAGTGCCGGCTAGACGAATCCTAGTGCCGGCTGGACAACGAAATTCTTGTGCAGGGCAATCCTTGTGCCGGATAGGGCAATCCTAGTGCCGGATAGACGAATCCTTGTACCGGATATTCCTTGTACCGGGAAGAATTTTGTGTTGGGCGATTTTTGTGCTGAATAGAGTTTTTGTATTGGGCAGTACCGTTGGCAAATTCACGTATCATAGGAGAATTTTTAGTAGAATAAGTCTCGCATGGAATGGCGAATTTTCATGTACCGAATGAAGTATGGCTATGGAATTAAATGGAGTTTTATGTGCTAGTCAAGAGCAATGATAATTCCCGTCAGCTGTGGAATCTGGAATTTATGAAGTAGGATCTCAGTGAGGAGGTCTTCGCTTTCCGTTGTCGCATTGCCGTTACGTTGTTGCATTATTCCCGTGGTTGCAGTCCCGTACCCCTAAAGGCCTTAGTTTGGTATGGAAATTGTTGGTAATTTGATGGCCTAGAAGTCCAGGAATTTCAAGTAAGGATTTTCCGTTTTGTGATAAAGAATAAAGTGATAAGAGACAATCTTGATAAGCTAAAGTTTTAAATATTCATCTCTGTCAAATTTGCTAAAATCAAACTGAATTTATTTTATTTAAACTTCACTAAATGTGGTACAGATTTTTATAAGACCATTGTTAATATAATTGCTTCACTTTTGATAGTACCACCATTTATCATACATCGTTAGCATTAGTCAAGCTTATTGATTATTCCTTGGGACTTGATCTTTAATCAGGCCACTTACCTTAATTAACGTGTAATTAATTAATATTTGGGGAAATAAGTTGTGAGCTTTGCGTGCACGAAAAGTGGAATTTTCCGTAGAACAATTATAATTGTAGGACATTCATACATACTCAGTAAAGATCTTGATTATTTGGTAGTAAGCCATTTTAGTTATATTATAGAGACATTTTATTTTAGATCAGAATTTTAGAACAGCTTTTAATAAATTCTTGTATGCCAAAGAAGCTTAATAAAAGCCCTTATTTTATCATATTTTAGGTGTGTTTTGCTTTTGTGTTTGTGTTTTGTTTTCAGGGCTGTTGATAATTAGATCATTGCCGGTATCTTTACTTGTGGGTCTATGAGACCATACCGTTCTGAACTTTAGTTTGTGTTACCATAATCATAACTCCCTTGTGGCTTCCTGTGCTCGATTGTGGTTGGCTATAGTTGCCAGTGTGATCCAAGAATTCTTGGTTGTGTTGGATCTGGGCAAGGAAGCATATTAGTGAACATCTTATTAGAATATCCGGGAGTGGAGGTTAAACAATCAAGTGGCGCCCCTAATTAACATCTTATTTTAACCCACGCCCATCTCCACTGTATAAAAGCTGGCGGCCCTCTAACTTCCCGGTAACTTAGCTTATGCCAATGACAAATTAGATTTGTGATTAGATTAGGAATTATTTGAGCCTTTGTCATCTGGTATAAAAGGAAGTGCGGCGGCGTCATAACATAAAGGTACGTCTATCGCTTTAACCCTCCCTATTGCTGTAAGTATTAATATCCATGCTGCAAATTATAAATATATTTGAAGGAGAATGGCTTTTTATAACAATGTATAGATATAACAATGGTACAAATTTACTGCAGAGTTTTGTGGCCAATGGACGTAATGTCCGAAGCCAATTCCTTCCACACACACAAATACTTTTTAGGCTGTTAAAGAATATTCAGATTTTTTTTTAAAATAAGTATATTTTGTTGCTTTTTATCGTATATCATTTGTATGATCGATTGGATTAATAAATATGTTATTATTATAATTATTATTATTAATATTATAAAAATTGAATCCAACCTTGAAGGTGCATTCTATGTGGGGATTTTAAAACCTCCTAATTTGATAACATTTTTTATAAGTCACACAATTACCTTTTAATAAGTGTTTTTTGCAAGGAAAATTCGCTAAAAGGGTATAAGTGAATATTAATAATCCATTAAGTTTTTACTGAAAAGCAAATAGGCTAGTTACGCAAATTCTGCTTAGCGATATATAGCAGTAAATCAAATTATAAAATATTTTTGGTATAGCTTGGGGTGGAATTTCTGCTGGTCAGACTGGAATGAAAATTTCTGTAGTATAATTTCGTTAGTATAAATTTTATATAAGATGGTATTATCACAACTATGTGTCTTGATATAAAGTTAGTCGAGGATATATATTGACTGATGAGAAATTATGTATAGAATGTAGATACCGTTTATTAAATCCAAAAACAGATACTGCGGAACACGAGTTTATGAGATTATCGGAGAGAGAAAGAGAAATAAAGGACACAGATAATGAAAAGAGAAAGCACTGGAATATGAAAGACCTAAGCTAGACCGGCCTCAAGCTCTGAAGATCCGCAAACTACGAGGAATATAGTAACTGTTAATAAATACTATAGAATTATTAGAAATTATTAGCATCTACCGACTTTAGGAAGCGTTTACAGAATTATTTATTATGGACCAAACACAGTTGTACCAAAGTTTTCAGGTTCACGAAACAAATTGGGTTTAAATGTGTCAGGTAAAAAAATGTAGTAAATATGATATTGTGGAGGCCGATATCTAAAGTAAATAGACTGTCAACGTAGATAAATAAATACATTGACTTACACTATTTTATTGTATGTATAACTGCTGTCTCGCTGACGTGTTCTGCTTTGTTAAATACAGATTGAAAGTAAGATTTTAAAATTTCAAAGATCTACTTCGTACACTAAGTGAGTGGTAAGACACGAAGCAACGTGCCGCCATCTAGTTGCGGAACCAAGTAGTATGTTGTCACGTCAGCTACAAATAACACAAAGTGTTAAATAACAGAGATTGTATACAATCAACTAACAACTTAGTGAATTGTCAGCCCTGGCCCATTTCTACACTAATATAGAGACAAAGTATGTAAGGCTATACGCATTATCATCACAATTAAAACCGTAGACCGGTTTCGCTCTAATTAAAGCTCGTCTGTACGGCATACTAATTGTAGCAAGCATACACGTATAAAGTAATACGGCTATGGTAGCCAGCGTTCCAACACTAAGTGAGTGGTAAGATACGAAGCAACGTGCCGCCACCTACTTGCGAAACCAAGTAATAGGTGTATTTTCGCTACAATAGGTTTATTTTCCCTATAATTAGTATTCCGTACTGACGAGCTCTAATTAGAGCGAAACCGGTCTACGGTTCTAATTGTGGTGAGAATGCATCTAGCCTTATATACTTTGTCCCTATATTAGGGTAGAAATTGGCTGACAATTTACTAAATTGTTAGTTGGTTGTATACAGTGTCTATTTTTTAACATTTTTTTTATTTGGAGCTGGCGTGACAACATATTACTTGGTTCCGCAACTAGGCGGCGGCACGTTGCTTCGTGTTTTACCACCCACTTAGGATTGGAAAGTTGGCTGGCATAGCCGTATTACTTTATAGATGTATTTTCGCTACAATTAGTATGCTGTACTGACGAGCTCTAATTAGGAAACGCACTGGCAAGGCTTCTCAAAGCGTGCGAGACCCTCTCCGCAACGTTGCAGCGAGAACATCAGTTAAAAGAACTACAAGAAGAGATGTAAGAATGGAGAAATGAAGAACTGGTTTAATCAAGGGATATAAAATGTTAGATGTTCGTTAAGGGCAGTGCAACTAGAAGAATTGTTAAACATAATGTAGAAAATGGATACAGATTCAAGTATTTTTGAAATGCTACAAACATTCTAAAAAGCCTGGACGCAGCAAGTGCGTTATGGTAGTGAATTTTCATAGAAATGATCTGGCAAAAAATATTTTATTATAACTTTTTTTGCTTGTAACATATCAATTTAAATTTTAGTGTATAGTTTACTTTTTATATCGTAAACCTCTCTACCAAAGTTGGTTATCATAGCTTTTTAATTTTTTGAGATAAAATTTGTTTTCGAATAAAAAATCAAAATTTTTCCAGAAAATCTCGTCCGATTTTCCTGACTAACGAACTTATCCAATCCATTTACAAAAGGAAGGTACATGCCAAATTATGTAAAAATCGGCCCATTATTTTTTGTGTTATCGGTGTGATACTTATATATATATATATATATATATATATATATATATATATATATATATATATATATATATATATATATATATATATATATATATATATATGTATATATATATATATATATAGTCACACCGATAACTCAAAAAATAATCGGCAGATTTTGATTAAATTTGGTGAATAAATTCCTTTTGCAAATGGCTTGGACAAGTTCGTTATCCAGGAAAATCTGCCCAGGTTTTCCCGGAAAATTTTGTGTTTTCTTTAAAAAAAAAATTATATCTCCGGAAATAACAAAGTAAGGGCAACCAAATTTGGTGCGCAGGTTTATATCCTTATGTGTCAGTCACCTACCGAAATTTAGCTATGTAGGTCAAAAGACAAAAAAGTTATAGGCATTTAAAGCAAAATAAATTGGGGTTTTCCTCAAAACGTCACAATTGCGATTAAAACATCAAAATCGGCAACATTTAGGCAAATAACTTGAATCTAATATGGGCTATGGAAATCAAATGGCTCAAGAAGGATGTTTTACAAGCCCTGAAGTCTTAGTTTCAACCGTCATTGTCATTCATTTTACTAAAATGTTTCCAGAAAATTCATTTCAAATAGACCCTTTCTCTGATGCTTGGCGGTAGTCTCAGCTATAGAGTTTATCATTTAATGGTATATAATTTTTGTCGAATTTTCGTAAAAAATCAATAAAGCTCAATATATCGGTTATTATACAAGATATGAAAAAAATCTGTATATATTAATTATAGGGTGTCTTGAGCTACATCTTAAAAAGTTATTTCTACAATCACAGGATGGCCCATAATCGTTGGGGATACAAATTTTCTTTTTTTTTAATCAAACACGCCTTGCGTTACTGCATTTTTGCATTTTCTATCGAAATATAATGCATGTTTGTAAGAAAAGAAATTCTGGATGCATCAAGTGCGTTATGGTAGCGAATTTTGATCAAATGCTAAATGCTTCATATTTGAGTAGCCCAATTTGCTAGTTAACTATAAGGTTGACCAAGAAACAAGTTTGTCCGGGAACACTTTAATCTTACTTTTGGAAATTTTTGTACATTTTCACACAATAAAGGTATTTTTATGAAACATGGCACATTGTTTTTACTATATAGGTTATAATGGTAACCAAAATTGATGCCAGCTTTCTTAAAAAGAAAACACACCTATTTGCAATAAAAACATTTTTATGAAAATTCACTACCATAACGCACTTGCTGCGGCCAGAGTTTTTTTTTCTCTACGAAGATTCACTAAAAGGATTTACAGTAATTAAGGCTCAATTGTGCATTGGCAGCGAAATATTGCGGTGGTATTCAAAGCTGCAAATTATTATCCCTATGGAATAAAACGCTTCCGGAATAAAATTACAATAACCCAGATTTTAAAATAATAGAAAAAAAGCAAAATAATCTATTTTCAATTTACTATAGGTGATATTAGAGGCTGCATCTTTTTTTGTTTACATTTTTGCAACATTCTGTCTACACTATACACTTACTCTTGTCGTCTTGCATTGGTCATATTTGGTAAATTCCTTAAAAAGCACTTGCACAATTTCATTTATGATAAAAATTTTGGAAAAGAGGGCACCTCCTACTAGCTTCTTGTAAAAATAAGACGGTTAAATAGTCTTAAGTTTTATTGAAATTCGTATCATTCAATCCATTATCGTGAAGATGTTGCACTTTCTGTGTGAGATTTAATTAGAGTATTCAATGGAAATTTGTGATACGAGTAATTTAATACTTTTATTGCTACTTTGTTGTTTTCATGACTACAAGGTAATTTTTGTAAACCCTTTTCTTGGGCAACGTAAGCTCACAATTATATATTAATGGATGTACCGCTAATGTGTACTTAAACATGACTTTATTTTCTGGAAGTTTTGGGATATAATGCATTTTATAACATTTTTTGAAGCTGGTTGCACTAATAGCATATTGTATGTCCATAAATTTAATGGCTGAAAAATAACTGTGCTTGCTTTGATGGAATGCGCTGGTTCGTCAATATCAGAATCCTGTTTGCATCGACAGACTTAAATATTTTTTATCTAGTGTCTGGTAATAGTTTTTGGGGCTTATGCTGTTTATTATTAGTAAACTTGTAATGTATTTTTTCGAGCAATTCGCTCCAGTAATTAATATAACAGCCTTCTTGATATTTATTTTTTCACCGCAATATAATCACATATTTGAGATTAATAAAGTGTATGTATATTTCTTTACAACTTTTACTTGAATGCACGCTAAAAAGTAATTTATGTAGTTGTTCTGTGCGGATATTGTTTTATTATAATAGCCTATTTTTGGCTGCTAAAATTACTCTAGTCATAAATTTACAAGTAACTAAATTGGGGAAAATTTGGTTCACTTTGACATATAAATATACTTAAATATAATTTCGAGTTTCAATTCCACAATTGGTAATTTTTAGGGCAAGTCTGCACTAAATTGGACTGAACTGTCTACTACGCCCAGATACCTAAAACACCTTAAGGTTTTTTCCTTAGGGCTTGTCGGCATCACTTCCGCCCCGCTAGCACCGCAGTCTTTGGCCTATTGTGCATCCTATTGTAAGGTAATTTGTTATCTTATATTAGTCTGCAATACGTATCTGTGTTGTAATAAATTGGAGGTCTTTTTACAAAGTCCGAATTACATATATGTTACCAATTTAACTAAAGTACAGCACAGCAAATATTTTGTGCACTAAAATAACCTAAATGGCTTTCTGATTCGCCATATAGCCATAATTACCGCAAAAATGGTCTTCCGAGTCGAATTACCTACATCAAAGTTAAAAATACCCATAAAATCTGACTTGACATAAAACATATTTTCAAAGTATAAAGTGTGCAGCAGTGAAATCAATTGGTTTAATGGTGAAGGTGTTTCAGTTAATGGACCTAACTAAGAAAAGTTTAAATTTTCAATAATATTTTTCATGTAAATCCTAAAAACGTATGACAACTTTATCGGTTACTAATATATGGAAGTACCTGCTGATTTGAAATCGGCACGTTTTCCTTTTCAATATAATACATCCCTTTTTATGCCAATGGGATGAAGCATTGGCAACACGGTCAGCTGTCATATGTTTATGTTTATTTACTTATTTTCGGTCTATTAATGTCTATATTATATTATCGAATCAAAGAACAGAAATGCTATATAACCTCACCGGTGTACACGTATATAAGTTATATATATATATATATATATATATATATATATATATATATATAATATATATATATATATATATATATATATATATATATATATATATATATATATATATATATATATATCGACATATGAAAATGTAAGAGTGATAATACATTTTAAGTAAACTCCTTCATCATACAGTTGAAATATAGACAAAATTCCTTCAAAGTTTGGTTATTTTGCCTAGTCATTGGGAATTGTGACTTATATGTAAAAAATAGAGCAAAATCAACTTTCAGGTCAATAATGTTACAAAGACAGCCATGTTTGCGGTATCCATCTTGATTGTAGAGGAAAATTGAAAACAATTTTTTGTTACATCTAGTGTAATCAAATTTTAATTGGAAAAAACATAAAATACTTCTTGTATGCAATGAGAGAAGGATAGTTTTGTTTTATTTACATTACAAATAATCCTTAAAATCAGAATTTCAAGAATTTTTAATAGTTTTTAATTCTAACTCATTTATTCCTTTTTGCAAAGGCGCTTGAATTATATCGAAGTATCATAATCATGTAAATAGAAACAACATAACCCCAGTGGTTTTTTTTATACACAGTACGAATTACCTTTAGCATTGATCCAAATATTTATAGCCTCTAATCATTCAACATGTTGTCAATTTTTTCACAAAGGTGGACGTACCTAGTTGTTTATATCTACTGTTTGGTAACACATACATAACCACAGATCCTACAGAATAATGTCACATGCGCAGTTTGTTGATAAGAACGTCACGGCACTTGCGCCCAGATGCCGGATTCAAGTAAAATGTTGCACGTGTTTACCAATAAGTTATGTCCATTCGCACAATGTAGAATGAAAATGCCCTAAATATAACTACAACGCGTTGGTCGAAATGTCTTGCTGGACATATTAGCGACTTACCTATTACATTAATTACCTGTTACATCTAGTGTAATCAAATTTTAATACGAAAAAACATAAAATACTGCTTGTATACAATGAGGGGAGGATAGTTTTGTTTTATTTACATTACAAATAATCCTCAAAATCATAATTTTCAGAATTTTGAATAGTTTTTAATTCTAACTCATTTATTCCTTTTTACAAAGGCGCTTGAATTATATCAAAGTATCATAATCATGTAAATAGAAAAAACATAACCCCAGTGGTTTTTTTTTATACACAGTACGAATTACCTTTAGCATTGATCCAAATATTTATAGCCTCTAATCATTCAACATGTTGTCAATTTTTTCACAAAGGTGGAAGTACCTAGTTGTTTATATCTACTGTTTGTTAACACATACATAACCACAGATCCTACAGAATAATGTCACATGCGCAGTTTGTTGATAAGAACGTCACGGCACTTGCGCCCAGATGCCGGATTCAAGTAAAACGTTGCATGTGTTTACCAATAAGTTACGTCCATTCGCACAATGTAGAATGAAAATGCCCTAAATATAACTACAACGCGTTGGTCGAAATGTCTTGCTGGACATATCAGCGACTTACCTATTACTTTGAGTTTATCCCCACCTTGGTAAAGTACACTTAGACTTTACTTGAAAATGGCCTCTGGCGAGTTGATCGCCGACCTATTGTTAGGGCGACTTTACGTCAATTTGACTTTAAATGTTGCATGGGAAGTGTTAATATCAGTACCAACTTTTAGCTGTCAGTGAAATTGATCTAAAACATCCCAACTTAAACCAAGCTGCCGGTTAAGATACGTTGACGACATCTTCGCTGTCTGGCCACACGCAAAAGAATCTCTAGGCGAATTCATTTCTTACCTAAATAACATCAACACCACGAAAATAGAAAATAATTTTTCTTTGCCTTTATTAGATGTACGCATCACTAAAAACCCAGTCAGAGGATTTTCTTACACTGTGTACCGAAAACTAACCAACACTAATCGTTATCTTAACGCCCAATCTCACCATCACCCATTGCAACTAATTCCCGTGGTTCTAACACTGGTAACACGATCCCTTACGGACAACAACAATAAACAGACAAAATTAAATGTTTTAAGACAGACATTGCTAGAAAACGGATACTACAACAATCACATACTAGGAGACATTAGAAACGCACAACAAACCACTACACCACAACAAAAACAGACAGAGTTCGCACAACAACACATAGCGTTTTTACCCTACATTAAGGCTGTCATCGACAAAATCAGCCGAATTTTTTGAACCCGTAATATCAAAACCATGTTCACAACAGAGTAAAAACAGTCAAATCTCACAAAAACTCCCATGGATACCATTCCAAACAAATCCCACGAAGTTTACGAAATTCCTTGTTCCAACTGTTCCCTAACTTATGTAGGATAAACAAATAGACGCATTTACAATAGCATATATGAATACACACTTGCAGTTAGAAAATCCGGCCCCTCATCAGCGCTGGTCATGCATCATATTCATAGTATGCTGTTTGTCTATCTTCTAGTGACATGTTGTGCAAATGGTCTTGACGAATATTTTCCAACATTTCCAGATAACTGTACTAGTTCATATTCCGCTCAAAAAATATGGCGCAATTATCCCAGTGTAAAAAACAGCACACCACACATTAACTTTTTTATAGCATTGTCTTCTGCAATTAACTCTATAATTTGGATTCTCCACAGACCAATGCCGTGCATTTTGGGAATTTACCACCCCATTAGTGGTGAAAGTGGATTCGTCCGAAAAAATAATACTTCTGCCAATATTGTGATTTTGTAGATATTGCTCGCCGTACCATAAACAAAAATCTAATCGTTTTGACTTGTCATTTTCTTCCAAAGTGTATATAAGTTTTGCTTTGAAATGTTTCACCTTGTTGGTACGATACATTTGTTGCAAATGCGATTTGCCAATATTGCCAATTTCTAATCCCCTTCTTCTTAATGATAATTTCGGAAAACACCTAACAGAATCCATATCTAATGCAGCTGCAGCATTGTCTTCTTCATTTAGGTCGGATTTTGTCTTGTTAACATTTAAAACACTCCCAGTACGCATAAATTTTGTAACAACTTTTTTTACACCAGTAGCGGAAACCGAATCATTTGGCCAGCGTTCAAGGAATTTTCTTGTCACTCCCTGATAAGAATGTTCTTCATCCAAACCATAGCACTGCACAATAAACACTTTTTGTTCTGTTGTTAATATTTTTAAATACAGAAGCTTGCCGTTCGTGACAAATAAAATTGACGTTTCAATTTTCCAAATAAGTAGTATCCCGGGAAACGAACACCAAGGCAGAGCTCAAGTAGCCATGCAACTCGCAAATTATTGCTTCGAATGTCCAATTGTGCGGTTACTTTACTTTTTTTTATTGGTTGAGATGAAAGCAAACCTACCCCAAGTTTAATTACGGTAAAGACTATTTTTTAATACAAAATCACTACAAATCAATAAGCTTTTAAATATATAAACGACATGCCATAGCTTTCTTGAACAAATATGGAAAAAAAATGTATGACAAACACTTGTTGTTTCACATACATATGCTCTTGTATTAAATTACACTATTTTTCTCTGGAATTCATCTGAGAGGTATGTCTCATGACTTGACAACAGCGTTGTATCGTGATTTAGCAAGGCAGTTGTTCGTTGTTGTATCAGAGCCGGCGGCCACGGTCCAAGCCGTACCATCATTCGCATGCCAGAACGAGGGCTTGAAATTTAATTTTGAATCGCATTATTTCTACCCGTTACAAGATAATAAATCGATCTTGCTTTGCGAATAGAGAATGTTGGCTGGTGGATATTTGTGTTGTGTTTTGTATGGACATTTAGCGCAATAGTGCGCTACTTGCAATCGATCTCGTGCTTCTGACTATGTTTAATTCGCAGTTAAAAGCTTAATATATATTCATTTTATAATTTTAAAAATTAAAATATACCCTTGCGCGTTCAGATTACAACTAAAATTAACGTACTGTATGAAAATTAAAATTAAGATATTTTTTGCTACATTTTGTTAAGAAATTACCGACAACAGGAAGCAGTTTTGCCTCCTAAATCTGGAGATTTGTGAAACTTTTATTAAGCTAAGTTGGGACCTTGAACGTACGCAACATCGCACGGTACACGGCACAAAAAGCTAAATGAATTATCTGAAAAACGGGACCTGTAGGCAGTCAATTTAACCTTAGTTGTTACTATTTTTCAGTGTGTACTAAATTTATTAATTGCCAATACGTTTCTTGAAAGCGACGAGCAGCAGTGAGATGCTAAGCCGGGACCTTTTACGGTTAATCTGAGGTTATCTCCTCTAAACTGCTAAGACCGTAAGTTCAAAATCAAATGTATGTTTGTTGTAAGACGCCCATGTCAAATTAAACTAATTAAGTACCAAAATAATAACTTAAATAAAAACAAAAAATGCAATCAAAATTAATAAGAAAACACAGATTATTACATGATCTTAATTTTAATATCAACACGAATTGTACTTTAGGATTTTAATGTTGAGAATATGTAAATTTTCACATATAAATTTTTGTATGTGTACAATATTGTCAAAATGAAAATCCTCATACTGGTCAACGATGTTGGTTAAGCTTTTTATGACATAAAGTGCAGATTTTATAGCCATGTGTGTACGTGCAGTTTTTAAACTAAAAAGTTATTTGTAGCGTGTGTGTCTAGAAGGTACATAGAAGTTAATATTTTCTAGCAAATAACTACAATCGAGTAAAGAGTTAAGTAATTTATATAAAAATGTCAGGCGAAATAAAAATTCTAGCCGCTAAAGAGTGCATGTGAAAGTAGACAAAATATTATTATAACAAAGGTCCTTGCTTGCACCATCACGTCTTAACATTTTATATTCTGAACATTTCCCGTGGACATTGTCCATCGTATCACCATAAATTTTATAAAGTGGGCCAAATATCGAGGCATAATCTGCGCAAGATCTGATAAAACTTACGTGCAGGATCTTAAAGCACTTAAGCTCCGTAACATATCTTATATGACGAGCAATTAATCCCAAAGTCTGGTAGCTGTAGTAACGCCTTCAGTGTCATGATTATTAAAAGGGAATTTTGTATCAATTATCACACGAGACACCTCACTATTCTGAATCTTGAAAAATTCCATTGTTTACTTTATAACGGAACATAATTTCTTAAGATTTTCGTGAGTAAGACATGACAAAGCACTTGTTTATCATTATCATTATCATTGTTTATTGGCAAAAATTTCACATTATGTTAATACAATAAGTCTTATGCGACTTGTGGTGTATTATATAACACAATTAATAAGGTTGAATCCTAAATAGTTTTACAGTCCTACACCAAATTCAATAAACTTCAGATTTTGACGTACCAAACTTAAATTATTTTTGCTCTTCTATTTCGCACCTTCTAACACTTCAACCATCACCTTCATTTACCACAAATCTCTGCTATTCCATAATGTCTTTCCAACTGCTATTCTTTCCAAACAACCCATATTTTCACCAAAATTTGTAGGAGATAAAAATTACTTTAGTTTTTATTTAAATACAGTTTATTGGCATGATACTATTAAAATAGAGAACCAAGATTGCTTTGTTATTTATAACAGCTATTGTCGGACTTAATAGCAAAATACGTTTTGGCGTTATCAGCATACAACAACTTACTATTATCAAGATCATATTAATCGCTGATGAACATGGTACACAAAAGTGGACCCAGGTTAAAACCCTGTAGTACTCCAGAGATAAACACTAAGCAAAAGATTTGAATCCATTTATTCAACATACTGTTGCCATTTTGGCAAATAAGAACAGAGAAGCAGACACAGAGCCTCAAAAAAGCTATATATATATATATATATATATATATATATATATATATATATATATATATATATATATATATATATATATATATATATATACAGTGTGTCCCAATCTGGATGTAAATGTATTATTCATTTAAGTAAGTGTTTCAATTGTTGACCACCAGCTTCCATACAAAAGTACAAATTTTGTTCAAAACGAGCTCTGACATTCTGGAGCATTTGTGGAGTTATTAGACGGCATTCTTCAACAATGCGTCGTCGTAATTCTACTAAGACTCCGGTTCTGTTCCGAAAATTTTACTCCCTAAATGGCCTCATAGAAAGAAGTCTAAATGAGTTAAATCCGGTGATCTAGGGGGCCACTCAATAGCACCTCTACGCCCAATCCATTGCTCTGGAAATTCTCTGTTCAAAAACTCCCTAGCACGTTGCGAAAAACGCGGAGGAACTCCATCTTGTTCAAACACTAATTGATTTTCTTGATAGCGATCATCATTTTTAACAATGTCAATTAGTAGAGGGTAAACAATATCTTCTAGTAACTCCAAACACGTTTCTCCACTCAAATTGCCATCAAGAAAAATTGGTCCGATTAAACGATCTTCAAAAATTCCAATCCAGACATTCAATTTCTGTGGAGTTTGAGTGTGGACTTCGTGAAAATTTCTTGGATTATTATCTGCCCAATAACGACAATTATGACGATTGACTGTAGAGTTTAATAAAAACGTACACTCGTCTGAAAAACAGATATTGAACAGAAAGTTCCCGTTATCAGCTATTCGTGCGGTCATAATTTCACAAAACTCCAGCCGCCGATCAAAACCATCTTCATTCAGTTGTTGTACAAGATGAATTTTATACGGGTGAAATTTATGATGCTTCAAAATTCGCTGAATAGTTCTTCTTTTGATGATTGAAAGAGTGGCCAATTTTCCCGTGCTCAAAGTTGAGTCTGCAGCAATTTGTCCTAATACTTCAGTCTCAGTAGTCTCATTTTTAACCATAAATTCACGTTCAGGATCCCGTTTTTTGTTGGCTACTGAATCACTTTGTCGAAACTTTGCAACTAACTCCAAAATGTATTTTCTGTTAACATGGCTGTTCGGATGTCGTTCATTAAACAAATTTGCGGTACGGTTGGCACAGTCATCGTTTTTGAAAAAAAGAGTAATTATTTCCACTCTTCTACAGAATACACCATCATGAAATTAATTTTCAGTAGTTCTGTCAAGTATCAAACCGACCGATAAACTGAAATAATAAACCGAATTTCTTTCATTCCGATAAGAGATGTTCTGATAGTCATTTTTTTGTTTACAAACCAACAAAACATTAACTATCAGCACATTTCTTATCATAATGAGTGAAATGCGTTTTTGCATCTTCAACTGTGAATAATTTTTAAACGAGTTGATAAAAATTTTAAGAAAGAGCTCTCAAATGATGTAACATTAGACCCATGTTCCCTATTTAAAATATAAGGGTTGTTATCACCACCCTTAAGGGGTTGATGTGGCAAAGTTGAGTTTTATGTCAAAAGATGTCCCCCTCAATATTAAAATTGACGTGTTTCAGCGTTTGTTAAAAAAAATTTCTTTGGGCGCAAATCTGTCTGTTTCGTTTTCAATGCGCTACCCTATATATAAAAAGCATTATTGTAGACAAAACTCAACTTGACCGGCTATACACTTCTAGACGGTAATATGGGTATTCGACAGGAAGCACGGATAAACTCGTATATCAAATTCACAGATCTTCGACATATTAACCTAGTCCATATTATATGCCTAATAAATGCTTCAACAAGATACTCACAGATTTTAGAGCACCTAAAATTTGTGATTTTAGGGCACGGTTCAGGTCTCTTCCCGTACCTAGGGCTTGCCACAGTTTTGCTGAATATTTTGATGACAGCTTGTAAATTTTGTGTTTTTCATAAGTACAGTGTCATATCGTTGTTTTTGTATATCGTATTAATTTTTTAGCTTAGTTTTTTAAGCCTTATTGATTATTTTACTGTGTGTGACACCTTTTGTATTTTTGATGACTTGGTTTATACAATTATTTATTGTTGACTAGCTCAATAAATAAATAAGTCTAATATATCTTAAAACGTCACTTTAAATATTGATCCCACCTTGCGGTGATTGGAATTTTGTCCAGGATCAATACCTCTGTGGCCACTCTTTACATTAAACTCTGCTTCTAAACACAACGAATCCATACATTTTTCCTAATATCTTAAATAACTACTCAAATTGCTCCTATAATTTTGACATTTGATTGGTCATTTAAAAGCGGGTTCTGACACTTGTTAAGACCGCGGACGAGTTCGCTAGCCAGCCCGAGCAGACTAGTTTTTCTAAAGACAAATTGCTTTCTCTGATAATAATCTGTTATTTCAAGAACTAGCAAAGTTATTTTGATGAAATTGGGTACATATGTTGCCCCTTACTACGTGCCAAAATTAAACTTGCTAGGTTCATAGCAAATTGAGTTATTCAAGTTTGAAGCATTTAATTAAAATTCGCTACCATAGAACACTTGCTGCAAGTGGAATTTTAATTTTAAATAACCAAAATTAATTTGTTTATGTGAAAAAATTGTTCTGAGGTTTATTAATGTCTAATTTCTAAGCAGTATTAATGTTTAATTTAATTTGCCTCCTATAATTCAAAATTGTGTATAAGAGTCTGATTTACAAAATTTTACTAAGACAGTTTTTTGAAATTAAGTTTTTGCCAACATTTTTGTAAACCAAGAAAAAAATCTATTATTTTCTCTAGCAGACAGAGTGCAGATCACAGATTTATCACAGAATTCATATAACTTAGTATAAAATTCACAGAAACAAATGATATGCTGATGACCAATCAACACTGCTGAAAGCCTGACACAGACCCTGGTGGCCTACTGGTTTAAAATTGTACTTTTTAGTAACTGTATTAAAACAATTCCTGTCCATTTTGCAGAGCTATTAAAAACTAAAAGTAATTTGAAACAGCCTGGCAATGTTAAAAAGGTTCACAGAGAAAATATGATTAGCTACTTGTAACTGTCTATCATAACTTGAAAGGCTATTACTACTAGTTCAAAAAATATGTAGCACTATAATATAAATTGTATTCACCTCTTCCATGCAACCAATTTAATTTTACGCAACACCAAAATCTCTGAGATTATTGGAAGAATGTGGCAACAGTAAAAGTTGCTTATGCTTTTAGTAGACAGGAGCGAGAGCAAGCGCTCTGTATCTGGCTGGAGTATACGTATAGCCAAGTATTCAAGTCTTTTACCCGTGGCTAACACTGACCGTCAGCCTCCAAAACAATTACGGATTGATCCCAAACTATGTGACTTTAGAGAGCGATTACAACAACACCCATGTCTTCTGTCTTCTGTTTGAGTTTCACTGTAATTCAGGCTAAAGCAACTATCACATTCCGAGAGGATGGTGTTATCTGACAAGAGGCGTTTGACTCTCACTTAAGCATTTTAAATATATTTTTTGTTATTGAACACCAGTCCCAAAATTTAAATAAAGAGTATAGATACAAATATTACAAAGTTTAATGAAAAAGTGCTTGGAACCGTGTTTGCTGTTGTACATATTTTTTTTGCTAGGTCTTTCATACTGTTTTATTTATGTAATTACATATCACCTTTTGATGTATTCACCGCGGCATCTACTTTTAAATCCAAGAAAATTGATATTAATTTTAAACTTGCACAACCCACTTTGATTGGAATCCTACATTTCTTAATGACTTCTATTCAATATTCTAACTCAGTTATTGGTCTGCTACACGTTTTGACAACCGCAGCTGTTGGCTCTTGAGTAGCTGGACAGGCGTCAAACAGATTTTAAACTGGTAGCTTCTGATAGACCCCACGCATTAAAAACGTGCTAGAGGCAGCCACATCATTGTGGATGACGTACGCATTATTTATACATGTCACGATATGTCTAGTATCTTTTTGAGGCTCGGGGTTGTTAAATTCTTTTATTCCTCAGCTTCTGCAACTAGCTGTTTGCTTTTGCGACTTCCTTGCTGTAGAGGTTGCTCACTTATAAATTTCGGTTTCTACAGCCACCTCTGATAAAGGTCATGGATTCCGGTCTGTTAGTCGAGTTTAAACTACCTTAAGCTGTTAGCTTTTTGAGTGGCTGGGTTTAAACTGAATAGACATTGACCACGTAACTTCTTTTATACCCTGTAGGTGAGTAAAACGCGGCAGATAGTGACGTCGCTATAGATGATATAAGGGTTGCTGCTATTTCCTACAATAATTTTGGTGTCATGTTGTAGGGCCTCTAAAATTTCTCTCTTCTTTAGTTCCTTTAGGTAGCGGATTGTTGCGATTTCTTCTCCGTAAAGGTTGCTTACTAGTCATTTTACCCTTCCACAGCCCAGCACTAAGTGCTTTAAGACTATTTCAAGCGGGCAAATTCAAACCAGGAGACTTGGTTGGACACTTGAACATCCTGCAAATCATTCCCCTGGAGTAACTCACCAAACCAACAGACCAAATGCCAGCCAAACTAGACCTCCTAATACCATTCAACGTGGTCATAAACCAGCGCCAAACATGGGACAGAGACAGGTTGACAAACAAGTCATCTGCATGGGATACAGACGGATCTAAACAAATGAAGAGAGCAGGACGGGGAATAAGATGACCTAACTTTATACTAGCAAAGTCCCCAGGAAAGACCTCCACAATCTTTCAAACAGAAACAATAAGCAGAATCACTCCAAAAACCACAAAAATAATAATAGAGAATTGTGCGGTAGATACGTATGTAGACAACAAAGCTGTCTTCATCAGTAACTGTCGCTAAACTGTTTAGCGATAGTTACTGATGAAGAAAACTTTGTTGTCGAAATACATATCTAGCGCATAACTATCTGTTATTATTTTTGTGTTTTTTGGGTGATTCTGCTTTTTGTTTCAGTCTCCAGCCACAGTGTCTAACCTCAGCCTTTTATAAATCGCTGTGCATAGGAATGCATACATAATAGAGAGATCTACATCCTGTCAGAGAGTCAAGCAATACTAGACACTCTGAAATCAGTTGAAACCGAATCTAAACTAAGCTGAGAATGCAATGATCCTTGAAAAAACTGACTGCGTACAACAAAATAATTTTGATGTGGGTACCAGGGCACTAAGGAATCGAAGGAAACCAGAAAGCAGATAAGCTTGCCAAAGAAGAAGCTACAACATCATTCTATGGTCCAGAGCCCTATTGTGGACTAACGAAAATCCACGTGAGCAATGAACTTGATACTTGGGACAATAACCAAATGCTGGCATACTGCTGGAAAACACCAGGTTTAACTCAGTCAAAACGGTTAATCACCATATAAACAGAGGAGCTGTTTCTTGGATCGAACAGGAACGACTTGAAAATAGTCACCGGACGTTTCACAGGACACTACCCAGTAATGTATCACCTTATGAAGATGGGCAAGGCGGACAGTGAAAACTGTAGATACTGCACTGAAGCAGCAGAAACAACAGAACACTTGCTCTAAGACTGCATGGCTCTGTTCCGCAAAAGGCTTACATACGTTGGAAGGGTGACCCCTAACACCCCAGGAAATAAGTAAAGTAGCCCTAAAAAGATAGTGGACAACATAAGAAGTCTGAACTTTTTTGGCAACTATTAATAAAACGAGTCATGCACAAGACTCATTGGGTTCCAGCGCTGAGAAGCCAAAGGCCTATGCGGCTCATTAAACAATCTACAATCTACAATCCACACTTCCACAGCCGACTTTGACTGGAACCATTAACGCCTGCCGGGCTATTAGGTTATGTCCAACTTACTTAGTGAGTTCGGTCAGTTAGCTTAATAGCTGGACTAGAATTTCACAGACATTGATCTTGCAACTTGTTTTATTTTATGCTTCCCGGTATTTATATTTATTAAGATATATATATATATATATATATATATATATATATATATATATATATATATATATATATATATATATATGAAATGTCTAATATTATAGTCTGAGCTTTTCAAATCAACTTTGGTTGTATTGAGCAATAACTGGTCTGTTTCACTTTCTGAAGCGATTATTTAATTTTGTGTTTTTGTCGTCGGTGAAAATGCTTTGGTAACCACTGTGTCATCTGCAAAGATAAAAACTCTGTCGCTCTTGTATTTTTGGGTCAATTGTTTTTATATAATAGAAACAGCATTGTTTGTAGTATAGAGCCTGGTGGAAATCCCAAGTTTACGTTGATTTGGGCCCGCTGTGGATTTTTACAGGTAATCATTTGTTGTGCCTTACTTTTCAAATATGATTGTAATACGTATAAAAATATTGAAGGGTTGCTTAAATCACTGCAGGATAACTCAGCGTTTTACTCGTTATCAAGCGCTCTATAAAATAACGCCAACTATATGTTATATCGCCGTAGTTGTGGATGTATTTACTGTGAATCCATGATGGACGTTCTCTGATTTTCTACCTATGAAAAAGTTAATATCTATTTGATTACAAATGTTGCACTCGTTCGTACGGCTAATCTTTGTATTGCATTACCTTGAATGCTCGTTTTATTACCAACAAACTGGTTTCAATTCCATACAGGGTTTTTGTAACCTATTTCTAAAAGTTGCCCCCCCACACACGAAAACTTGACGTGTTTCAGGTTTTTTCGACAAAAGCTTTTCCTGGAAATTATGGCTGCCAACTCGTTTTTAATAGGCCACCCTATATACGCAAATAAATAAAAAATACCCTATACACTTTCTCAAATCGGTATTATATATTTTTCTGACAAAAACTATATCCAGTTGGTTCAAGTGTCCTTGTAGTAAAGCTTTCTACTTTGAAGGATGGCAACAAGAGCTTATGCTACATTTTTAACCAAGAGCGATTCAGCGCTGCGCTTTAATCCCACTTTATATTGTATAATGAAGAATCTTGTCCCAACCCTTACCTGTTGAATAGTTCTAGGAGGGTACACACACTGCGAGATGAATGGTTCGGATTCTGGGTGGATATTAATGCGATCTAGATTCAGACTGAGCCCGGGGGCGGCTGATAGGAGAGGTAGCGGGGTAAAAGCATGTCCGACGCTCATTAAAACTACGTCTGAAGAGTGCTAAAGGGGAAAGGGAAGATAGTAGCCATAGCCAGTAGCCAGAAGGGCCATTAGTAGGGTTTCCCGGTTGACGGCTTTCTGGCCCGTAGACCGATAGCATGAGGAGGCTTTGGCTAGTGCGTGAAGCGGCCGAGAAGCAATGCCGGCAGCTTTTAGAGAATTTACAGTTCAACGAAGTCGTGCCACTGGCCGGTTCTTATGTCATGATACATACCAGACCACCTCGCTTTGCTGTACTATGGTTGTAATTGCTTAAATTACCGCAACACTTGGAAAATTGTGTGATTGAATTTTGTGTTTTAGGAATATGCGTTGAGACGCGACAGAAAATGTAAATTATATTTATTTAAGTATATACTGACTTTCCAAAAAATCCGAAAACGGAGTAAGAGTTAATCAGTTTTAATAAAATTTATACATACTGTGTGTTCAATCAAATTTAAAAGATGATTACATTTTCAAACTAAAATATTAAAAAATAACAGAGTTATTTATTAATGAGTGGGTCCGCCGCGGTTTCTTACGCATCCGATAACTCTTCAAGGCGTGCTTTGAAACTAGATGATTTGTGCTAGCCTGAGGAATGTTATACAAGGTTTCTTGAAACGAGGTTATTTGGTGGCTAAGATAAATTACCCAGTCCTGTGCCAATCATTTCCCACATATGTTTGATCAGTTACAAGTCTGGGAAGCGAGAAAGCCATGGAAGCAATGTAAGCACTGCCACCTTATTTTTTTGGAAGAACTTTGTAGTAACTCTTGCGGTATGAGGACATGCGTTGTCCTGTTGGAAAAGGAGTTGAATTAATCCTCGTAAGTATGGCAGTGTAACAGACTGCAGTGTAGTTCGTATTATTGGCATTCAAATCTATATCAATGTAATTTAGAGGTAACCTGCTACCGTACGTTGTGCTTTTCCACAGCAATTTCTAGATTACTACGTTCTCCACGTAATCGTCTTATTCTTCTGCAACCATGGTGGACCCAAAGGCAGCATCGTGACTCGTCAGAGAACACAACACGATTCCATTTACCATACCACTGTGATCTGCTGCTACGCCACTTTGGCCGAATAGCACGATGTCGAGGTGTCAGTGGAAGACATAAAAATGGTCTATAAGGATGAAGCGCGTATTCTTCGACATATCGTTGCCATAGAGACTCTTTCCAATCAACCGTGTTCTGGAACCTCTGTCTTGTAAAGCCACAATCTTCAAATGACGATCGTTAAAGAGATAATTTTTCGATAAAACAAAATGACACGTGTACACCTATTAAAACATTTTGCTCATATTGTTATCATTTTTTAACACAGACAAAACACAGTAGTATGAATATCTTCACTGCAATTATATGCGGTGCAGGTACTCTACATCAAACCTTCCGGGAAGGATCAAGCAAACAACTTGCAACGCTTGCCAATCGCAAGTCCCGTTATTCAGATAATTACACTATATTTATTCCAACGCCTTGTTGGCACGTTTTATGAAACGCTTGATCAATGAACTATACATAGGTGGATGTGCTGAATTCATACAAATCCTATTAATATTATAATTAGTGATATATATATATATATATATATATATATATATATATATATATATATATATATATATATATATATTCTTGTATGCTTTATCTGTACTCAAAACCTAGTATGTTACAAAAAACATATAGTTTGTTTATAAAGTTAACCTTAAGTTACAAAATTTCAATATGAAGAATAGTACAATTTTCAGAGGAATATGTTTGTAGTCATTAACGCAAAGTTAAAAAAAATAATACAAATAATAGAAAATTAAATCAACTTTTAAAATGTCAAATTAAAAACAGAAAACCGGACCCTCATAAAACTGAAAATCTTTGTTCATGGTCGTTTAATGAAATTGAGATCGACCTCTTAAGCAAGGGGCTAAAGTTTGGTTTGCAGTCGCAAAAAGACGATTTGTAAATGTCGTGGCTAATAGTAAAACAGGAAATAAAAATAAATAGACTTGTAGAACTAAAGTCACCAAAACACATCTTTTTAAAGACGTGACGATCATTTCACTAACAAAGTTAGCGTCATCAGATGATAAAAAATTCTAACCACTTTTTACTAAAACACCACCTGTTACACTGAGTCTTAGGTAAAGAACGACACCGAGAGGGATATTAAATCGCAGGCAAATGTTCTGTGTACTGTACTTTAATTGCCGGACGAGGTTTTTGAACTTCCTTTATCACTTTACCTGACAGGTTTCGGAATGTCTATCTGACTCAAAGACAGATCGCAAACAGAGTACTACAAACCAGCGGCGGGACTCGATTTAAGGAATTTTTGTTTTGTTGCCCTAGAAATATAAACACTTTCGTACGTATCGAACTTTGCTGGCTGTCTTATATTTTTGATAAGTTTCGGATTCTCTTTATCAATGTGGTGATTATTATCCCAAATATGTTGTGCCACGGAGGATTTCTCTACACTACCGTAACTCAAGTGTGCCAGATGTTCACGAAATTTGGTCTCAGAGATTCTCTTAGTCTGCCCAACGTATTTAAGATTACAATCTTTACAACCTATCTCATAGATACCCGACATTTCAGTGGCTTTATCTTTATCTTTCGTATTACCTAACAAATTTCTTAAATTATTTTTTGTCAGAATCAGCTTTCTTAAAAATGCTCTCGATACACCTTGTGATACAGGGTTCTTAACGGTAGGCAAACCAATTTTCTCCCTATTAGTGAATTTTTATTTTTAAAAAATCACTAATAGAGAGGTATCGATGGTGAGACTTTGCAAAAAATTTTTCGAATGAGCGCGAACTAGGACCCCTAGAACCCATATCCGAGGTCAGTTTCAATTTTTATATGTTTATATATATATATATATATATATATATATATATATATATATATATAAACTCGGCAAGTGCCTTTATTTTGTTAATGGCTTAGATGAGTTTGTTAGCCAGGAAAATCGGACGAGGTTTTCCGGGAAAATTTTGAGTTTTCTTTCAAAAAAAAAATGTTTTCTCCGAAAACAACAAAGCTGCTTTAATAAAATTTAGTACACATGTTGCCTTGCGAGAGACCTTACTACGTACCAAAATTCAACTTTCTAAGTTTATAGAAAATTGAGTTATTCAAATTTTAAATGTTCTTTTGAAAAAATGGTTTTTCTCCGAAAATTACAAAGTTATTTTAATGAAATTTAGTGGATATTTTTTGTCAGGAAAACCTTACCCACCACATTGATAAATAAAATCTGAAACTTATAAGCTATATTAGACAGCCATTGAAGCTCTATGGGTACGAAAATATTTATATTTCTAGGGCAATAAAAAACAAAAGTTCCTTAAATCGAGCCCCGCCACTGGTTTGCGCTCTGTCTTTGAAGATGATAAACATTTCGAAACCTGTCAGGTAAAGTGATAAAGGAAGTTCAAAAACCTCGTTCGGCAATTAAAATACAATACACAGAAAATTTACCTGCGATTTAATCTCCCTCTCGGTATCTCTCGGTATCTCTCTTTACCTAGACTCCGTATAAAAGGTGGTTTTTTAGTAGAAAGTAGTTAGAATTGTTCATCTTCTGGTGACGATAACTTTGAGTTTGGTGATTTGGGTTCTCAAAGTGTACTTATCAGTGGTTATCACAGGTTCTAATCTTCACTTAGGAAATAAGAAAGTTACCCAAATCTTTAAAAAACCATATTTTAGAAGAAAAGGAATTTTACAAAATAAGTCCATAAAAACAAAAATTTTAATCAAATTAATAAAGCTAAACGACTGCTTGTTTTTATGTTAAAGGTAGCTAAAGGTAATAATGTTGTGCTTTTTTTAATAATTGTTGTGCTTTTTTAATAATGTTGTGCTTTTGGGAAAAAGTGGTGACAAACTTAGAGTTAATAACGCAATAACGACAGGGCCGTATAAAAAACTAAATAAAAACCTCCTACCTAAAATTACTTTTGATCTTAAAAACAATTTAAAGAGTGGCCGCACCCTAGCCTTATAAAAAAACTAAAAAGAAGGTTACAAGCTATAAATCCAAAAATCTCAAAAAATTATTGTCCCTTAAAAATCTACAAACTGGAAAAATTGATGAGACATAATATTTCGGCTATATGAAACCACGCGTCGTTACTAAATATCTCTTTCAAGACACAGGCATTAATTAATAAGATGACAATTCAAATAACGACCCACACAATTTCTAACGATATATATATATATATATATATATATATATATATATATATATATATATATATATATATATATATATATATATATATATATATATATATGAGGAGCTCGCAAGCAAAACCGTTTATATACACATTTTATGGAAAATAAGTAAATAATGCTTTCTATAAGACTTACATGAACTCTGCACAATTCTAAAGTCGTTTGTGAACAAAGGGGGTTATATCCTGCTCAAATTTGGATTCAAAGTTTGTGATTGGCAGCAAAATCGCTTATATCCCAATTTTGGTACAAAACTGGTTATATTCTCTTTTAAATCTTCAGTAGGTTGAAATGTGACTACAGACATATAGGCTCATATGCACCTTATGTTTGTTTCCTTGTTCTCAATGTTAGATGGCACTAGTAGTTCCAAGAATTTCCATAAAAAAAAGTAACGAGCTATAATAACAAAACTATCAAAGTTGCCACCTATCAGTTTTATAGATTTCAGGTGACAATAATAAACTAGAGAGCCTTACAATAAATAATCAACCAGAAGATCTAGAACTTAAGCCTATGCCACTTGGTACTGATATTCTTGAGAAAAATAAAAAACTCTTAACAAACTATTGGTCCAATATTTTGAAAATACTGGAAGAAGAGGCCAGACTTGACATGGTACAAGAGATTATTGTCTACTAATGAAAGTGAAGGAGAGACTCAGTTAGAAGAGGAAGAGTTAGAGGTGGTTGATGATGAACCAAACTGTGATTGTCTTTATGAAGAGACTTAGATACACATTTTTAAGCTGTTTTATAAATTAAAAATATTCACTTTATATTTCTTTTTATTTATTTTTTATTTTTATATTTCATTATTTTCGAAGGCAAGTTTTGTTTTTTACGTTTATTAAGTTAAATGATAATTATAAAGAATTTATTACATATTCAGACGAACAATAAATTAATTTCATTGATTTGCGAGCAAAACTGGTTATATCAATTTTGTTTTTTTCAATAACGAGAAAGCTTTTGACATTCTTCCACACTTTTCATTAAGATTCAAAGTCACAATAATATGGCATTTGTAATTTCCTATTATATCGCTGGGCCCACGAGCTACACGTTCTTGTCCTCGCCTGCAAAATTTGTAATAATGGATATAACCGGTTCTGCACGCGGGCTCCATATATATATATATATATATATATATATATATATATATATATATATATATATATATATATATATATATATATATATATATATATATATATATATATATATATATATATATATATATATATATATATATACAATTTTTGTATGTCGATGTCGCTCAAAAATTAAACATGCGACAAATCATAGGAATGCATTTTTCACCTTTTAATTGCTATCAGTATGTATAAACTTAATTTTCTTATTCTCTAGTTAAAAATTCAAATCTTACCAGAAAAAGAACTGACAAGACACAATAATGAAGATAAAATAAAAAGCCATGATAACAAACTTTGAACAAACCATTTAGCAAAGTGGTTTCCATCGTTACGGGACTTGACTTTTGCGTTTTCGTCGTGACATACTACATTAGACTTTTACGTCTGAGACTACTCACTATTTTTAAGTAATTAACTATTGTCCGTAATTTTTCTAATTAAAGATGGAACTCTTTACCAACTATGAACTAACAGACATGCATGTTATATATTCACGGGCTTTTGGTAACTGTTATAAGGCGAAACGACTGTATGAAGCAGCTTTTCCAAATCGGAGAATTCCAGACAGAAGGATGTTTCAACGGATTGACATCCGTCTGCGGGAAACAGGTACATATTGACATTATCTAATACATCGACCTGTATCTTTCTAATATATATATATATATATATATATATATATATATATATATATATATATATATATATATATATATATATATATATATATATATATATATATATATATATATATATATATATATATATTTACCAGGTTCCCTTAATAAAGTTACTGCTGAGCGAGGCAGACCACGAAGTACACAAAATCCTGATTTTGAAGAGGCTGTTCTGGATGAAATTGAATAAAATCCAAAATAAGTACTAGGGAAACAGCCAATCATCTGGTAGCATCCAATGCAACTATATGGCAAGTTATTCACGAGCAACAATTGCGTCCATATCACATCCAACGTGTGCAGGCACTATCGCCTGAAAGAGATTTTATACCTCGCCTACAAATTTGCCAATGGTTTCTTCAACATAATAATGTAGAGAACTTGTTGAATTGTGTATTGTTCACTGACGAGTCTGGTTTTTGGCGTGACGGGATCGTCAATTTTCGTAACAGCCACATTTGGACTGACGAAAATCCCCACGCAGTTTTTGAAAGGCATCATCAACAGCAATTTTGCTTAAATGTATGGACTGGAATTGTAGGGTGTAATTTGATAGAACCAATTTTTTTACCTCTCAGACATAATGCTACAACTTATCTTGAATTCCTGTCAAACCAACTATATGGGTTATTAGAAAATGTACCTCTTGACGTAAGACATAACCTGTTATTTGTGCATGACCCCCACATTTCGCCCTAAATGTCAGAAATTACCTAAGCAATACTTTTGGACGCGGATGGATCGGCCGCGGGGGACTTCAGCCATGGCCGGCTCGATCCCCTGATTTAAATCTTATGGACTTTATTTATGGGGGCATCTCAGAAGTATTGTTTATGCAGAAAATGTTGAAAATGTTGATGATCTGTAGCAAATAATTGTACTTGATGCGAACAAATTAGAAATACACCAGAAATATTTCTGAGTACGACGTTGTATGCTCCGCAGAATACGAAAGTGTATTGAAGTGGAGGGTGGCCATTTTGAACATTTATTATAGTCAGGTACCATAAAATGTTATAAACTTTTTTATTTGTTTTATTTGTTGTTAAAATTTGCAGACAATAAAATTAATTACTTGAGAAAAAATAATTTTTGAGTGACATCGACATACAAAAATTGAAATACTTCGAAAATAGCGTGTCTGAGAGATTTAGATCAAATATACATTTTTTGCTTAGAATTGATAAGGGCTGCAATGTAGCTATACGGTAAGTCGAATTACTGGGTGTCAAAAAATTATAGTCAATTGAATGCAAGCATAGTCTTACAGGTGGCACCATCTACCGGCAGTGTTATTAACAATAACATATTTAAATTTCTTGTCCTCAAAAACTCCCGCATGCCAACTTTCACGCCAAATTTTTAATATGACTCAGACTTATGCGTGAAAAACTGAGAAAAACAAATAAATTTAACACGCTGTATTTAAAAAACTATGCATTTGCGGACCCATGTTTATATAAAATAATAGTCTTATTTTTTTCTACTGAATGTGCACCTGTAACATAGACCATCATTTTTGAAACACCTGTATATATGAGGAGCCCGCGTGCATAACCGGTTATATCCATTATTACAAATTTTGCAGGCGAGGACAAAAATGGGTTTCCATATATATGGAGAGCTTGCACAAATCATACCTAAGACAAAAATTTTCCGTTGCAGTTCCAAAAATATATACAAACGTGTAAATTTGCCAAAAGTATTCAAATATTCGTCTATACACATGATTCATTAAACCTGACGAAATTTAATTAGTATGCTGGAGTTTTCTTCGTGTACATCAATTTGGTTACCAACTACTTGCACACAATTGAAAGCACCGCATGCAATGGCGTCACTATAATATATTTTCGAAATAGGCATGTTTTGACATCTTTGTAGAGCCTCTTAAAGAATGAACCCAGAATGGTTTCCGCATCATGATTATAAGGGGTCAAACATCTGAGATCTTGTCAACTGGCTTTACTCGGGCAATACATATAAGCTGACTGCCACTCAAAAGATATTTGAGGCATTATTAGTTTTGTTAGCTAGCACGGCCAATTATAATGCTTTTTTTCTTTACTCCGAAATTTCTTTTTGGTGTACATTGAACCTCGTTTTGTAAAATTTCTCGTCACGATATTTTTGATGTTACTTCAAAACCGTTTCTTTTTCAATCTATTTTTTAGAGTCTTACTATGCACTAATCAAACTATAACTGGAAGGAGATGAACTCTACGTATGAGTCATTTCATTTCTAACTTGAGAGTACCACTAAACTGGACACTCACCTACCAAACTTGCAACAGTTTTCGTTGACTTTGGATCGTTTTGAAGTCAATAGCTCATTGGTATTTGCAAGTTTGATGATACATTTAATGGCTTGTGCTAACTATAATTTAATTGATATATTATTCTAATTAACAGCAACAGGATCTATTTCTCTTTGCATAAACTTTACTAGTGTAGAATAAGTTTAGTCAGAAGAGGAAACACTTGCTAGTTAGATACTAATATGGTCTGATGTTTGGTTGAAAGTCTTAGCGTATCTAATACTACTTAAAATTTATTGTTTTGTTTTTATTAGATCTTTTTATGTTCAAGATCTAGCGCAGTGAGATCTAAAATAAAAATTCCATCTTTCAGTTGACCTGGCACTATTTAAAAAATCTGTATAATCCAGTCAAATAAGCATCCAATCTTGGATTGAAAGACAATAGGCTTCCTTTTACATTCTCAACAATCCCTTAAAAGTCTCATATGATCTCTTGTACACATCCTGAGATATTCAAGGTCAAAGGACGCAAACTCAGTTTTTTTTAGAAATATCTCGTTTTCTAGGCGGTTAATCGGTTTTGAAGCTATTATAAACATTGTAGAGCTAAAATTCTGTACAACTTATATGTTAACACTTTTTTTGCCACCAACCGATTTGGAGATAAACCGCGGAAAGTGGGAGTCTGGCGTCCGTCTCCGTATAGAGGTCAATGTCAAATACACCGCCATATGCGTCGTTCGTGAATATTAGTATGGCTACAAAGCAATCCAGAAACGGTGCTGATGTTATGAACTTCGAGCCATTGCCGAATCTCAGCAGGAAAAGATTCCCATCATCGTTGGAGAAGGTAAGGTATAGATATTCTAGTTCTTTTAATAGGACGAACAAAATCGTGTATTAAAATATTTATAGATTATAGAAAGACATATTTTTAAAGAAAATTGGTAGGTAAGGAATATGTGGAGACACATATATGCTCTTACAAAAGATTCGATAAATATCCCCGATGTAGAAAACATATTTTATTTTTGCATGCCAGTTACAAATTCTACGCTATTTAGACAGGCTAAACTACAGATTTTGAAGTATTTGAAAAACGTTACTATTTTTACCAATTAGCTCAACTCTTTCAAGAAGAAAACTGCCCTCCAAACTAATTACTTGAATCCGGACTTAGAATTTGTTTATAGATCTATATTTCTTCAAAATCAGAAAATAATAGAGACCACTTTAGGTACAAACAATTTATTAAATCAAAAGGGCTCAATAGACGAGTTCAGTTATCATATCTACCACCTACAAGTACTAAAGTTCGACAACATATTTATATACTACCAGGTTCAAACTTTGTTACAAAAAAATGTAGAAACTGCGGAATGGAGATGGGTTTTACAGAAGAGCCTGGAGCCGTTGACTACATTGTTGCCACCAGCACCTGATGAACTATTGAGTATCATCTTCTGTAGATGTCTGTAAAGGCTCTGGCGCGAAATGTGGATGTAGAAACGTAGGATTGCAATGCTGCTCAGTTTGCTTTCATTGTTACGGCCAAGCATGTCTCAATGTTTTATCACATCCGAATAATTTAGATAAAGTGTGAATTTGTATCTAAAATCCTTGCGGCCGTGGAGCCAAATATAACGAACAACAAAGAATGCGATTACGATCTATAAATTGAATTTCAACCACAAGAAGATGCAAACAATAGCGAACAAGAGTAACATTTACTAAATTCACATATAAATGTATCATTTTGTAATTTATTATAGAAGCAGAAACATTTTCTGCTTGCAATAAATAGAAAATTAATAACAATGTAATTTAAAATATTTTATCTCAGCACCTCACTGTTTATATTAATTTACTAAAATAATTTCTTACAAATGTTTTATTTATGAGTAAGATTTGTAAAAATCATTAAAACTCAGATAAATAATTAAAATTTATTAATAATTATGATACATTTCCATGATAATTCATTTCTTAAGCCGTACGATTATGACGATGTATTCAACATTGCATGGACCTATATACGGATAGGGACTCCCACTCTTCACCCGATATCTCAAAAAGTCTTGACGCAGCAAGTGCGTTATGGTGAATTTTCATAAAAATGTTTTTATTAGCAAATATGAGTTTTTTAAGAAAGCAGGCATCAAATTTCGTTACCAGTATAACCTATATAGTAGAAAAAAATGTGCCATGTTTCGTCAAAATCGCTTTATTGTTTGAAAATGTACAAAAGTTTCCGAAAATAAACTTAAAGTGTTCCCGAAAAAACTGGTTTCTTGGTCAACGTTATATGTTAATAGCAAATTGAGCTATTTAAATTTGGAGCATTTAATGAAAATCCGCTACCATAACGCACTTGCTGCGTCCAGAATTTATTTTCTCACAATCACAATCAACCTTACTTCTCTCGGCTACATGAAGAATGTTGGAGATATCTGTACTTTCTATCGATATTACCAGTGACATTGCTCCGTCAGTACCCCCGCTTGTGGCTTTTAAACGGTCAACCTGTTTCACAAAGCACACACTTTTAGTGTCACGTTACTTATTTGTCAAAGGTTTCGTTAAGAATCTTCTTTCTTCTTTCTTCTTTCCATCATGTGGCAAAGCAATTAAGTTCATGATGTCTTAGAGGCATACGCAAGCTGTGCCTTTAATGAACTTTATCATAAAAAAAAATTCAAAACTGTGTTTTTTAGTGAATTTTTATTTAAAAAAATTCACTAATAGAGAGGTATCGATGGTGAGACTTTGCAAAAATTTTTGCAAATGAGCGCGAACTAGGATCCCTAGAACCCATATCCAGGGTCAGTTTGAATTTTTATATGTTTATATAAATATATATATATATATATATATATATATATATATATATATATATATATATATATATATATATATATATATATATATATATATCTGGTAACTCAAAAAATAATTAACCAATTTCGATGAAACTTGGCAAGTGGCTTTCTTTTATTAATGTTTTGGATGAGTTGGTTAGCCAGAAAAATCGGACGGGGTTTTCCGGGAAAATTTTGTGTTTGCTTTCGAAAAATTTTTTTCTCCGAAAGTAACAAAGCTGTTTTAATGAAATTTACTATATATATTGCCTTGGGGGAGATCTTACTACGTACTAAAATTAAACTTTCTAAGTTTATAAAAAATTGAGTTCTTCAAATTTTACATTTTCTTTCGAAATTTTTTTTTTCTTCGAAAATTACAAAGCTTTTTTAATGAAATTTGGTAGATATCTTGCGTTAGCAGAGACCTTACTACACACCAAAATAAAACTCTCTAAGTTTATAGAAAATTGAGTTATTCAAATTTGAAGCATTTAATATTTAACATGAAGTTTTTACCACAGAAATCGTAGAAACGACGAGACGATTTTCACGTCTCTAGTATCAGGATCACATAAGAGGATAAGCAGTGGCAACAAATGTTGTACATGCTAGTTTGTTAATCTGCAGATGATGTTTTCAATTTGTTTTCAATATATGGTGAATGTAACAGAATAGTTGAGACAAAAGTTCGAACATTTAACAACAGATTCCTTTATTTGGCTCCAATGAATGGAACAAAATTCAGCAGAATTAAAAGTAACTCGTCAAGTCATGGAATAATACTGACACGACGCGTTGTTAAACGTTTCAAAATTGAAGACAATGAAATGAATGAAATTATAGTTCTTGCATATTTTGAAGCATGTCTACAAAGTTCGTTAAGAAGTAGGTCTAAAGATTTGGGTTTATCTATCTGGGCAATACACAGAATATTGAGAGAGCACAATATGCATAATTAGTGAATTTTTATTTAAAAAAATTCACTAATAGAGAGGTATCGATGGTGAGACTTTGCAAAAATTCTTTCAAATGAGTGCGAACTAGGACCCCTAGAATCCATATCCGGGGTCAGTTTCAACAACTATATATATATATATATATATATATATATATATATATATATATATATATATATATATATATATATATGTGTGTGTGTGTGTATCCGTCTGATAACTCAAAAAATAATTAACCGATTTCGATGAAACTTGGCCATTGCCTTTCATTTACAAATGGCTTGGATGAGTTCGTTATCCAGAAAAATCGGACGAGGTTTTCCGGAAAAATTTTGAGTTTACTTTCGAAAAAGAATTTTTTCTCCAAAAGTAACAAAGCTGTTTTAATTAAATTTACTATATATATATATATATATATATATATATATATATATATATATATATATATATATATATATATATATATATATATATTGCCTCAGGAGAGATCTTACTTCGTACCTAAATGCAATTTTCTAAGTTTAGAGAAAATTGAGTTATTTAAATTTTAAATTTTCTCTCGAAAAAAATTTTTTCTCCGAAAATTACAAAGTTATTTTAATGAAATTTTGCGAATATCTTGCCTTAGGAAGTACCTTACCACGTATTAAAATTAAACTCTCTAGGTTTATAGAAAATGGACTTATTTACATTTGAAGCATTTAATAATAATTCACTACCATAACGCACTTGCTGCGTCCCAAGTTTTTTAAATAAATAGTCCGGGGAGCTTTTCCCACATAACTAAAACTTATCTTAAAAAAAGGTGTATATTTTCACAAATAACGAGGTTAACCTGATAAAATATGGTGCGCGTATTGCCTCTATTAGTGAATTTTCTTAAAAAAAATTCACTAATTGGAAGATCCCGACTTTTGAATTTTGAACAATTTTTTTCAAATGAGCACAAACTAGGCCCCATAGGACCCATATCTGGGGTCAGTTACAATTTTTATAAGTTTATATATATATATATATATATATATATATATATATATATATATATATATAATAATATATATAAATATATATATATATATATATATATAAATATATATATATATATATATATATATATATATATATATATATATATATATATATATATATATATATATATATATATTGTATATGTATAACACCGATAACTCAAAAACTAATGGTCCGATTTAGATAAAATTTGGCATGTACCTTCTCTTTGTAAATGGATTGGATGAGTTCGTTATCCAGGAAAGTTGAAGTAGGTTTTCCGGGAAAATTTTTGGGGTTTCTTTCAGAAAAAAGATTAATCTCAAAATATAGGAAAGCTATGGTAACTAAATTTGGTACATAAGTTTACGATATGGAAGGTAAACTACATACCAACATTTATATTTCTACGTTACAAAACAAAACAGTTATCAAAAATATTTGGTGCCAGATAATTTTTATGAAAATTCACTACCAAAACGTACTTGCTGCGTCCAGACTTTTTCAAATTCATTTCAGACCACAAATATAATTTTTAAGGTTTACGTCAAAGGAGTTTATTAGTATTTGTGTGATTTTTATGAAGATTAACTACCATAGTGCACTTGCTGCTCCCTGACTTCTTTTATTTTAGTGAAGCTAGCTATGTTGAGAACTTTTGCAAATACAACTTAAGGAAATATTCTGATATTTATGTGGTTGGTTGATAATATTGCCTCAATTCTAGACATAAAACTTAATATTTCATATCATTCGGGAAAATGGTAAAAGCATTTCTTATATTTAGTTTTATTAAGTTGTAAGTTATTGTAAATATTTATTTTGAGACGGAAATTTTATTTAAGAACACAAGTCTGGAATCTGATTCAACAGGTAAACTGTGACAAGATTCCTCTTTGGTATGATGTAGTACGAACTCCAAGCCATAGCTATATGGCTGTGACCGTCTTGGTTAGTGTATATCGAACTTTTAAGTTGATTTGCGACGTCTAACGTCGGGTTACATACAAAGCTCGCTCTCAAAGATAACTTCTAACTAAAATTTATGACCATGTGCAAATATTCAGAAAACAATTTTAAATGGCTGTCCTGAGACTACGTCTTTGGAAATTATTATTTCTCGTTACATATCTATCTTTTGCATATAAAATGTGTTAGAGTCAGATGTATTCTTAAATTCAAAGTTAGTGCTTATTTTTACACTACACAAAATATAGACAAAATTTACTAAATCAAGAGCATTAGCATTTCAGTGAATTTTCATTAAAAAAAAACTCCCTAATATAGCGGACACGACTTTCTCACTGAAAACAGTTAAGTCAGTAAGAGTAATTAAAGCTCCTCCCCCCCCCCCCATATGTTGACTTTTTTTTAAGTTTATATACAGGGTGGCGCATAAGTACGACAAAACCCGACTTGTAAGCAGGCTTGAACTCAATGTTTTCAAGACTAATCCATATTTTCACGGTAAAGCAAAGATTTATTTTGAAAGGAAACGCCACTTTTCCTTTTTTATATATGGATTCAGCTTATTCGATTTTTATCAGTACTGATATAAGATTATATAATGTATACAGAATACTTTAAAAGCAATGAGCATTTTTATATCGAAATGGGAATAAGATGAGAACCCAGTTTCCAAAAAGTAGTAAAATTTGTGAGTCAAAATCAAAATCGATTATTTATTCATTTCTTTCAATATACACTCTTGTCTTCTATATCTTCCACTCTATATGTTGTCAGGCATTCCTTATATTTTATGTTGCCTTGCGATAAAACAAAAAGTTTTCGAGAAAAACACTTTGAAAAATTCCTTTGCAGTGAATGAATAGAAAATCAATTTTTTCTCATTTTGATATTAACGAAGCGTGCTTAGGAAACATACGTTAATAGTTGCATCACAGCGAAGCTTATATACAGGGTGATTCATAAGTGGTGACCAAAAATGAAACCCCATGTTCTTTGAACAATTTTAGAGAGGGTATGTTCTATAAAAATTTTTCCTATAATGCTTCATTAAAAAGATACAGGGTCTTGAAGTTGAATTTCAAAAAATACAATTTCCCAATTTTTTAAAAAGTAGTACATATATTTTGCTGAAACTTCGCATGTGTAGGCTGTTATGGAAGGCGCGTATTCTACCATAACAATTGAATCGGCTAATCCAGCAGTGGCGCGCGTACCCACATGTAATTGGTTATCCCTCAAGAAAAAAACGGGTACGCCAATGATGTTTTTTTTAATTTTTTATTTTTTGAATCTTACTTTCATTCGTGAACAAAATGACTTTCTTGCTAATTTTCTGTACGAAGCCTATTTTACGGAGTAAGCAATGAATAAGCTAAGTGTTTTAGAGCATAATTTTTAATAAGTTGTTGTTTGGTAGAAAATCGCAATGTACACTTTTATCAGGCGTAATTTATTTATTACAATAAATGTTCAAAAATGCCTCCATTGGCCTGAATACACGCACGACATCTTTTTAATATGGAAAAATTAATGTCTTGAGGATTCATTGTTGCTTGAATATGACGAAAAGCATTATTTATTAGTTGTTCTGGCTGCTCTGGTGTATCTATTTGTTCACTGTCGAATAGTCGCTTAAAATCACCCCAAAGATAGAAGTCAAGTGGGTTTAAGTCCGTGATCTTGCAGGCCAATGTATTGGTCCAGTTCTGCCAATCCATCTTTCATTATAATGTTCATGTAGCCATGTAACAACGTTTCGACTATGATGCGCATCGTCATGCTGGTACCACATTATACCTGTTGTTGCTAGTGGACTGTCATCTAGAATGTTTCCACCACAGTTTTCTAGGAGCGCTAAGTACGAAGATCCATTTGAACGTTGTGGCAGGACTTCCATGAACAGTGAGCCCGTTAAAAATACCACACCATAAATTAATGGAAAATCTATGTTGAAATGTGCGTGTCCTTGTTGCATGTGGATTTTCCAGTGACCAGACATGCTCATTACGAGAATTATAAATACCATTTCTTGTAAATGTGATTCGTCAGACCAGAAGATTAGATTAGGAATAAGATATTTTGATTGTTCATTTCCAACATCCATTCACAAAAGACTCGTCGATGCACATTATCTCCAGGTAGAAGGCAATGAACATTCTGTCGATAATATGGATGTAAGGCTTCTCGATGTAAAGTTCTCCAAACAAAGCTTTGAGAATATTGTAACTGCGTGGCAATCCTCCGAGTACTTCTAGAAGGTTGATCCATCACTGCATTCACCACTCTCTCTTCGTCTTCAGGTTGATGTTCTCTTCTACTATTAGCTCTAGCGTCAGGACGTTGTCCAATACCGCACTGCCGAAGTCTTGAAAACGATCGAGAAAAAACCCTTGGTGTAGGTTGACGGCGAGTGGCAAACCTACGTTGATATTCCCGACAAGCAGCTAGATCATTTCCCATCAGCATATCCGCAGATAAAAATTATATCTGCATACTCTTCTGTGGTGTACTCCATTATAAGAAGTAAAAAGAGTAGAAAATTTTGCAATTTATAAAGTTTACCACTTACACCTATTCAAAATAATAACTTGTTAACCTAAACGTCAAGTGACACTTAATGATAACTTTGGCAAACCAGACTACTACTTACTAAAATACAACAAAAATAGTCGTCGTACAAAAAATTATCAAGACATTAATTTTCCATATCAAAAAGATGTCGTGCGTGTATTCAGGCCAATGGAGGCATAAAAGTGTATCATTGCGATTTTCTACCAAACAACGACTGGTTAAAAATCATGAACTGTGCTCTAAAACACTTACCTGATTCATTGCTTACTCGACAAATAAGCGTCGTACAGAAAATTATCAAGAGAGTAATTTTGTACACGAATTAAAGTAATATTCAAAAAATAAATAAAATAAAATCATTAGCATACCCGTTTTTTTCTTGAGGGATAACCAATGACATGTGGGTACGCGCGCCACTGCTGGATTAGCCGATTCAATTGTTATGGTATAATACGCGCCTTCCATAACAGCCTACACATGCAAAGTTTCAGCAAAATATATGTACTACTTTTTAAAAAATTGGGAAATTTTATTTTTTGAAATTCAACTTCAACATCCTGTATCCTTTTAATAAAGCATTATAGGAAACATTTTTATAGGACATACCCTCTCTAAAATTGTTCAAAGAACATGGGGATTCATTTTTGGTCACCACTTATGAATCACCCTGTATAATTTATTGTGGCAGACAATAGCTTAATGCAATTTTTTTTATGAAATAGCTAAAATTAGTTATAAGATGAATAATAATATATATTCTTACGTCGAACTACGTGACATGCATGATTATCATTTGGCTAGTGGAAAGGCACTTGCAGGAAGACGTTAGTATGGTGAAGCATACCCGAAATGGGTACTATATCTTGAATGTTTCGTACTATCCATCGAACGCTAGGAGAATCGGCGTCACTTAAATTTAGACTTATTAATGTAGGACGTCAGCGAACAAATCGATCTTCTGCGGATTGCGCTACCATTTTCTTCAGGTATGATTGATCATACAAACTTCCTACTACCAGTGTCTTTCCGCGGGTCAAACAATAATAATAATGCCTGTCACGTTGTTCGGCGTCAAAATAACAACTATTTTTTTAAAACTTATTTGAACGATTCCATGAGAAAACCTGCACCAGAAAACTATGTTTTTTTTTCTTTCACGTCGGTCTATTTTGGCGACTTTGTGCCCAACATCTCATGGTACATCATGCTACGGTTACTAAATGTACTGGCGAAGTGAAAACGTCACCTACTCTGAATCTAACCCGCAGGTTCAGAGGCGCACCTTCTTATCACTGAACCACCGAAGCCTTTGGATGAAACTATTATCTCTTTCAAAACAAATTCCACATAAGCTTGTTCTAGAGGCAGATGCGGCAAATATTTCTAAAGCACGTTTTGCTAATATTAAAAATGTGAGAAAGGGCTTTTTTGTATCCATGTAGCGCAAGAGAATGTTTACAACGTTAAAAGGGTTCATTTTATTGCCATGCAACACGAGGGTTTTTTTGGTAGATTTTTTGTTTTCTTCAATAACGTGCTGTGCAAATGTTTAAAAATGCTGTAGCAAAAAATTATATATCATTATTTAAAGGTCTAGAGCAGCTTCGGCAGTTTTGTCCTTAAAATATTGACGTCAAATTTGGCACGAAATAAAATATTGCATTAGTTACAGGCGTACCAAATTTTAAAAGAATCGATTTACTAACCAAACATTCATTAAATAAACAAATCGGAGCCTGTAACTCCGATAATTTTGAGTGTTTTGAAAAAATGTTTGAGGAACCTGTAAAACTGTTCAAGTAGAATCACCATCCGACTTTTGCTTATGATTTGCGGAGATTTTTATATATAAAGGGTAATTCCTAATTAAATTTTTCACAAAAAGGTGAACAACGTAGGCTAAATTTGATTATTTGTGTTGATAATGAGTGAAAATTGGAAACCTGTCATGAGCACTGATAAGTATAAGTTGGATAACTCAATTCATAACAATACAGATTTTATATTTGATTATCGTTTCGTTAACAAAGTTAACGTCATCAGAGGGATGAATAAACTAAGCGAATAAAGACCAGAACTACTATTTATACGTTAAGTTCCAAGCAGTTACGAACAGCAGCACCTAGGAAGGTATACAGGCAGACCCCTACTATTGAGTCTTAAATCCCTGTAATTAAAACTACATACCTGGCTTTGGAATACTGTGTCTCGTTATCAAATATTCCTTCTAAGAAGGACACGCTGGTTATTAAGGTAACAATTCTAACAATGGACTACATAGAACCGGACCTACTCTATTCATCGAAACATTATATATATATATATATATATATATATATATATATATATATATATATATATATATATATATATATATATACTTTCGTAAGCATGTTGCTGACTCGACTGCCTGACACTTTTGATTAACTTGAGATTTTCTTCATATACATGATGATTATTATCCTAAACATGCTGTGCAACACATAATATATCAATAGTGCCATATCTCAGTTGCGCTAAATGTTCTGTAAATCTAGTTTCATTAGTGGAGACGCTAGTCAATAAACATAAAAAAAAAGAAATGTTAGCGGAATTTGAGACTTTCAGAAAAGATAAAGCAGAGAAAACCATTGTCTGTTTATCATTCGAGCCGCGCTTTACGAGAGGTTTTAATAGAATTTTTAAGGAACACAATTTACATTTTCTAACAGGACATAAAAAATTTGCTAGGAAACCCAAAGGATAAAGATAAAACCACAGAAGTGCCGGGAATCTATGAAATGGGTTGCAATGATTGTGCACTTAAATATGTTGGGAAAACTAAAAGAACTATTAAAACTAGATTTAAAGAACATTTAGCGCAACTGAGATATGGCATTATTAACAAACCATGTATTTCTCAGCATATTTGGAATAATAATCATTATGTAGATCAAGTAAATTTGAAGTTAATAAAAAATGTCAGGCCGCTGCGTCAGCTAGATGCTTACGAAAGTTTATATATCCTTAGAAATTTGAACAAAAGTGTTCCAATAAATAGGGTGGGTCTGGTTCTATGTAGTTCCTTGTTCGAAGTGTTATCTTAATAACCAGTGTGTCCTTTTTAGAAGGAATATTTGATAACGAGACCCAGTTTAACAAATGCAGGTATGCAGTTTTAATTACAGGGATTTATGACGCAACAATGGTGGTCTGTCTCTAAATATTCCTAGAGGACGCTGCTCACAACTGCTTGGCAACTAACATATAAATGTTTGTTTTATATTTCACCTAGTTCATTAATCTCTATGATGACGCCAACTTTGTTAGTGAATGGACCGCCAGGTCTAAAATCTTTATTGTGATGAATTGGGTTCTTCAAATTGTACTTATTTTGGTATAATCTGCATCCAGCTGCTTCCACAAGTAGCGTCGATGCTGGCAGGTAATTAAAAATTTAGTTCTACAAGAAATGGTACCTCACAGCTTTTTTGACAACAGAGATTTTCTTTAAGTAAGCCTAATTTATTAAGAAAAGCAATCTTAGCATTAGAAGTTCCACATAATATTGTCTTTTGGTACAGATGTGTGGATGATATTTTACTGTTTTCAAGGTAGCACAACATAACTAAATGAATTTTAAAATTTTATTAGTAACCCTAATGTAAATATCCAGTTTACTTTAGCAGGAAAAGCTAACACCAGTACAAATTTTTTAGATTATTTTCTATCATTAGAAAGCAAGAAAATATATCTTTCGACTTCTCGATATACAGGAAACCTACTAACACAAATACAACTATACCATAGGATTCACGTCACCCTGTTCTTTAGTTAGCCTATGATTCAATCAAATATAGTGCATTTTCAATACTTATCTCTGAAACTAATTATGAAATATAAATTTTGATAATTAGGCAAAAAGCTTTTTTAATAATGGCTACGCAGTTAAAATAATAGATAAGATGATAGAGAGAAAATAATACAAATTAGCTTTTAATCAAACTTATCCAAACATTAAAGACAAACAAAGAAAAGAAATAGGTTTCGATGACTTATTTTGGAAACATTTTCGATAACATTTCAAACATTTTAACCTTCGTCTGCATGACAGGACATCTGGGTACCCATTCTGTTTTAAAAGTGATGTTTTTATTTGTTAATGTTGATATTTATGCCTAAGGTGTTGTGACATGTCAGAATTCATTATAAAAAACAATTTTTTATAACTTTTGAAAATTATATAATGGACATTGACATTTTTTATACTTATTCCTCACATCAGTGGTACCCCGGTACCTACTAAAATTAAAAATTTATTTTGATGCAAATATTTAACTTTCGGGCACAGTAATAACAAAATTAACACTCTTTATTTAAAAAAGTATATTAATTTTATAATATTTTTGATTACAATAATTCTTTTACAGTTTGCAATTGTAACACTTGTTTATTTTATCACAATTTTCATCGCATATTGGGCGGCTACAAACGTCACACGATTTCTGGTTTTTGTCTGTCTTTTTGTATCAGCTCGATACACGTAACATTTACCTGTTACTTGAAGGCGTCCGGTTTTATATCTGGGATTATTCTTTTCTACAACCGGCGGTGGCAGTTGGTATGCTAATGGACCTCCTAACATGCACTCAATTCCCGATTTGGTACTAAAATGTTGTAACACCTTTGGTGATTTGGCTCTCAATTCTATGCCCGGTCTAGATAATTGCTTTCCAAGTTCTTGAAGAAATTTTCGACCATAACTTTCTTCTTCTGAAGAGGGTTATTTTCAGTGTAAATAATATATGCTGCTAATCCTGCTATATCAAGCCTGTTATAAAACATTGCAAGAGGCCAACGGTTTGTTCGACGTTTGACAGAGTAGTGCGTCATCATCTTATCCGTATTATCATCACCATCTTTCCCTGAATTGCAATAATGGATTATTTCAGGTTTTTTCTTTGGACCAGATACATTTGCAGTGTCGTGCATTGTGGATAAGAGTATAACAGCTTTTCCCTGTTTTGGTACGTATGAAACTAGTGCAATATTATCTTCAGAAAAACCAAACGTAAAAGAATGTTCTTCCCTACTTTTATTTGGCAACATCTCTGGTGGTATATAAGGTTTATTTTTTTTTAGCGCACCCAGAACAGAAAGTTTCCAGTACATTAGAAACCGAGCTAAGGGAAGTGTGGTGAAAAAATTATCCCTCACAACATTTCTCCTACTATTTTTATAATGAATGCATAAATCTTTTACCACACGCTCACCTTGATTTTGTTCACGACCTCGCGATGATTTCCCTGTATAAATTTGCCCCACAAGAGGGTAAGAATTAGCTGCATCGCACACCCACCAAATTTTTATACCATATTTGGCAGGTTTGGCTGGCATATACTGGGTGAACTTGGTCCTGCCTCTATACGGAAATAGTTGTTTATCTACCGTTAGCCATTTAGACGGTGTATAATTCAATTTCAAATTTTGCATCAATAGAAGCCAAAGTTCTGAGATATCAGCTGCTTAAATCAGTTTTCAATCTATCGGTTCTGGTATTCATATTGTCAATACGTACAAATGTTTGGATGGAATAAAATCTGTTTGCTGACATTGTCGCACGGTACAATGGGTAAGCATCAGTTTTCCACAAGTCTCTCAGATTTTCTTTCTTGGAGTGTCGCACTCCAGCAGTAATCAATATCCCGAGATACCCACCAAATTCTTCTTGTGTGAGAGGTTTCCAAATTTTTGGTGGTTTGTTGGAATGCTGTTTATTCCACTCTGCGTAGATGGTTTTGGCTTTGCGGTTTGTTTCCGGAATTATAAATGTTGCACATTTCTGGAGCAAAAATGCGTGAGAAAGTTTCCCGAAATTAGAGGGAATTTGTTGTCTTCAAAGGTCCAGATTTTTTTCGCAAAATATTTTGTGACAGCGTTTGACGAGCAGGCATTGGGGGACTGGATTGCCAGATAGTTCCGTTTTTAGAACGCAAAACTAGGTCATCACAATTATGAACCTCAACCTCTAGCTGCTCATCTTCAGAATTGTCTTCCGCGGCAATTTCAATTTCATTCTCAGTGTCAAGCAAAACTTCTTCTATATCTGATTCTTCTGCTTGGTTATTTGTTGATGACAACAAAGGCGGTAAATATTCGTCTTCTGATTCGGAGTCTTCAATTTGTTCATTGTCGTTATCACTCTCTGTATCAGATTCCATAGCACTTAATTCCTGAAGATAACTTACTTGCTGTTCATAACTAATTCTGTAAATAATCAGGTAAATAGGAAAAATGTCAAAAATTACAACAAAAATGTAGTTTATTATCATTTATCACTTTTATAATCTACGTACCGTTTGAATTCAGAACTGGAAACTTACTTAAATTGTTCCGCCATTCCGAAAATTCAATAATCACAGTACAATTTCCAATCAAAAATAGTGTTGTTTAGTTAGCGGTAGGCAAGTAAATAAATGGACTAGCATCCACACAAGTATCGGATCACGAAAATAATTCTCCGAAATGCAGAATCCGTTGTTGTCAACAAAACACTAAGCGGAAGTATGTAAGCCGAAACAGCTCATAAAACTTTTCTTGAGATGTGACATTATAACTATAACTATTTATAAGAATTAGAAAACTAATGATTTCTAGAATGGTAGGACAGGCAGGTACCCGGGTACCCTTGTCGTGTCTTATGCGTTGAAATTTTATTCGTGAAGGCGACGGTTAAATGCCTCTACAAATACAAGTGTAGCTTTCAAATCTTACATGGTGTATGATTTACCAGCAACTAATAATTTATTCAATTTGTCTTTAAACTAGCCATATGCCGGTATGAATTTTACATGCTTAAACAATAAGTCTAATGCAGAAACGAATTACATACGTATATGACAAGAAGCAATTTTACTTGTGCCTTCCAATGGGCTGGAGCTCATGATAGAATGCAGTGACTTAGAAATGCGTTCTAGAATGCAAAGGACATTGATGGACATTGCAATCAATATCTGAAACCGTGTAGGAAAATACGAACTCACATCCTATGTATAGATGCATTATACGATGTTTTATAGGGAATTTTAGTCAGATATAAAAGTGGTATATGTTTTTAAATGACTATAAAAATTTTGTTGAATATTAAGTTTTGTTAATAAATTGTGGCGGTTTCGGAAAATAGCCTGTGTAGTAAGTTATTATATTAGCAAACTTGCAACAAGTAGTGGAGAATTTGTTCTGTTTTAGAACAGTGCTACTAAATGTGAGAAATGCTAGTTATGGAAAACTATTTGGAAATGTGTCATCATCATTATCGATTCTAAAGGCGACGTCCCTCTGTTGAACCATGACTCTCTTTCTCGAGCAGTTCTCCCTCCTCCATTATAACTTGTTGATTTCATGAACTAGGCCCGACTTTTCAGAAGTTTTTCTATCTCTTCTTTTATTTCCAAGTATGTGTCCTTCAAGTGTTGTTGTCAGAAAGTTGTTGTTTTTGTTTCTTTAACATCGGTCTATTTCCGCGACTTAACTTTACGGTTAAGACGTTTGAATTTTTAAAACAATTTATTTAATACTTTAAACAATCAATACTTAATTACTTAATACAAAAAATGAATAATACAATATACTAAAAATATGACGATCAACCTACATGTGATATAATGTTTAGTAGCACGCGATGTGCAGAGTACTTAACTCGGAACAAGAATGAACGGTCTTATCCCTGTGAGCAGCCTCTTTATACACTTCACTCCAGACTTATTGTCTCTGGATGAAACAAAGGATCTGCTGATGTAGACTCTCACAGTGATATTCCGCCCGACTTGCTGTTTGAGCCTGCATATTTGTTGGCTCCTTTCTGACTACGGTTCACTCACTGGTTCTTACTGTGGAAAGGCGACTTTGTATCATAACGGGCCATTGTTTGGGCTCCGTTTATCTCGCGTCTATGGACAACCACCGAGGCCAGAGAGCGGTTTCACCTCACTATCCTGGAAATTTTGCCGAAAGCCTGCCTTTCTGTATGGGGATCTTTAACGTGCCCAACATCGCAAGCACACTTAATCGACGGATTTACGCTCCCTCCAAAGGATGGAACGTGCAGACATTTAACTTGCTCAATATAATGCCACAGCCTCAGTTGTTGTTAATGTTACAGTACGTATGAAGTTGTGGAGGCCGATACTTGATGTAAATTCATTGTGAACTTAGGTAAATACACACATTGATTTACACTATTTTAATGAACGTATAACTGCAGCTGCGCTAAAGGTCTTAGCTTTGTCATATACAGAATAAAAGTAAGATTTTACATTTCAATATCTACTCCGTTTGGAATGAACCTTTCTATCTCGGCAGGTAAACGGTATCGACTCCGAACGACCTGTTTTTATGACATAGTCAGGTCAATAAACCCTCCTCGCTTAATTATTATTTTGTACAAACATGTTTAACAATGGGTTAGTGTTCGTTGGGTTAATTTGAGCGCTTAATAAATTTCCTGTATTTTTTTGTTTGTGAATTTGTACCGTTTTGAAAAAATTAATTTAAAATATTTTGTACCTAATTTAAGGATGTCGAAATTATCGTTAAATTCATGATTATTATTTAATACATGGGTTGCATAATTTGAATCAAATTTATTATATTCAAGGCTTTTATTATGTTCGTAAATGCGTGTTTCAAAACTTCTAAATAGAGCCTCGATTGTTCAGGGGTAAGAATATGTGCCTCTGAACCGAAGGCTACTGGGTTCGATCCCAGGGTTCTCCTTTCATTTTTTCAGTACAAACTGTAACATTAACATAAACCGAGGTTCTGGAATTGTATTTGAGCAAGTTGATTGTCTGTACGTTCCGCCCTTCGGAGGGGGCGTCAAGCCGTCGGTCCCGTGTCCATGCGATGTTGGGCACGTTAAAGATCCATACCCTACTTACAGAAAGGCGAGGTGAAACTACTCCCTGGCGTCAGTGATTGACCATAGTCACGTAAATAGGCTAGTCTGGATTGTTTGGCTTTAGAAGGAAGGGAAGAAATAGGGGATTGGACAAAAAAACTTTACACTTTTCCATTAAAAATCGAGTAATATGTCGTCTCAGAAGTTTTTGGGCACAGAAATAAAAATATTACATTTGACAACTTCTCATAAAATGTAAGTGTAGGTTGATTATGAAGAGGTCATCGATCCCAAATGAATTTCATTAAAAAGTCTTTCTGATGAGAGTAGACTATCACAGCGGAGTGGAAGGACTGATTTATAAAATAACCAATGTATTACTGATTGAATTAATGATTTTATTTCTGAAGAAATGTTGACAGAAGTTAAGAGGGACCCCACAAATTTCATAGAGGAAAACTAAAAATGGGCTAAGAAATACATCTTGCTCAAGTGAGAAAGAAAAGACATATTTTTTTATAAAGATCCTCAACGAACAAGCTTGTATGGATACGTAAAAATTATAAACCAAACATTCCTGTTAGACCAGCAGTTAATTATGTTACAACTATTATAATAATACTAGCAGATTGTTTTCATTATTACAGAATGCAATTACATTCCAACATATTCAGTTTAAAATTCGTATTAACTAACACAAAATTGAAATAACATAATTACTCCTGCAAATAGTTGATTGGCTTCGTTTGATGCCATAGCATAAATACAGGGTGAAGCAGACCACCCTGTATATTAACTGAAATATTTATTTGATTTAACTATTTTAACTTAACAAAAAAAAATCAAACAGCCGAGCGATTCTTCGGAACGCGCACAAATATTTGCGTATCTTTAGGGTATCAGTCTTGAGGATTACCGAACTATATATAGTTTACTGTTTTATGGTTACTACTTAAAAAAATGTTTCAAATGTCTTAAAGTTGTGAGCGAGTTTTTCTATGAGAAGTGTTTACAACGAAGATTGAGAAAAAAAACAAAAGAATGTGCTAACAGAATTGTTTACCAAAATCGAAAAAATTTGAAAACTAGGATGTATGTAAACTCACAAATAAGTACTAAGTTGGAGTACTTCGTGAGTAATTACTGTTTATTCTATGATTGTAAGCTACTAAATCATGTAGTTGTAACATTTTCTTATTGTGCGAATAAACATTATTATTATTATTATTATTATTATTATTATTATTATTATTATTATTATTATTATTATTATTATTATCTACTAAAAACTCTTGTAAAAACTTCGCTTAATATCAAACAATTTTTTTCCAGTCGTTTTTTAGCCTGCTGGATATCCTAAGGAAAAATAGGATATGTTTGTATACCTAAATCGGGTAGTACGCTCTATCGATTGGTGATGGAGTCAAGTTTCGGAACAAACTGGACATGGGTCGATCTGACGCAAATATTGGATTTTAAAATAAAACACTGTATTTTTTATTACAGATTTAGGCTACACGTAAAAAAATAAGAAACTTTCATCCAACCGATTTCCCGATAAATGTCACCACTAACCTTGAAAATTAATTTTAACTGCTTTTGACACAAATCACATTCAACTAGGACGTAGCTGTTGTGTGTGAAGAGAATGGACGGCGTTCGTAAATGTTCAAAGTGTCTGCCACCGTGATTAACACATTAGTAGATCCTTGTTCGAACGCTGTCATTAGTTCGCAAGATTTCTACGCCGCTCAACGACTGGCAGGCTTCCCGGATTTGCATCTTCATATCATCTTTTGTTGTGGGTTGACGCCCGTAAACAATATCTTTGACCCAGCACTAAAGAAAAAAATCCAAGGGTGTTAAGTCTGGGGATCGAGGTGGCCACGCTACAGGTCCTTCTCTTACGATCCACCGTCCAGGTTACTGGTTATCTATGATATTACGTGCTTCCAGCGAAAAATGACTTATACAACCATCCTGTTGCATCCACACCAACTTTCTTCTATTGAGCGAGACGTCTTCCAGATGTTGGCAGGGGACTTTGTCGACCAAGTGAGTGTAGATACGGCCGGTTAGGATGCCATCGAAAAAGTAGGGCCCGATGATCTGGCACTTCATTAGGCCACACCATGTGTTGAGGCCCTACAAATGCTGGTTGTCCACTTCTCGCAGCCAATAAGGATTTTCTTGAGACCAGCAATGGGCATTGTGAATGTTGACATTCCCTTTGCTTTTGAATGTAGCCTCATCGGTTCAGAGAATCGATCGATGGAACTCAAGTTTGGTTAGTAGCCATTAGCAAAATTCGGTACGTTTTTGGTAATTCCTCGGTTCAAGTGCCTGTTGCAGGTTAATCTGATAGGGATGATAATGATTATCTTTCAAAATCCTGCATATTGACATTTGACTCACACCAGAATCAACCGCGATCCTCCTGGTTGAAACATGGTTGTTCATAGCAACAGCAGCCAAAATACCAGGTGCCACTTCGTCTCCTACAGAATGCTGATTCTTATTGTGCAGGGGTTGAATTTGACCAGTTGTAGGAATTCGAATCGCAAGGCACCTAAAGAATTGTGAGATTGATGGACGCGGTCAGGGTACCTCCCTGCATACATTCGTTCAGCTTGTTTGTAATTTTGAAAACAATCGCCTAACACCATGATCATATCTAAACCTTCCTTGTTGGAGAGCATCTTTGCCTTGTCAAAAATTACAGTTAAATTATTTCACGAAGCAGTAACTAGATGATTGATAATGTTTGACAGCAATGTCTGTTGTTGCCATTTCCATGCTTACATCTGATATTTGTTTGGTCGATACTTGTTTTCGTTTTTTTTTTATCCAGGAATTTGGGAATCAAGGTGGCAGACGCTTTGAACATTTATGAACGCTTACATCTTCTACCATCCAGTCGCCCTACACACAACAGCGATGTCCTTGTGGTTGAGTTTGGTTTGTGTTAAGAGCAGTTAAGATTTATTTTCAAGGTGACATCCATCGGGAAAGCGGTTCGGATAAAATTTCTCATTTTTTACATTTAACCCAAATCTGTAATAAAAAATACCAGCGTACACACTGGCCGTGTGTACGCTGAGTTCGTCTACAAAGTCCCTTGTCAGTATCTCGCTCAATACATGAAGTCGATGTGGTTGCAGCAGGATGGTTCTCTAAGTCATTTTTCGCTGGAAGCACGTAATGTTATTGATAACCTGTACCCTGGACGGTGGATTGTAAGAGAAGGGCCTGTAGCGTAGCTGCCTCGATTCCCTGACTTGACACCCATGGATTTTTTTCTTTGGTGCCGGATCAAAGATATTGTTTACGGATATCAACCCACAACAAAAGATGCTATGAACATGCGTTGAGCGACGTAGAGATCTTGCGAACTGCCGACAGCGTTCGAACACGGATCCAGGAATGTGTGAATCAAGGTGGCAGACATTTTGAACATTTACAAACGCTTACATTTTCTCCCATTCATTATCCCCACACACAACAGCCACGTCCTTGTAGTTGGATCCGATTTTTGTCAAGAGCAGTTAAAATTAATTTTCAAGGTTAGTGGTGACATCAATCGGGAAAGTGGTTCGGATAGAATTTTTTTTACATGTAACCTAAATCTGTAATAAAAAAATACCATGTTAAATTAAAACATCCAATATTTGGGTCAGAACAACCCATTTTCAGTTTGTTCCGGAAGTTGACGCCGTCACCAATCGATAGAGCGTACCCGATTTGGGTATACAAACATATCTATTTTTTTTTTCTTAGAACATCCAGTAGGCTAATAAACGACTGGTACGGGTGGTCTGATTCACCCTGTATAGAATTAATGTCATTGAACAATTATATAAGTTAATCCAATAAATACTAAAATACTACTGTACTTTTAGCATAACCCTTAATAACTAATATATTATGTACTCTGGACAAAAAAAAAATAGGTTACGGAGTATAAGCATAAAGCGTCAGAATTTCTGTACTTTCAAACATAACCCTTATTCTATACCTTATTTTATTGATTGCTTTGTATTTTAATTTTAATGTCGGCCTGTTTCCCCGACCATGGTCAATCAGCGAAGCCAGCAGTTCCACCTTACCCTCTTGTACATTTTGCCTAACCCCTTCCATTCTATACGGAGCATAGGCATACTAAACGTGTCCAAAATATCATAGTACACGGGACCAGTGTCAATATGTCCGTCACCGAATAACATTCAACTTGCTCAAAGACAATGTCACAAGCTTCATTAATGTTAATTTAACAGTATGTACTGGTTTTACTGGGATTTGAAGCTGCAACCCTTGACTTTAGAGGCACACTATTAGCACTGAGCCACCGTAGCTGGTGCTCTTATTAGAAGTACAAGGTCATCTCGTGTGGAATTTAGAAGTAGTGTACTGTAGCATATTATCTAGTTAGTATATTTTATCACTGGAAATCTTGCACATAACTGGCCTCTAGTGAGGTTACAATGCAGTATACGTTAGCGAAGTAATATTATGACAGAAAAACCGACATATAAAATGCTGTCTGATATATAAAACCCTCCTCACGTTCGGCAATTGGGAGTTTAGGAGGGACGTAAAGTCGTCGCTCCCGTTTACCGAGCAATGTTAGGCATATAAAATATAATTACGCTTCTTACATAAGAAAAGAATTTCGGAAAAAGTGACAAGAGAGTGAGGTAATGAAGAGACTGCTCTCTGTCGTCGGTGATTTTCCATAGTAGCAAAAATAGACCGACCTAAAGAAAGAAAATGCGATACAATACTAGATTATTGTCAAAAATTGTTTACTGAAGAAAATAAGTTTGTGAGTGGTGAGAAAAGATTGTGACAGTATGTATTATTGGAATGCATTTGTATTTTCTCTCTTTAACGTCGGTCTATTTCCGCGGCTATGACCAATCACCGACGCCAGGAAGCAGTTTTACCTCAATATGTTGTAGATTTTCCTGTAACGTCGGTGGGGATCTTTTACGTTCCCAACATTGCATAGAACACAAGATCGAATGTTTCACTGTCTCTCCAAAGGGAGAAACATACAGGCATTCAAATATAAAACAAACATAATTTGACGTTTCTACTGGGATTTGACGGGGACCCTCAGGTCCAAAGGTACACGTTCTTACCACTGGACCATCGAGGCTGCAAGACAGCAAGTGCTTTAAACCAGAACATTTGGTCTTGACATATGACACAAACAAACCTAATATTAATAAACATTACACGTAAAAACCTTCTTATTAAGAGATGTAACATCATTATATTAGGCTGGGGGTGCATTATTTATAATAAAAGCTAAATAAAGGTTTATAATTTTCTTGTCATCAAAATTCTAAGCGATGTTGAGCACGGAAAAGTTCCCTTTCCTCCCTACAGAAAGGAAGAAATTAGGCACAATTTCCAACATAGTAAGGTGAAACTCCTTCCCGGCGTTGTTGATTTGTCATAGTCGTAGAAAAAGGCCGAAATTAAAATTAAAATACGAACAAATCAATAGAAGAATTCTCATTATATTCATGGTGGATTATGCTTCAAAGTATTAGTATTTCACTTACTAAATCAAAAATAAATATTTATTAGATTTACTCATTTTCATTATATTATTCATTTCATTTAAGTGATTCTGGAATATAAAGTGGCAACGCTGGAAGAAATTTTAAACAGCCGAATGGAACTTCGGGACACTCCCAAATATGCGCGAAATCTTAAAGTATCTATTTTGAGAATATATAAATATATATATATATATATATATATATATATATATATATATATATATATATAATATAGTAGACTCTTGACTTTCCGGGATGGCTGGGAAAAATACTTTCCCCGTTAATCGATTCCACGGTTGAGCCGCAGATTGCCGATTTTCACATAAAAATACGACAAAGTACTTCATGGCATATATCTGGGAAATAATAACAAATAAAGAAAAAAGAAATGTTAAGTACAATTTGGAGAACCCAATTCATCACAATACAGTTTTAGTCCTGACGATCGTTTCGCTGACAAAGTTTGCGTTAACAGGGGGATGAATAAACTAATCGAATAACGACTAGAACTACTATTTATATGTTAGTTGCCAAGCAGTTGTGAACAGCGTCCTCTAGGAAGGTATACAGATACATCCCGACTGTTGACTTTTAAATTCCTGTAATTAAAACTGCATACATGCCTTTGTAAGACTGGGTCTCGTTATCAAATGTTGCTTCTAAGAAGGACACGCTGGTTATTAAGAACTGTTGGACTATATGGAACAATGGACTATATAGAACCAGACCTACTCTATTCATCGAAACATTTTATTCAAATTTCTACGGATGTATGTACTTTCGTAAGCATCTAACTGACGCGACTGCCTAACTTTTTGATCAACTTAAGATTTTCTTTATCCACATAATAATTGTTATCCCAAATATGCTGAGCAATACATGATTTATCATATGCTATGCCTATTGCTGTTTGTTCAAAAAATTCATTACTAAATGAAAAATATTTTGATTTGTGCAAAGATTTGTTAAATTTATATATTATTTCACAAATTCTCTAAATATGTTAGCGTTTCTTTTATGGAAACACTGGAAAACAATGATGTCTCGTCAAACGATAATAAAACCTCGCCTTCAACCAACTTAATATTTTTAACCTTATTAATAAGTTCAAGCGAATTTGAAACTAACAAACTTTTTTGTTTGAGAGGCAAGCCTTTAAATTTGTTTGTTAACCATTTTTCTATATCGTATGTCGGGGAATCTATAGCTACAACAATAGGTCTCATCGATTTTGCGGCTTTATGAATTTTCGTGAGTCAATACTTTTTAGGAACTTTGGGATTTGAAACTTGTAACTTTTTTCGTAAACCTGAAAAATAATTCGATGAATAGAGTAGGTCCGGTTCTATGTGGTCCATTGTCCGAACTGTCGTCTTAATAACCAGCGTGCCCTTCTTATAAGGAATATTTGATAACGATACACAGTATTATACAAAGGCAGGTATGTTGTTTAAATTACAGAAAATTAAGACTCACTAGTGGAGGTCTATCTGTATACCTTCCTAGTGGACGCTGTTCGCAACTGATTGACCACTATCACATAATAATAATAGTTCTACTCGTTATTCGCTTAGTTTCTTCAGCCCTCTGATGACGCTAACTTTGTTAGTGAAAAGATCGTCAGGTCTAAAAACTGTATTGTGATGAATTGGGTTCTTCAAATTATACTTATCAGTGCTCATCACAGGGTCCAATCTTCACTCATTGAAAGAAATGTTAATTAATTAAACATATTAAAATGCCTATATTACATTTTAATACATATCTGCATGTACATACCTCGTCGCATGAGTTCCACAGGGTTCTAAGTACACTTTAGGGAAAAATTGAGATTTTTTGTTGTAACTATGTAGAAATGAATTATGCATGTTTTGGTGTTAAACATATTGCTATTGGAGTAAAGATGGCGCTATAATCGTTATTTCCATGTAGTTCTAAGTACGTCCGTCTCAGAATATTTTTAAAGTTACAAGGTTCTAAGTGCACATCCCGGTTTTAACGAATTTTGGCAGTGTTTTAAATACTTTTTAAAGAAAACTTTGTTGGATTATAATGAGTGGTCAGATTTTGCTAGCTCAGGATTAGAATATCTTCCTGAAAATTATGAAAACATAACAAGATCGGTTAAAAAAAGGTAAATTCAAATTTGTTATCAAATTCTAACCTAAAGGTTCATTTAATATTGTTAACGCTGCTACTAAGTGACTCGATTAGTAATAAAGGAGACTCAGGGACCAGTTTAGTATCTGCTACAACCAATAGTAATATGTTTGTGGAAAATAATAATTATTGATGGTGAGTACATAATATTTATTTCGTCAAATCGAAAATGATGCTAAGTTGTTACAGGTTTAATTTTTAGTATTAATACACATATATCTATTTCATGTTATTTAGGCCATCCACGTCAAAACAAACTGATAATGTTATCATACCAGGAGAAAGCTTTGAAGAGTATGTTAAAATTTGTATTCCGAATTATTTAAAATAAACTAATTCGCTAATTTGTACATTTTATGTATCGCCTAGTTGACTATTCTACATTCGGGAGTGACAGCGAAAAAACTCCAATAAAAGAAGTGCCAAAAAAACCAGAAAAATTAAACGAAATCCTAGTTCTTGGAAACAAAACGTAAGAAAACAAACATTTGAGTCTGGCAAAGAACATATAACTTCAAGAGGAAACTTAATACCAGAAAAAAGAATATACATGAAAGCACGTTTAAATGAATACCGTGAAGCGCAGAGAAATTAGGCTGTTATTTAAGCAAATATGTTTTTTTTTATTCTGATACTTTATATTTTTCAAACGTTGTTAATAACTTCACGTACATTTCATTAAATAAAATGCAATTTCAGTTTTATTTAAAAAGCCTTACAGGGTTACATGGTTCTAAGTACATATGTAAGACTAAAAAAAACACATTATTTTTTTAATGTTAAATATTTTGAACTTATCCCTAGCAAATGGCTTTTTTCCCCTTAGGGCTCGTCCGCGGCCTTGCCGCCCCGATAGCACTGCAACCTTTGGTTGATTGTGCATACCCTTAGTCTTACTCCACCCATTCCAAAATCACTGTGCCTTGAACTAGTCTGTACAGCGATTGGTAGGGTGAAGTTTTATATTGCTCTGTCTCCGGTCTAGACTGACCGTAGATCAGTTCTCTTTTGCGGTCCAGAGCTTTACACTCGCACAAGATGTGCTGGGCTGATTCCTCCCCCTCGCCGCAGAGTTTGTATGCGAGGTCCCCTTCGAACCCCCCCATTTTATGCAGGTGTTTCTTGACGGCCATGTGTCCCGTAAAGATACCTGTTGTGTTTCTGAGCTGTCCTCTGATAAGATTTAGCAGCTCCATAGTTCTCTTTGAACTGGGTCCGTCAATTATTGACTTCCCATGTCTGAGCCCTGGACAGTTCGTCCAGTACACCTTGTGTTGGTTTCTGACCCAGGACTTGGCTCCCCTGGCAGTGCTCTTTGACACGTACTTACATTCAACTAAACACTTAAAATTGATTCCCTGTAAATTTATCCAAAATGTACTTAGAACCCTGTGGAACTCATGCGACGACCTATTTGAGAAACTCAGAGAGTACAATGTCACGCACAGTTTGGTCGCCAACTCCATATTTAATCAGTAGATTCCTAACCGACGCTCCATTCTCATTTTTCTTATGATTTTGAACTTTTGCTTGATAGCTAGCAAAACATGCTTTTGATTAACAGACATTTTAATTGCAGTCGACATTTGCGTACCCAAATGACTACTAAACGAACAAGATCTCGAAGATGAAAATGCTAAAACTTTAAAGGCATCAGTTTATACTAAAACGTCACCAAAACTGAAATTGCATGCATTGAATGTGATGATGGTTCCTGGTGGGAACATAAAATTGAGTCCGATTTATCACTTCCCGAAAGTAGCTCGTTATGATTATATCCTCCACTAGAATGTAAATATGTAAAGAAGTGTCCAGCAGAAAAAATGTCTAAAAGATAATATAAGCTGCCTGCTGACGGCCGTCGGCAACTTACTTGAATTGCTAGGACGTTCGTTACGTTATTCTTGTAATGAAATATTTAAATCGTAAGTGAATGCGTCTACTCTGTGGACGATCGATATGTTTTTGAGGATTCCGGTTAATCTACTTCCCGGTTAATAAGTTCCCGGTAAATTGAGAGTCTACTGCTACTATATATGAAAAGAAGTGTAGATGAATTTCTATGAAAATTCACTTTCATAACGCACTTGCTGCGTCAAGACTTTTAATAATTAACGTTAACTTTTTTGTTTCTAGATTCTAGAAGTAATATAAGTGCTCTGAATAAAGCTGCAAAGCAGCTTCAAAGTTATACTAAAAAGAACTGGTTTAAAGCATATTAAAAAGAAAACTTTAATAATATGACTTACCTTTCATAAAGCATTGAAGTTCCTTGGTCTTCCTCACGTGCGTCACGTCAGCTGAATCCTTTGCAGTCGTAGTTAGTTTATTTTCAGTAAAGATGTAACACAAAATTGCGGGTACATGAAAAAATGTAAGTAAAATCGGTAAATTATTTATTTAGCTGTAAGTGAATCAAACATTGCCCATTGGAAAATCAAATAATTTAACAAACCTAACAAACGTACTACATAAACATTATTATCATCGTAGAATTATATACATACATGTATACATAAGTATACACACATATACATATTACATACACACATACGTAATATACATAGTCATATACGCAGGCATATACATAAATATATCTATATATATTTAAAATTTAAATCAATTTTTCAAATCGAGCAAACATTAACTGCAGGCACCTAAATAGCAACGTAGACTCAATAACATTTATAAATACCATGCTAATTTAACATTTTTAATTTTTTTTTGCTAAGACAGTTCTTAAATATAATACTTTTTATATTACAGACACTTAGCGTAAGTAGCGAAGCACAAATAGATTTGGCACATGTCACATAGCACCGAGTCTGCGCACTGCGCAATGTCACATCAACACAAGACATGACAAAATAAGCGGACCTAACCGAATCAGGTAACCGATTATAATTTTGATACAGGAACCAGGCACAGAAATTGATCCGGAACTGGAACTGATGCTTGGTTCAAGACTGCTTTCTTCGGTTTCTGGCAGAGCCCCCTGAAAGCCATTGTATAGCCGCTTTTCTGTATTTTCCATGTCTTCTATCTCTTCGTTTTCCTCTTCTGAATCACCCTGACCGTGTATCTCCATTTCTAGAAAGCAAACAAATAACAAATGCTGTAATATTTAAAAATTTAGACTACTATCTATTTTTTATTCTATAAAGACAACTCGTCAATTTAAATATTTGGAAACATCCTCAAACCCCACCCACTCTAGATATGCACGTATGAATATTTACTTAGACTGAATTTTCAGAGACTAAAAATCCGTTTTTTTTTCTCCGCTTTAACCGTTTGCAACCTGGTAGCGAGTACGTACCCAATTGTGCATACGACGGTATAACACATTTTTGCCAGTGCGCATGACATAATTTAAGTTAGATAGGTTAAGTTATAAGCAAACGACAGCGTGAGTCGTTTTGCTGTTTTAATTTATTCAATATTAGCAAATAATGGAATATAACTTTGATATTGATAATGATAGTGACTGGAGTTATCAAGAATCTGCTAATAGAGATAATAGTGGTTATTATAACGATGAACACGAAATTATAGAAGGTGTGGACATGGATGGATGGAGGAACATTGTGGATCGATTTGACAGCCAGTTGCCCCATCAGTACGGGATTATCAATCTGATTATGACTGTCATCCGGCCATTGAGCTTGATAAGAGCAAAGATGCTGCAGCTCGCTTTAAATCTTTTGTGAGTCCTCATGTTTGCGATAAAATATGTTCATACACAAACCAAAAGGCTGGCGTGTGTTTTTCATCACAAGAAACCGACTCAGTTTTTGCCCTTAAGTGGAGAATAGTTACCAAAGATGAAATGAATGTGTTTTTTTCCACAGAATTTTTATTATTCGTCTTGCTGAATTTTTACTGACACAAAATATACCTGACTGAAACAGTCAGAACCAACAGAGGTGTCCCAAAACCGCTGACAAATGTATCTTTGAATATGCACCAGTCCTGTTTCGCCCGTAAAAAGAAGCTCCTGTTGGTAAAGTTAAGAGATAAAAAGAATAGCTACACTTGGAAAACCCAAATCACCACAACACATCTATTTAAAGACCTGACGATCGTTTCACTAACAAGGATAGCGTCATCAGAGTATGATAAATTCTAAACTGCTTACTAAAAACACCACCTTATATACTGAGTTTTACGTAGAAGCTGATGCCGAGAGCGAGACTAAATCACAGGCATATTTTCTGCGCATTGTGTTTTTATTGCCAGACGAGGTTTTTTAACTTTTTTATCGCTTTGCCTGGCAGATTTCGGAATGTTTAACTGCTTAAAGGCAGAGCGCTAACGGCGGGCTGTAAACCAGTGGCGGAGCTCGATTTAAGGAACTTTTGTTTTTTATTGTCCTAGAAATCTAAATACTCTGCTACACGTCAAGCTTATCTGGCTATCTAAGATTTCTGATAAGTTTCTGATTTTCGTTATCAATGTGGTGGTTATTATCCCAAGTATGTTGTGCCACGCATGACTTGTCTACACTACCGTATCTCAAATGTGCCAGATGTCGACGAAATCTAGTCTCTCTCTATGGTTCTCTTAGTCTGTCCAACGTATTTAAGATTACAATCTATCTCATAGATACCCGACATTTCAGTGGCTTTATCTTTATCTTTCGTATTACCTAACAACCTAACTAGCAATTTTATATTTTATTATAGTTGTGAAAACGTTTTCTATAAAAAGTTTACAAAATAATCTCTCTCTGAAAAGTTTTTAGTATGTTTATAAAACGGCTATAAACCCAAAATTGGCACCATTTTATAAAATACTTCAATCTCCGTATATATGTATATATACAATAAGCTAATAAGTTTAAAACTTTAGTATAGAGACTACAATTACTTTATTACCCACTTATTATTTTTACCATGTTTCTGCGTTTATGATTGTCTCTTAATATATGTGTATATGAGTCTACACTATACATTTCTATAATATGTAGAGAATTGAATTATATCTTTGGAATGTACTGTGGCCGGCTGAACTTGATTTCCGAGGCCATCCCTTCGTCGAACACAACAACAACAATATATGTATATATATATATATATATATATATATATATATATATATATATATATATATATATATATATATATATATATATATATATATATATATATATATATATATATATATATATATATATACATATATATATATATATATATATATATATATATATATATATATATATATATATATATATATATATAAAGCCTTTTGTACACATTACAAAACAAATTTAAACATTACCGCAACTCTAACTAAATGTGAACACTGACATTATAAAATAGTTTTTTAATGTTCTCATACTATGTTATAAAATATACTTGACTATTTGTTATACTATTCTTATGAATCAACTATACAACAGTTTTGTAAAAGCTTTTTAGTAGTTTTTGGTTAACAGTTCAAAGTGAAAATGCAACACAAAATAACAAAAATAAAATTAAAAGTTTCTAAAAGCCGCAGTCAGCAATTTTTTCTATAAAGACACCAGCGCACAGAGACAGAAAATATAAAGACCACCGCTATTAGGTTTTACTATTTACAAGATGGCCATTCCAATAATATCGTCTCTCACTTTAATATATGTTTAGAGACACTGTTTGTTATACGGAAAATCAAATTTTACTGCGAATTAAATTCTATTGTGAAATATATAGCATAATATTAACAAATTTTAAGCACGCACCCTATTTATGCAGATACACACTCCAAAACCATACAGGTAAAGTAATAAAGGAAATTCAAAAACCTCGTCCGCCAATTGAAATACAATACACTGAAAAATATGCCTGCGATTTAATCTCCCTATCGGTATCGTTCTTTACCTAGGTCATGTTACTAGTAAAGTAGTTAGAATTTGTCATCCTCTGATGACGCTAACTTTGTTAGGGAAACGATCTTCAGGTCTTTAAAAAGATGTGTTGTGGTCATTTGGGTTTTTCAAGTGCACTTAGTAATAAGGCCGAAAAAAAAAATATTAATCATTTTTTTAGTGATTTTTTATTTTTAAAAAATTCACTAATAGAGAGGTATCGATGAAGAGCGTTTGCACATTTTTTTCAAAATGTGCGAGAACTAGGACCCCTAGAACTCACACCCGGGGTCAGTTTCAATTTATATATATATATATATATATATATATATATATATATATATATATATATATATATATATATATATATATATATATATATATATATATCCAAGCGATAACTCATAAAGTAATTTACCGATTTTGAGAAAAATCGGACAAGGTTTTCCGGGAATATTGAGTTTTCGGTCGGAAAAGAAAATTATCTTCGAGGCAATGCTATTTTGATAAAATTTGATGGATATGTTGCCTGGGGAAGGCCTTACTATATACTAAAATTCAACTTTATGAATTCGTAGAAAATTGAGTTATTCAAATTTGAAGCATTTAATGAAAATTCACCACCATAACGCACTTGCTGCGTTGCAAAATATTTTTTTTTCGAATATCCCCGTAGATAATCGTAACCTTAAAAACTTATTATTAATATTTTTCATTATGATAGGAAACTTTCCGTCCATCTTACTAACTCTCTATCTTTGATAGTTGCTAATTTAGCAATGCTAGATCATCGGATTTGTAACACGCTGTATAGTAACCTCTATATCTTTATTTTAATTTTAAATGCGACATTGTCGTAATGGTTTTGGTCTAAGTTCTCTTATTGATTTAAATAGTTTTTTTGGTTTTTAAAACATAATTTATTTTTCCTTATGTTTCCAAAAACGTTCCATGACTGTTGTTTTGCTTTATTTAATTTATTCGACTTACTTTCAAAACCATTATAAAGTAAAATGATCCTCATTTTTTCCTTAGACTTTACAAAATCATGAATGTTAAACAGGCTTATAGTTGGTTTATTTTTAAAATTATCCAGTTTTCTTGTTGCCGATATAAATAGCTCAATGGCTTTAATCCTTGGCTGTGAAAATTGTATTATCAGGTTAAATTTGCGCTTGTTTTCACTAGTAAAGTAGTTAGAATTTGTCATCCTCTGATGACGCTTACTTTGTCAGGAAAACGATCGCCAGGTCTTTAAAAAGATGTGTTGTGGTGATGTGGGTTCTCCAAGTGCACTTAGTCAGTAATAAGGCCGAATATATATATACATATATATATATATATATATATATATATATATATATATATATATATATATATATATATATATATATATATATATATATATATATACAAGCGATAACTCATAAAGTAATTAACCGATTTTAGATTCGTAGAAAATTGAGTTATTCAAATTTGAAGCATTTAATGAAAATTCACTACCATAACGCACTTGCTGCGTCGCGAACATTTTTTTCCCGATATTCCCGTAGATAACCAGAACCTTAGAAACTTACTATTATTATTTTTCATTATGATAGGAAACTTTGCCTCCATCTGACTAACTCTCTATCTTTGATAGTTGATAATTCAGCAATGCTAGATCATGGCATTTGTAACACGCCGTATAGTAACCTCTATATCTTTATTTTATTTTTAAATGTGACATTGTCGTAATGGTTTTCGTCTTAGTTCTGTTATTGATATAAATAGTTTTTTTGGTTTTGAAAACGTAATTGATTTTTCCTTATGTGTTCAAAAACGTTCCATGACTGTTGATTTGCTTTATTAGTGAATTTTTATTTAAAAAAATTCACTAATAGAGAGGTATCGATGGTTTGACTTTGCAAAAATTTTTTCAAATGAGCGCGATTTAGGATTCAATTTTTATATGTTTATATATATATATATATATATATATATATATATATATATATATATATATATATATATATATATATATATATCCGTCTGATAACCCAAAAAATAATTAACCGATTTCAATGAAACTCGGCAAGTGCCTTTCTTTTATTAATGGCTTGGATGAGTTCGTTAGGCAGGAAAATCGGACGGGTTTTTCCGGGAAAATTGAGTTTTCTTTCAAAAAAAAAATTTTCTTCGAAAATAACAAAGCTGCTTAAATGAAATTTACTATATATATTGCCTTGGGAGAGGACTTACTAAGTGCCAAAATTCAACTTTCTCAGTTTATTGCAAATTGAGTTATTCAAATTTTAAATTTTCTCTTGAAACAATTTTTTTTCTCCAAAAATTACAAAGTTATTTTAATGAAATTTGGTGTATATCTTGTCTTAGGACCTTACTACCTACCAAAATTATGCTTTCTAAGATTATAGAAAACTGTGTTAATCAAATTTTTATAGCTCACTGCAGTGTTAAAATCAATGGTATTTTCCTCACTATTTTAAACACGTGGATCGGGGACTGACCGAATTCATTCCCAGTTGCTATTGATCTAATCATATTCTCTGAATATATTAGAAACGTGGTATCTACTTCATTCCAAGTCACTATTAACCGACTATTTTTAATTTATTTAATCTACTTCCAAAACCATTATAAGGTAAAATTATACTCATTTTTTTCCTTAGACTGCAAAATCAAGAATGTTAAAAAGGATATAGATGGTTTATGTTTAAAATTATCCAGTTTCCTTGTTGCCGATATAAATAGCTCAATGGCTTTAATCCTTAGCTGTGGAGATTGTATTATCAGGTCAAATTTGCGCTTGTTTTCACTATTATCATTCCTGTCAAGGCTGTTCTCGAATGTAAGTGCTGTGAGCATTATTATTACACTGAAAAATTAAATAGTTCACCTAAGTGTTATTGTTATGCTACCTACACAGCTGGAATACACACAGCACATTATCTTTTCAATAAACTTTGGTAGCATAAGAGTGCAACTGCAATTACCGCAATTTACTTAAATTAAAGTCTCAAATATCCCGAAGGCATTTTCTCTTAATTACAATATCCGCATAAATCATAATAATACGCCTCCGTTTAAAAGAAACTTGAGAATTTTCTTCGAAAAATCAATAGATAGTTAGTGAGGATACGTTCCCTAATTATTTTTCGATTCGAGCTGCAGTACAGTTGTATGCAAATCGAAACTAAAGTTCAGTTACATACAGAAAAATTCTTAGTTGCTTTAACATCGCCGCTATCGGTTTCTAACTTGATTAAATTTAATCAGAAAAAACTAAACCACCTTCATAATCTTCAGAGTCTGATGTCCCGTTTTCACCGTTACCATGACTCCTTGTATCTACGGATTCTATTAGTTTCATTGTTGCTTTCGCCCTTCATCAGTTAGGACATATTTTCCAGAACTTTCTACCTTGGCCTGCTTTTCCTTTTTCCAAGTGGACGACGTTATGCATCAACCGGCTAAGCGACAAAATTAGAAAAACGGAGATTTTGGTGTCATCTCGTGCCCAGGGGCTCAATTAATTGCCTGTGAAGGCTTCAGCCTTGTTTACTGCATTATTGACATTAATTTGAGCGAAACATGTAAGCGCCACTTTTGCTTCATTATGTATAGCATGTTATGCATCAAGCGACTATGTAGAACTGATGAATTGGAAGTTTTGCATCAACCGACTATGCGCCACGATACTGGTGCTCACACTGTTATTTCAGAACCCGCTTAAGTAGATATTACGCTGTTGTTAAGCTTTGCTCGCCTTTTTATTCAACTGGTTTATTGATTATTATTATGAAAAGTGACGAGATTAAATTATTTTGTGTACTGAGTTAAAGTGCTAAACAAAGCTCCAAATCCATTTAGTAAACAGTATATACTATGGCCAGCAGAGGAGAAAAAATACTGGCTTTACTGAAGAAAGATAACCTCAAAAACCAGATGGATTCATCAAAAATGGCAAGTCATAACTATTCATGAACTTTCAAATCCAGCCTTTTGCACAACAGTATTGATCTGGTTTTCTTAAGGCAATAAAATTAGTTGAAAAATAAGTTTTAAAAATTAATGTTCATAGAATCATAGAGAAATATAATTTCAATCCGCGATTGAATGAAGACACTTCGGAAAGTCAATCATGGAATGCAAAATAAAACTGTAAAATTTCATCCTTTGCCAACAAACTGTATTTTCATATGATAATAAAACATGGGGTTGAATATTGAATATTTCTGACATTAGATAATTCATTGCAGGTCTCCGGCAGAATCATTCCTAAAAGCAGCGTTAAGCCAGGTTTCAATCAAAATTAAAACTTTCAGAGTACTTTTATCAATCATTCTTTTAAGCAAGTTGAAAATGATTCTGTACAAATTAAGACTGAGGAAATTCCTACTGTATTTTTCTCTTCAAATGAACTGACCCCTCTTCAAACTATCAGCGTCAATACTTGTTATGATGCTTTAATATCAAGTATGTTACTGGATTTTCCTTCACAATGCATCTCCAATGAGGCTAAGGAGAATATCAATCCAGTCACTTTGTATAGTATGGTTGGTGAAACTAACTTACCAACACCTTCTGAAAGGGATCCAATCAATAGAGATGGCCTTGATTTACAACCAATTTTTGCTGAGAATATCATCCTTCCTTGCAAGTCTCCGTTAATCAATGACAATATCGAAAACCTGGATAGTCAACCACAGACTATTGATTTATCAAGAACTCCAATAGCTGATGATCGACTTGGGTATTATAATTTTGTTAATCAATCACCTGAATATGATGCTACTCTGCTCCAAATTGCTGACAGAACGGGTAATATTAATAAAGTTGCTAATCAAGAACGAATTCCAGATGCTAGTAGCTCTATAGCAATCAATACCTTAGATAGTTTGAGCCAGGAGGCTGTCGTCCGTCAATCCATGCTTGATGAAACTGTTGCACCGTATGTTGAAAGTGTGACTAAAGTTAATAAGCAGTTGAGCAGACCAAAGAAGGGTAGAAAAAGAAGATATCCTGATCAGAGTAGAGAGGACAGAAAAAGAAAGTGTCAGATGAATGAGAAATACATTAGTCAACGTGGAATAGTTATTGAACCGAAGGAATTTCGTGACTTTCGCTGCTTGAGTGGTTGCCACAAAAGAGTCCGCTTAGAGGAGAGACAAAAAGAATTTGAAAATTTTTGGAAATTGCCATTCTATGAGGCAAAAGTTCTTTTTGTTGCAAACAAAGTGACAGTCTCACAAGTAAAACTCGAACGAACCAAACAGAATGTAAGCAGGCGGAATCATACATGAACATATACATTAGCTGGTATGCAAGTTTGTAAGCAGTGCTTTACACAAACAATTAGAATATTGGCAGATAGAATTGACAACTACTTGAAGAAAACCAGCAATCTAGAAAACATAAAAGATAACAGAGGTAAGGCAGGAGAATCCAATAAACCGAGTGACGCTAAAGTTGCTGAAATCGTTGACCATATCGAAAGATTTCCCAAATACAAGTATAACTATCTTCCTACCCACGTTACGATTCCCTTTATGTATGATTTATATAAAAATGAAAATTCCAAACCAGCATCTATGTCTTTCTACAAGAACATATTTTATCCACGCTTCAATTTGTAACGAAAACCTCTAAAGAAGGATACATGCAACTTATCTGATTCTATGAATGTCCAATTTGAAACTGAACGTTCTGAAAACCTGATAAAGAAACTGGATGAACACCAAGAACAGGCAGAAGCTGCTAGAAATCTCATGAAGGGAGATATGAAAAAAGCGGCTGAAAGTTCAGAGCTCTCGGTTCTTACTTTTGATCTTGAAAGAACACTCCCACTACCAATAATTCCTACCAACATAGTATTTTATAAGCGTCAGTTATGGTTGTATAACTGTGGCCTTCATTGTGGTTCCTCTAATAAAGAGTTTTGCTTCGTTTGGCTGGAAGGACAAGCAGGTCGTGGAGCACAAGAAGTTGGTTCTTGCTTGCGTAAATTCATCCGTGAGCGTATAGATGAAGGAACGAGAGAACTGATTCTGTGGTCAGATTCTTGCGGCGGACAGAATCGAAACGTTAAACTTGTATTAATGTTGAAGGCTGTCATGAAAGAACATGTAACATTGTAGAAAATAAAAATGCGATTCTTAATCTCTGGGCACAGGTTTTTACCAAATGATGACGATTTTGGTGACATCGAGAATGCTCTAAAACTACAGCAAAGATTATACTCACCATTTGACTATATAGAAATAATGAAAAATTGACGCAAAAAAAGTTTATCGTCACAAAAATGGAGAAGGAAGATTTTGTAGGAACTCTTAATTTAAAAAAACTAATTATTAATAGGAAGAAAGATATACAAGGAAATCCTATTAGCTGGCTCCTCACAAGAGAAATAGAGATAGTCAGAGATAAGCCATGGTCAGTAATTTTGCGAAAAACTTTCAACTCTTCTGATGGTCAAGAAATTAACCTGAAGAAACGAGGTTCTAAGAGGCAGTCGATGAATAATGATTTCAACTTGCATCAGGAGCTCTTGTGGCCTTCTGGCAAGCCCATTTTGCAATTGAAATTGGATGGCTTAAGGAGCTTGGTGCATTTAATACCGGCAGACTCTAAAGAATTTTATAGAAAATTACGTGCAGATCAAAATGTGGTTGAAGATATTGATCGAAGAAGAAACACTTTGCACATAATTCATAAATTATTATTTTTCTGGTAGTTATTATTCTAATATCAGTTTCCGTTATACTCTTTTTCAATAAAAATTAGAAAAATATTTGTACACAGATCTTTAAACATATTCTTTTCCAAACAGGTGCAATAATATTTTTTTGCCGCATTAATTATAATAATGAAGAAGTTGACTGAAAAATCAGAAACGCATAATGAGAACAGTGTTTTGATTTCCTGATAGGTTATAAAATCTATTAAAACACTTCATTGCAATACGCATCAACAAGCTACACGACAAATATGGCACCTATCTTCTTGATGCATATCGAATATGGCAATAAATGAAATAAGTCTAAACGCCTTTGAACAACAAAAATGTATTTGAATTGGAAAAGGGTTAATTTTAGTTAAATAAACGTAAACGTGACAACTTGGACTCTTATGATATAACATTTAAGTCATTGACGATAATTAAATTATATTATAACATGTGTTTGTCACATTGAAATTTCAAACCGTCATATTTCAATTTGAGGATATTGCCGCTTAGCCGCTTGATGCATAACGCTGTCCAAGTATAAGTTCTCGAAATATTAAGGGCAGTATATACTAAACGGGTAGTTTTTAAATATTGACTTGAACAGAAACATATAAGATTTCAGATTTGTGGAATTTGATAACTGTTGTTTCTTGTATTGTCATTGTTGTGTTGATCAACTGGAGGAAATAAAACACATATTTTGAATTTCAATACTTATAACTAAACAAATATTAGAACCATTGATAGAACGTCGAAGACTATGTCCTGCTGGAAGAAGTTTCAGAAGGACAACTGGACAAGCCTGCCAGTTGTGTCAGCAATAGGCTATCTTAAACTAAAAGTTGTCTTGTCAGAAGGAAGTGTAGTGCTTCCGGCCGTACAAAAACATATAAGATTAGTGGATTAGGTAATTTTTATATCTCTGTTTTTATTAACATTTTGCGAAACAAAAAATAATTTCAGTTTACTAAATAATATTTGCATTAATAAAGATAAACAAGAACAACAAAGTAAAATGACATTAATAACAATGATAATAATAATGATCTAGGTGATTAGGTATATTAATCAGACTATTTTTTATTAGCAACACCGTGCAAAATATAGAACAAAAAGCAATTATGCGCCCACAACCGAAGGTAATTATTACCTTCAGTTGTAGGCGCATAAAGAACAATATTTTAACTACAACGTTGCCAAAAAGGACTGGCTTTTTGTAGGACTTTCCTTATTCTGCTGCAGATGACGCATTTACGTTGGACACTGTGCGTTCCTAAAATTCCACTTGATGCTACAAGGGTTTCATATAAATTGCAGTACTGTTAGGTTACTACTAATTACTGTATCAGATCACTATATATTTCACCTCTATTTTGATTAGTATTACTGGATTTTTATTCATGTGGAGGCTACATTTTTAATAAAATCGGCGTGCGACAGTTTAGCATTATTTTTAAAATAATAAAACGCTAAAAAGGCATTTTTGTTTCTATGACGCATATATTTTATGCTTCCAGCTCCGAGTATGCTAGGCTCTTTCCAGGGCTAAGCCAGATCTATGCAAATAATTATGGACGCCTATTGATTATTCCCCTTGACAATATTCTTTAAATATTTTCATCCGAGGCATCTCTGGGTATTTTAGTTCATTAGATTTTTTGCAGCGTTGTCGTCTAATGGTCTATTATTATTATTATTATTATTATTATTATTATTATTATTATTATTATTATTATTATTATTATTATTGTTGTTGTTGTTGTTATTATTATTATTATTATTATTATTATTATTATTATTATTATTATTATTATTATTATTATTATTATTATTATTATTACTTTAGCCTGAAAGGCTTTCACACTACCTCAAAGGGGAACATTCACTAATCGCAAGTATCTTAGATACCAAAGGGTCTGATCTCAGATGGAACCCTTTCAAAGTTTTCGGTCCCAAGTAACAACGCAACACATCTTCATTACCGCTTTCTGCGTAACCTTACAAAGGTGCTCTCCAAGGGCAAGTATCTTAATATTCTCTTGAAGATTGTTAGGAGACACACAAGTTGACAACATGAATATCGGGCTCACTCGGACACTATCTGCCATCCACTGTCTCTTCACTTGTGTCTCGGGGTCTCTGTATTTAATGATCTTCTCGTTGTACTTCATCTCTAGGTTATTGGTACTCGGAATGGCCATCTCAATCAGCGTCACTTGTTTGCAGTACTCATTTACTATTATCATATCTGACCTGTTGTACGCAACTCGTCGGTCTGTGAGCACGGTGCGGTCCCAGTACAACCTGCACCCTAAGTTCTCTAGAACAGGCTCAGGAGTGTATTTATTGTAGGGTATCTTATTCAGATGAAAAATTCCATTTTCAGAGCCAGTTCCGGATGGCGCATCCTCGCAGCTGCGTCCCGTCTATCTTTGTACTCTGTTGCAACAAACGCTTGACATCCTCTGGTGACGTGCTGGATATTTTTTGATGACTGACACCCAAATCTGCATTTGTCATCTTGGACAGAATTATCTCCAGCTATATACTTCCAGTAGTTTCTTGTTGAGATGACCTGATCTTGTATGGCCAAAAAAGACGGCCACCAACCAGAAATTCGACGCCTATTTGTAGACATTTGCGTGGGAGATCTCATTGATTGATGGTCTCAAGATTGCAGCTTGAACTACTCAGTCTTTGTGTGACTGTATTTAACATTATTTTAATCGTAGAGGTCTTGAATCATCTGCGTCGAATATGCCAGGGTGTAATTCAGAGGTAAGCGCCTGCTCATGGAAATTTGCACGCAGGTTTAGTATGTGCTGGTCCAGCTGTTTACCAATCTTCAATACTCCTTTTCCATCTTGGTGTCTAGGTAGGGTTACTCGTTCGATGGCACTACGAGGGTGATGCTTTTTGGATTTTGTTAGGAATGTTAAACCCTTTCGTTGTAGATTTTCCATGTCTGTTTTCCTCCAGTCCACAGTGCTTATTATTGTTATTATTATTATTTCTGTTGTTAACTTACAATGCTTTTCAGATAAATTTGCATTAATTCTCCCCTTTTTATTATCGAGACAGAATTGTTATTACAGACACACTTATTTCCGTTACAGTTCCATAAAACACCACACTCAAATAACTTTCTGCGAATGCAGATTTTCACCGATTATAATCAGGTTTCCTGATAAAATTGGTCGCTTTTTTTAACTTTAACACGATAACGATTCTTCAGAGATATATTTATATACTTTACACGCCACTGACACTGCATATGCCGGTCACGAAAACACACTTTACCTTGTATATTTGTTACTAGTAGCCCTAATAAGTCCAGACTTGGACATTAAAAGGGCAAAATTCAAATTTTGTGATGAAATCAATGGTCAATATCCGTCCTCCAGAGAGCATGGTATCTCACTGAAAACAATAGTCTCGAAATTGGGCACTGCTGGCAACACAGGGCGCACTGCCGGTAGGACGCTTGGACGCTCTATCATTACAAGTAAATACCGTCAGCAACTGAGAGGTAAGACACAAAGCACGTGCCGCCACCTCGTTGCGGAATCAAGTAGTATGTTGTCACAGCGGCTCTAGATAACACAGAGTGTTAAAAAATAGAGACTGTATACAACCAACTAACAAGTAAATTGTCAGCCCTGGCCCATTTCTACCCTAATATAGGAACAAAGTATGTAAGACTAGATGCATTCTCACCACAATTAGAACCGTAGACCGGTTTCGCTCTAATTAGAGTTCGTCAGTACGGCATACTAATTGCAGCGAAAATACACCTATAAAATAATACGGCTATGGTAGCAAACTTTCCAGCACTAAGTCAGATGTAAGACACGCAGCACGTGCCGCCATCTCGCTGCGGAACCAAGTAGTATGTTGTCACGGCAGATCTAGATAACACAGAGTGTTAAAAAATAGAGACTGTATACAACCAACTAACAATTTAGTAAATTGTCGGCCCTGGCCCATTTCTACCCTAATATAGGAACAAAGTGTGTAAGGCTAGATGCATTCTCACCACAATTAGAACCGTAAACCGGTTTTGCTCTAATTAGAGCTCGTCAGTACGGCATACTAATTGCAGGGAAAATACGCCTATAAAATAATACGCCTATGGTAGCCAACCTTCCAACACTAAGTGAGATGTAAGACACGCAGCACGTGCCGCCACCTCGCTGCGGAACCAAGTCGTATGTTGTCACAGCAGCTCCAAATAACACAGACTGTTCTTACATCTCACTTAGTGTTGTAGAGTTGGGTACGATAGCCGTATTACTTTATTGGTGTATTTTCGCTGCAACTAGTATACCGTACTGACGAGCTCTAATTAGAGCGAAACCAGTCTACGGTTCTAATTGGGGTAATAATGCATCTAGCCTTACATAGTAGATACCTTGATTTTGCGTATGTCTAGTGAACCATTAACAGAATATCAAAAGCAAATAAAAATGAAGTAACAAAAGAAGACTGAAAATACATATCACCAAACTATAATAAAATAGTATACAAGCAAATACTTTTAAAATAAGCAGTCAACCTCACCTCGTAATAATAGACGTTTTGAATTTCTCTTCTTTGCTACGGTTTCTGGGATCGGATCAGGCAATGAAATTCAGTGATTTTTGTTGGAACGTTGTGATTTTTGTCTATTTGCTCAGGAAGACTTCTCCAAAATGGTTTACGGTTTCCTGGTAAAATACTACGCAAATTGTGTAATACGTTCTCTCTTTATTTCTTTTGGGAATCCATCGGGAAGATTTTTTAACGAGAAGGAGCATACCACTGCCCTTGTGTGTATGTGTTTTGTTTCTTTAAGGTCGGCCTATTACCGCGACTATAGCCAATCACCGACGCCAGGAAGCTGTTTCACCTCACTAACCTGGAAAGTTTGCCTAACCTCGGTTGATGTTAATGTTACAGTCTGCACTGAAAAAGCGAAAGGAGTACCCTGGGATCGAATCCAGCACCCTTCGGTTCAGAGCCACACGTTCTTGCCACTGAACCACCAAGGCTCTTACCACCGTCCTTCACAGCAGATATATTTCCGTTTTATATTCCAGCCTAAAATTTCCTCTGGTAGCTTGCAAACAAACTATACCTACAAGACGTAAATAAGTTACGTATTTGAGTTTAGTTCCGGATGAATAACCAAACCACTTAAAAAACTCTGGACGCAGCAAGTGCGTTATGGTAGTGAATTTTCATAAAAATGTTTTTTATAACAAATATGTCTTTTTTTTTTTAAAGAAAAGCAGGCATCAAATTTGGTTACCAGTATAACCTCTATAGTGGGAACAATGTACCACATTTTATCAAAATAACTTTGTTGTTGGAAAAAGGGCAAATATTTTTCAAACTTAAAATATCCCCGAGAAACTGGCCCGATTTTCCTGGCCAACGAACTTCCTCAAGGTATTTAGCCCCTACCAAGATATAATTATTTACAAAAAGCTTTTCGACAAAAGTTACAAAAAAAATTGTAAACACCTTTTTTGCGAAAATCCAAAAACATTTTTTTACAATAACTTATTAAACATTGGGTACTAATTACCAAAATTTTACAAAAATTTCACAAACAATGATTTCTACATAAACAAATAAAGTTCCCTACCATAACGCACTTGCTGCGTCCAGAATTTTTTTCTTACAAACATGCATTATATTTCGATGGAAAATGCAAAAATGCAATAACATAAGGCCTGTTTGATTGAAACAAAAAAATTGTATCACCAACGACTTATGGGCCACCCTGTGATTGTAGAAATATTTTTTAAGATGTAGCTCAAGAGACCCTATAATTAATATATACAATTATTTTCATATTTTTTACGAAAATTCGACAAAAATTATATACCATTAAACGATAAACTCTATAGCTAAGGCTACTGCCAAGCATCAGAGAAAGGGTCTATTTGAAATGAATTTTCTGGAAATATTTTAGTGAAATGAAGGACAATGACGGTTGAAACTAAGACTTCAGGGTTTGTAAAGCATCCTTCTTGAGACATTTTATTTCCATAGCTTGTATTAGATTCAAGTTCTTTGCCTAAATGTTGCCAATTTTGACATTTTAAATCGCAACTTTAACGTTTTGAGGAAACCCCTAATTTATTTTTCTTTAATTGCCTATAACTTTTTTGTCTTTTCAGATACAGGGCTAAATTTTGGTGGCTGACTTACGTATAAAAACTTAAACCCGTGTACCAAATTTGGTTGCCCTTACTTTGTTAATTCCGGAGATATAAATTTTTTCTAAAGAAAATATAAAATTTTCCGGGAAAACCTTGGCAGATTTTCCTGGCTAACGAACTTATCCAAGCCATTTGCAAAGGGAATTTATTCACCAAATTTAATCAAAATCGGTCATTATTTTTTGAGTTATCGGTGTGATACATATATATATATATATATATATATATATATATATATATATATATATATATATATATACATATATATATATATATATATATATATATATATATATATTTATATATATATATATATATATATATATATATATATATATATATATATATATATATATATATATATATATATAGTATTAAATTTTTTGTGACGGTAATAGTGTTATTTATCAAAAAATTGTGGGAACGCCGTCAGTTGTAGAATAAAACTCTTTATTATACGCCGAGCTTTCGGAAAAATTTATTCCTTTATCGAAGATATAACATGAGTTCTACTAAACTATTTAACTAATAACAAACATAAAAAGAAAACCTTTTGATGAATTTGAGTGAAGTCTAATAAATGGCATTTATTAGACTTCACTCAAATTCATCAATTAGACTTCACTCAAATTCATCAAAAGGTTTTCTTTTTATGTTTGTTATTAGATAAATAGTTTAGTAGAACTCATGTTATATCCTCGATAAAGGAATAAATTTTTCCGAAAGCTCGGCGTATAATAAAGAGTTTTATTCTACAACTGACGGCGTTCCCACAATTTTTTGATATATATATATATATATATATATATATATATATATATATATATATATATATATATATATATATATATATATATATATATATATATATATATATATATATATATATATATATATATATATATAAACATATAAAAATTGAAACTGACCCCGGATATATGTTCTTGGGGCCTAATTAGCGCTCATTTGAAGAAATTTTTTCAAAATTCAAAAGTCGGGATCTCCTCATTAGTGAATTTTTTTTAAGAAAATTCACTAAAAATCCGTGTGATCCATCCCTTTGGTAGTAAGATGGCTATTATAAGTAGTTACGTGGTGGTGAAAACTGTCGGCACTCACAAACGAGTGTCCTGGGCCGAAATTTTGTATGATAATCTCTTTGCAGGATATAATATTAGACTTCATAATAAAGACAAGAAAGCTCAGGAGGGACCAGTTTTCATTTTGGCTCCTGCAGTTGTCTATAATATTCAACGTTTCACTATCATTCTCGTTGATTGGAAAGGTATAAAATGTGATAATCAGGTCTTCTTTGCAACGTCCAGAAAATCCTTCGCGCCAAATAGTTGTGAAAGCTGAAGTTTTGCATCTCTTGCCAATGGCACCAAGCATTTATTGTATGCTCTTAATCTTTTGGCAAGTATTACTTCTTTAAGGTATTCACACGAAGAAGCATAATTACCCCTCTCAGGTCAGCAGACAAGTCGACAGCATTCTAGATGTTTGTAATATTATCGGCATGTTTTTTATATACGGTACGGTTCTTAGTATACATATTGCGGTGTGTTTTGTATATCATACATGTGCCACAATCTTCTTGCAAGTTATTCTTATCATGTTCATGCAATTTGAGAGGCTTGCTCTTCCTACGCTTTGGCGGAATATTTCATAACTTATTTTTACGTTTGCGTATTTACTTCAAAAATCCTCATGCCCCATTGCTGTACTGTCAGTCGGCAAATATCTTACGTTCGGGGCATGTTCGCGGTTGTAATGGGAAATGGTTGGTATGAAAGATTCTGTGCTTTGTAATTCAACATTAGATATTTTATTTTCTGATGGTTGTTTACCCCTCTTATTAGGATTAGGATGCAAACTTCCCATGGGTGTTTTAGAGAGCACATCATAAAGTATTCTTTTATTTCTTTTATATATCAATGTCGTCAAAAAGAACACATTGCACACCTACTTTCGTGCCATTATCATCTTTAAAAAAATATGAAAGTAATTATTTTGCATTGATGTCTTTTTTTGTATGGTGCGTCTTTTGACGTTCAAAATCTTAGTTATTAGGAAGAAAACTTATTCACTCTTACCACTAAAGTTTACAAGAGTGCTCAGTAACAATGAGCACTATCTCTTCACAAATTTTGTCTGTGAATTTTTTTTTGCACTTTTCAGTACGACACGGCTGTACTAATACTTTGTGTTGGTTTGTCAAATGATTCCACTTTTTTCTCTTTTTAATTTCAACATAATTTCTTTTAGCCTGTCTCTTTTCTATAGTACCACGTTTTGTTAACTGACAGGATTCGGACAAACCGGCTTAGTTCTTGGTAAATACTGGTATATTCTCGATAGATCTCGAATAAGGTTTCTGGCGTACGTGAGATAGGTCTCCCAAATAAATCTGCATAGTTCCTGCTGGAGGAGAAATATCCAGGAATATGTTAGAAATAGTGGTAATTTTGGCCTTACCATTGATAGCATTGTCGACTTGACTTGAATAAAGTTCTTCCAGTACCAGGGTAGATGGATCAACGTTGTCCAAAGTTAAGTATGAAGTTGAATTCGAATAATTTTATGATGTCTGGTTTGTGATAATATATTGTCATCTCCACGAAAATGAACGGGAACTAAGATTCTACGAAAAGATGCCGCGTTTATGCCTTACATTTTACAGAAGCCGCATTTTTACCCCATAGCGCATCCCTAACTTGAGTAGATATGGCAGTTTTTCACATGAAAATTTATTGTTAGAGTACATGTGCCGTTTTCTGTTTTGGAATTGAAAAAAAAAACTTGATACAGATTCCGCTGGTGCAACATCCTTTTGCGGCATCCAGCTCCTTTTGTAACATCTTCTATTTGCGTTGGTATAAAGACTTTGAATACACATACACGTTATCAAACTTTAAACCTTTATGTTCAAACAATAAACTTAACATAACATTTGTTTTACCACACCCACTAGGACCACATATGATACATCTAACGGTGTTTGGAAAGAGAGAACCATGGCTTCGTTGTTGTTCTGAAGATGTATCAACAACATCATCTATATTTGTAATAGGTAAGACAGAGGCGTGTTTGATGGTACATATCTTGACTTAAACTAAACAATATTTTTTCGGTCAGTAATATATAGAGATGCATGTGAGTCGTACAGTCAGTATTAATGTTGGTGTCACAGGATGCAGGTCTTGTGAACAGAGCTATTACTAAGCTACCTGTTGAGTTACACATACATGGTTATCAGTTTTGTGGTCCGGGTACTAAACTTAAAGAACGTCAGGCTAGAGGTGATCAAGGTATCGATCCTGTAGATTGTGCTTGTCGAGAGCACAACATCGCTTACTTTCAATCGAAAGAGTTAGGTCATAGACATCGAACCGACGAAGTGTTGGAAAACCGAGCTTGGGAGAGAGTCAAGTCGAAGGACGCAAGTTTTGGTGAAAAGTCAGCTGCTTGGAGCGTTACAAACACCATGAAAGTTAAAAGAAAGCTTGGTATTTGTATTGATGTAATAAACTCAAAACCAAAGAAGAAAATTCCTTTAAAACATAATAAGTCTGATTGGAGAAGTTGTAAAAAATAGAAACCTTACCCAACAGAGAAATCTGTGTTTTATATCGCTCATGCAATCGTTAGAAAAATTAGTGAGCGTAAGAATCTACAGAAACCTCGAGTTATTCAAATACCTAAGAGCGGAGGCTTCCTTCCACTGTTACCGTTAATTTTTGGTGATCTGTCAGCACTAGGTGCTCTGAGTGGTGGTACTGCTGGTATTGCTAAAGTAGTTAACGATGCTAAGGTAGCGAAACATAAACTAGAAGAAGGAAAACGTCACAACAAAACAATGGAGGCTATCGCTATGGGTAAGAGAGGCAGTGGTTTAAAATTAAAACCAAAATTCAACAGACTCGGTAAAGGTCTGTATCTGAAGAAGCAGCGTAGCGGCTAGGGTTTGTATCTGCAAAAGCCAAAAAATGAATGAGATGTTTACCAGCAAGACGTCTAACAAATGTACATCTTGTGAAAATTGTGGTAAAATGAAAATTCCATCTTTTAGAGGCGTATACATGCGAGATGCTCTACCATCAAATGGTCCACGTAAGAACGAGTCATTCATCATAAAATATCGAACCACCAAGGAGGCTGGTAGTCATTGCATTGCAGTTATGAAACGAGGTGACACCGCCGAGTACTTTGATTCGTATGGAAACCTGAAGCCACCAGTCGAGTTGCAACGTTACCTTAGAGACTGTTCTATATTATATAATTATCATGTGTATCAGAAGTATAATACTTATAGTTGTGGTCATTTATGTTTATAATTTTTAAATAAAATACTCAAACAGTAGCCTCTGTGTTTCAGTCATGTCGCAAACCTTCGAGTTGAAAAATCGCAGCTCCCATCTGTCAATAGACTACGCTCCACCAATTGAATTGGATCCGGATGGTAGTTATGCTGTTGCTTTGATAGGCCTTTACACATACAACAACATACGTAACATATACGAAGGTAAAAATAAATTATGTAAAAGAAGGAATTACTTGGAGAACCATCACGATACCCACTGGTGCATAAAAAATAACACATTTGGAAAACTTGCTTCAAAATGAGCTTGTTGGTGCTACAGCATATCGCAAATGGGACATATATGAGCCACGATCACTCATAGATATTAATAAAGATGTATGGTCTGTTAAAACTGCAACCAACTTAGAAAGACATAGATATGTGATTATAGCATTTCAAACAGATCGAAAAGACAACGTAAGCAAGAAAGGTGACTTTTTCGATAACATTGGTGTGGTAGATCTACGAGTGTTCCTAAATTCAGAATGCTACCCTTATGAATCTATGAATATGGATTTCGAGAAATATAAATATGCTGAGGCCTATCAGATGTATACATATTTTCAAAAAAGTTTTTATTATAAAAACATGTCAGAGCCTCTCCTAAATTATGATGAGTTTAAAGACAGAGCTCTATTTGTAATCGACTGTCAGCATCAGAATGAGTCAAGCAAGTCTTCAACGGTGAACATCAAGGTGAAGTTTATGAGTAAAGACAATTTTCCAAATAGAACTAGAGCTTACTGTTTAGTTATTCATGATTGTGTATTTCAATATAAACCTCTAACTGGTACGGTAAGAGCTATTGTGTAGTAAGTTAATATGTAAATGTTGTAATTTAATCACAATAAATTGATTGTACTTAAATCAAATGTTTTATTTCACACTGTTTTCATCAACCTAAGAAATAAGAGTAGAAGCGTTAGTACTGGCATGGAATGAGAATTGATATGGCCAGTCTAGCGAGGTCACATGCAAGTCTCAACAGGATTTCAGATGTATCTGCGTGCAGCTAGCCCCTTGCTGCTATCATCCAGTTACCATCATTTTGCTTGACATGATTTTGAGTTCCGCGTACGTGGGAGGAAGCGACCCCCCTTTTTTATATATAAATAAATAAATAAATATATATATATATATATATATATATATATATATATATATATATATATATATATATATATATATATATATATATATATATATATATATATATATATATATATATTATCTCCCCTCATCGAGACAACTGGAATGATGTGTTCTCTTACCTTAAAACTAAAAAAATTAGGTTTGTGCATGCGCAAATGTCATCTTTGAATGACACGCATTGAGACGAGTACGGTAATACTCCACACAAGGGTGTCTTACCATACAAATAAAAAAGTTGGTTTGCGCATGCGCTGTCATCCATACTTTTTCATGTGTCATTTTCACAAAAATTAAAATGGTGGGTTCTCTTCTTTTGACAAGTTAGTCTAGATGTCTTTTAAAAAAGAAAATTTCCCAGATTTTTCACTGCAAGTCAGCCATCTTGGCCGTCATCTTGTATTGCGTCATATCAGGGCAGCTCTCTTTTCCCTCTCTATACAAATCTCTACCCTGTTTTGTCACCGTGACGTCACACGCAGGCGCAGGAGGTGGCGGGGGCTACAGAACCCCTCTACTATACCTACTAAGTGTGCTTCTGAATCGAAGGGTGCTGGGTTCGATCACATGGTTCTGCTTTCACTTTTTCAGTACATACTGTAACATTAACACCAACCGAAGTTGTTGCACTGTATTTGAGCAAGTTGAATGTTTGTACGTTCTGCCCTTCGGAGGAAGCGGAGAGCCGTCGGTCCCGTGTCCATACGATGTTGGGCACGTTAAATATACCTACCCTCCTTACAGAAAGGCAAGAGTTCGGCAAAATTGCCAGGATAGTGAGGTGAAACTGCTCCTTGCGTCGGTGATTGGCCATAGTCGCCGAAATAGGCCGACGTTAAAGAAACAAAAACAAATTTGGCTGTTCCATACTGTACAATATTTATATGGTTGCGTAATTATATAAAACAAGAATTTGTAGAAACTAATACAAAGTATCCCTTAAAAGGCAAATAATCAGTTTGTAAGTTAACAGCGCCACGTTTAGTTGTTGTTCTGAATGGATTAGCCAAGACAGAAAACTCCACGAAACTTTTCTGTTTACACCATTTTTCTAAACCAAGGAATAAATAGTTTAAATCGTTTTCAAACTATTCTGTAAATATTGTTTCTAGTACGGTTATATAATTTCCGTGCATATATTTGTTGTGTTAACAATATTTTGTTACGTGTAGCTTGATATTTTTAAATATAATAGGCAAAAGAAAAACCGTTCTCGCTTTAGGTTGTTTTAATAACTTAATTAAAATTTACTACTTTTTATATTACAGTGACAATCCTATCAAATTTCTATAGTTATAAATCAAATTGTAACTAGATAACGTAAAAGAGGAGAAACCACTCACCGTAAAGACGAATGTTGCCCTCGGCATCTCCTATGGAGTTCTTGGAGATACACTTGTAACCACCTAAATCAGACTTCTGGAAGCGTCGAATCACTAGCTTCATCTGGACACTATAGTAAGAATTGTTGATTTCTGTCATGTGGTATTTATCGTTGGAGATGATCATTTCCCCTGTGGACAAAGTTATCTTGATCAACTCTAGCGTATATTGTATATCATTGACTTATAAAGAAAGTTCATATCATCCTTAAGTTCTAGTGAAACGTTTCTACGTTCAACTAAACGATTACAGCATTTCGATCACTTACAGCCGACACGATATATTAGAAAAGTTTAGATGTTTTATGTGGTTAGCTATATTAAATTCATATTTTTGTTAAATAAAGATGCTAAATGTATAAATGAAAGTTCTTTTGCTTTGCGTAATAGCTGCAGTAAGACTATTTGATAATACGAATTAGTTAATATACGTAATATATGGGGTAAAATTTACAACACAATAATTAAAAAATACTTCTTATTCTATTTGGCAGCAGGTCAGGATTGAGTGCTCTAAGACTAACTAATAAATTTTAAATAACTTTTGTGTGTGTCTGTTTGTGTGTGTTTTTGTTTCTTTAACGTCAGTCTATTTCCTCGACCATGGCTGATAACCGACGCCAGGGGTGAGTTGCACCCCACTATCCTGGAAATTGTGCCGAACCCCTGCCCTTCTGTAAGAAGGGGTGGGGATAATCAACGTGGGGATAATCAACAACCCCAATTGATGTAACATTTACCGTATATACTGAAAAAGTGAAAGGGGAACGCTGGAAATTGAACCAGGTATCCTTTGGTTCAGAGACGCACGTTGTTACCACTGAACCACCAAAGCTCTTTTAAATAACTTAGATAAGAAAATTTAACTAAAACAACTAGCTGTACATTATTTAGTACGTACTTATCTCAGAAAGGGACATAAAATGCTGTTTTTACGGAAATGTCTCAAAAAATGCACACCTAAAGGTTGAGAAATTGCACTGATCGTTCCGTTATATGTATAAACCGGCCGAGAAAAAAAATGTACGAGGTATTATGTTAATGGACACCGTTACACAATCACTTAAACTAGTATAAAATACCAAACGTACAACTTTTATTAAAAGTGCTTAGCAGCAAATACGTTGTTAGCAAATTTTTGTAAGAATGTGTTCCCATAAGTAAAACAGTTAAATAATTGATGAGGACATACCACAGAATAATTTGTGGTTAAAAACTATTCATGTTTACATACACATGTGAGAAATTATAGATTTTCGTGTTGAATCGCGTCTAGAATTAATTAAAACTTGTGCCAGCTTTGGCAAACTTACATCCCAATTGAGCAAGCTGACAAGTTCCAGCGAATGTGATATGATTCCAACAGTATGGAGCACCAGCACATTACCAAATCAATGTCCGGCAGTATCCCGACTTAGTATTTCCAAATCCATGGATAGGGAGGCGAGGAGCGTTAGAATGCCCAGCAAGATCACCTAATCTTACGCTATTAGATTTTTCTTACGAGGATATGTACAATGTGTGCTATACAAAGCTAAACCCCTTCAATTAACTAAGTTAAGAAGAAGAAGAATAGCGATTATGTCGCTCAAGACTCAGATGTTGATTAACGTTAGAAGATGTTTATATTTACAATCAGAACGCTGTGTTTAAGGGATGCATTTTAAACATCACCTATACAAAGATTTACTTGTTTTCTTATTATTAAGGATAAAATGAGATTGGATGCTAATTTTTAATTTTTAATGAGGCATAACAAGCCCCCACTTCCTATTTAAAAATTTGGGGGTTGAATCTGTTCCTTAAATGAGGATGAATTTAGCGGTGAAATTTTCACGTTGCAGGATTTCATTTCTTTATCTAAAATTAACGTATTTTGGAATTCTTAATAAATATGGACAATAATTGAGATATTGAATTTATTCCATTCGCCTGTCTGGCACTATACAGCGTGGCGCATTGAAAACGAAACAGATCGATTTGCGTCCAGAGAAATTATTTTTTTAAGAAACGCTGAAACACGTCAATTTTAATATTGAGAGGGACATGTTTTGACATAAAACTCAACTTTGTCGCATCAACCCCTTAAGGGTGGTGATACAAACCCTTATATTTTAAATAGGGAACATGGGCCTAGTGTTACATCATTTGAAAGCATTTTTTCTTCTGAATTCAGCGCACAAATTTTTTGGAAATTTTATCAACTCGTTTAAAAATTATTCACAGTTGGAGTTGCAAAAACGTATTTCATTCATTGTGATAAGAAATGCTCTAATTAGTCACTTTTTCGTTAAATAAAAACTAAAAAACAAAACCAACCGTTCAAAAATGTTTATTCAGTTAAGTAAGTATTCAAATTGTTGACCACCAGCTTCGATACAAAAGTACAAATTTTGTTCAAAACGAGCTCTGACATTCTGGAGCATTTGTGGAGTTATTAGACGCCATTCTTCAACAATGCGTCATCGTAATTTCTCCAGAGACTCCGGTTCTGTTGCGTAAATTCTACTCTTTAAATGGCCCCATAGAAAAAAGTCTAAATAAGTTAAAACAGGTGATCTAGGGGGCCACTCAATGGCACCACTACGCCCAATCCATTGTCCTGGAAATTCTCTGCTCAAAAGCTCCCTGGTACGTTGTGAAAGTGCGGAGAAGCTTCATCTTGTTGAAACACTAATTGATTTTCTTGATAGCGATCATCATTTTCAACAATGTCAATTAGTAAAGGGTAAACGATATATTCTAGTAACTCCAAATACGTTTCGCCACTCAAATTGCCATTAAGAAAAATTATCCGATTAAACGTTCTCCAAAAGTTCCAGTCCAGACATTCAATTTCTGTGGAGTTTGAGTGTGGACTCCGTGAAAATTTCTTGGATTATTATCTGCCCAATAACGACAATTATGACGATGGACTGTAGAGTTTAATAAAAACGTACACTTGTCTGAAAAACAGATATTGAACAGAAAGTTCCCGTTATCAGCTATTCGTGCAGTCATAACTTCACAAAACTCCAGCCGCCGATTAAAATCATCTTTATTCAGTTGTTGTACAAGATCAATTCAATACGGGTGAAATTTATGATGCTACAATTTTCGCTGAATAGTTTTTCTTTTGATGTTTGAAAAAGTGGCCAATTTTCTCGTGCTCAAAGTTGGGTCTGCAGCAATTTGTCCTAAAACTTCAATCTCAGTACTCTCATTTCTAACCGGAAAATCACGTTCAGCATCCCGTTTTTTGTTGGCTACTGAACCACTTTGTCGAAACTTTGAAACTAACTCCAACATGTATTTTCTGTTAACATGTCTGTTCGGATGTCGTTCATTAAACAAATTTGCGGTACGATTTGCACAGTCATCGTTTTTGAAAAAAAGAGTAATTATTTCAACTCTTTCTTCTACAGAATACAGCATTGTGAAATTAATTTTCGGTAGTACTATCAAGTATCAAACCGACCGATAAACTGAAATAATATACCGCATTTCTCTCATTCCGATTATAAATGTTCTGATAGTCAATTTTTTGTTTACAAACCAACAAACCATTGACTATCAGCACATTTCTTATCGGAATGAGTGAAATGCGTTTTTGCATCTTCAAATGTGAATAATTTTTAAACGAGTTGATAAAACTTCCAAAAAATTAGTGCGCTGAATTCAGAAAAGAAAGAGCTTTTAATGATGTAACACTCGACCCATGTTCCCTATTTAAAATATAAGGGTTGTTATCACCACCCTTAAGGGGTTGATGTGACAAAGTTGAGCTTTATGTCAAAACATGTCCTCCTCAATACTAAAATTGACGTGTTTCAGCGTTTCTTAAAAAAAATAATTTTCTGGACGCAAATCGGTTTGTTTCGTTTGCAATGCGTCACCCTATATATAGGATTTTAAATGTATTTGTTAAAAATGCGTATAGACTTTGATGATCGGTCTTGCAGCATCAGTTCCGGTTAAATAGTTACGTGGAAGAACATAGGTATAGTAATCATTTTGAACCTCAGTACATGCTTCAATATTTCTTGTAAAAGATTTGTTTAACTAATACGTTTACTATTATTATTTTACCAATAGCAACTAATAATATACTGTAAGAACCCAATGTCTTTTCAGAAAATGGAATTTGAGTTTGACAGTACAGAATATATTGCCATCTATTTCGTTTTTCTTAATCTTCAGTTTTGTTTTAATGGTAAGTCAAGTAGGTATAAATTATGCTGATAACAGTTCAATCATTTACAGTAAAAAGTCTTTTTAGATCCTAAAATAAGTATTTTTACTTTGTTTTATTTAACATATTTCCTTGCCAAATATTTATAAAACAAAACTTTATTGGTATAGAACTTAAGGTGTAGTCAAGGTTTCTAAAATAAGCATCGAAAAGCGTTGGTTCCCCTTTCAGTACAAATTCAGGCCCTTTTGTAAACACTACTTGTTGCCTTAAGGCCTTAAGGCTTTCGTTTACATAACTGTGACGGCTACGGAAAAGCGCGATTTCAAATATAAATGACGTCGTTTGAACGCTCTTGGAAATTGTCCCTTACAAATTTTACAAAAAAACAAAATTATGTATAGTGTGTTAGATTAAAAACAGGATGTTTATTGGCTGCACTATATTTTAATTAATATCCCCCCTTTATATTTATTGATTCTACAATTATGCCTAACCTTATGAGTATCTATAATAAAGTTTTTAATTATAAAATTTTAATTTTATTTTAAAAATTCAATTTGCAACTGTATTAAAATGTCATAAAATGTGGGAAGAATTATGAACTTAAAAGTATACAACTGGGGGTTATAGCGTCAAAATTGTACTGACCATGAACATAAATTACGGCACAAAATGAATTGGAGTTACCTTTATGTGACAAAAACTTCGGGACGCAGCAAATGGGTTACAGTAGCAAATTTTCAAAGGTTTTGTTACACATTGCGCAATTGACCTTATCCCCCAAGCATATCATTAAATCCGTTTAAAATATTTATGGTAAATTTAACTAGCTCGTTTTTAAAAACAGTTTACTCTAAGGCATCTGAATTTTTTTTATCAATTGAATATAAAAATGCACTCAAACCGAGTGAAGGTTAGAAACAATGACAACGAAAAAATAATTTATTATATTCATCTTTTTTTATTTTATTAAACTTTATACCGCATTAAAATGCCCTTTTTTAACAACAGCAAACGCCAGCTAAGGCATTTTTCAAATTCTGTCAAATTTTATTCCCTAAAAACCGGGATTACAAAGGTTCAGCAAGTATCCTATATGTATGAGTATCTTTTTTATTTGAAGGGCCACAAGACTGGATACCTTAGAGAAAAGTTGCGTAATTATAATCCCATCAAAATGTCATTCAAAAAATGCGGTTCTCAAAATATTGGAAAAAAACTGACATTTTCATCCGGTTTATATTTTTTTCGCATGACAGATTTGGTATTACCAGCACCATCTTCTGTTTTTCTAACGGCAGCCATATTGAAACTTTACATGCTTAGATAGGAAAAAAAGAGGAATCCAACGATACATCAAACTTACTACTTTACTAAAAAAACAAACCCCTAAAAACATATTTTTAATTTTTATCAATTAAACTTATGTGGTATAGTTGTAAACAATTGAAGAAACAATAAACAAAAACAAATAACAAATAAATAACAAACGTAAACAATTAAACAAAACATTTGAATACTGAGACTGTCTACCCTTATTTTGTAGGCAGTTGTTGCAGCGGTTAGGGGAATTATCAATAGCGCTCCTAATAGGCCTTCGCGACAATGTTATTTTTTCCCTACGAACTTCCCCTTCCAATTTTTCAATACTATCGTAGTTGCAATTGTAGATCATATTATTCAAATAACCCCATAGGAAAAAGTCAAGGGGTGTAAGAGCTGGTGATGTTGCTGGCCATAGCACTATTCCGTTGGTTCCTATCCACCTTCCCGAAAATTCTTGGGCCAGATGTGCTCTGACAATCCGGCTGTTGTGGACAGGAATACCATCTTAATTAAACCAGAGGATTTATCGCAATGATTTTGAGGTATTCAAGTATCTCTGACCGTTTACATTTTTATTATAATAATTGGCCTAACCACATACTTGTTCATCAAAAAGGTCGCACCATAAATTAAATCCAAATTTTATGTGTTTAATTTGTTGCATTAAATGATAATTTTCCTGACGCCCTAATACCTCGTGGGTCTATTAAAAACACTACAATTCATAAATTTAGACAAAAGGTTGTACGAAGGAATTTTTCATCATTTTCTTTTTTATTTAAAAACCAAGTAGAAAATGTAGAGCGTCACATTGATCGCCATTTAATGTGTGACTACATCTCTTTTGGGACGGTTTTGTATTTATTTTTGTGCAAAACGCGAATTGTTGTTACACTTGAAACAGAAATTATAGATAGCTCTCGCGATGATGTAAGATTATTTACTTATACGCTGCCAGAACATTTATTTTAGCTACCTTATTAATGCCCCGTATTTTATTTGCCTTAGAAAAAAAAAATGTGCTCGTAAACATGTTGGGAAATCTTTTCAAATTTTTAATTTTCTACAGTTTTTAGTGCATTCCGATTACAAGCAATGTAGATAAAAAACATATCATACGTTTCGTCTGCACTGTAACTGTCCATAATCTTGCTGATATTTTAATGAAAGTAGGAATAAATAATACGTCAAGCACAACGTCACCTCATAACGTAACTGCTATCTAATAAAAAACAGTTTGATTGATAAAAAATATGTTTTTATGTTTCTTCTTAACTAAAGTACTATGTTTGATACATTTTTTAGTGCATTCCGATTACAAGCAATGTAGATAAAAAAACATATCATACGTTTCGTCTGCACTGTAACTGTCCATAATCTTGCTGATATTTTACTGAAAGTAGGAATAAATAATACGTCAAGCACAACGTCAACTCATAACGTAACTGCTATCTAATAAAAAACAGTTTGATTGATAAAAAAGATATTTTTATGTTTCTTCTTAACTGAAGTACTATGTTTGATACATTGTTGGATTTCCTAATTTTCTTTCCATCTAACCATGTAAAGTTCCAATATAGCAGCCATTAAAAAATAAAATATGGTGGTGGTAACTCAAAATCTAGTAAACGAAAAAAATCATAAATTGGATGAAAATGTAGATAAAAATGTATTTTTACATGAGCAACTTACTTCTTTTAAGAATGCCCAGGTATAACAAAGTTACAATGATTCTTGGTTTTGACACAGATTTCCAGTTTGTTTTTCAATTATTTTGAGAACCGCTGATTTTTTTTCTCCATTTTTTGGATGAAATTTTATTCGAATGAATTATAATTGAGCAACTTCTTTTTTATTTAAACGACCTTCTAGCTGTTTAAATAAACAAAGTTACACATGCAAACAAGGATACTTCGTGCACCATATATGTATATATATATGTATATATATATATATATATATATATATATATATATATATATATATATATATATATACATATTTATATATATATATATATATATATATATATATATATATATATATATATATATATATATATATATATATATATACTTTGATACGCATCTAATATTTGCGATTGCCTATTTGGGAAAATGATTTTTCTTTGGGTATAATAGAAAATGTTATCTGTAAATCCGCCTTTTTAAAAATGATATTAAAGCTTCGGGTTTCAAACGGTTAGGAGGCAGCTTTTTTGTCTGATTTTTTTTTAAATTCAAAGTTCGCTTCAGCCGAAGAATTTGATTACGGAGATAAAATATGATCACAGATCGAAATTCATCGCCTATTTCAAGACAAATTTCTTATTTGCCAACTATATCCCAAGCGAGAGTTAGTAAAATTAAAAAAAAACATTTCGTTAATTTGGACATGTAAGGTAGATACAAGAAAGCCTGAAAATTCACTGAGTAATAATACCAAATTCGATATAATGCTTAAGTTTGAAGAAAACTCACACACTTCGAGTCGACACGCTGCCACAACATTGGATATTTTTTTTTGTTCCCTCAGGGCTCGTCCGCGGCCTTGCCGCCCCGATAGCACCGCAACCCTTAGTTGATTGTGCAAAAATTGGATATTAGCCATTCGTCGTATATTTAAATATTAAAAAAACAACAAAAAGCATCCCTATAAATTGGTACAAACTCAGGAGCTTCTCTCAACATCTTTTTGAGAGGAAATGTAAGATAACCGTGTTATCCAAGTAAGACATGTTGTGTTTTCTAATGAGTACAGTTTTACACCTCACGACTGTGCTAATCGTCAAAATTCTCGCTACTTATTTAAATGAAAGCTATACTGGATGAGATAACAACATATGCAATAATCCAGAAAAGGTTAATGTTTGGGAAGGAATAGTTGTAAACCATATCCTTGTCCCTTTTATATTGACGGTAATTTAAAACGAGATAATTATTTAGCATCGCTTCCAAATAATGTCGTGCCAATTTCGAAAAGTTATATTCTGATCGAGAAAACCCACAACCTCCAGCGAATGTGATATATTTTCAGCAAGATGGAGCACCAGCATATTACCAAATCATTGTTCAGCAGTACATGGACTTAATATTTTCAAATCGGTGGATAGGTAGGCGATAATCGTTATAATGGACAGCATGATCACCAGATCTTACGTTATTAGACATTTTATTATCGGAATAGGTGAAAAGTATAGTATACAAAACTAAACCATGCGAATTAACTGACTTAAGAAAAAAAATAGCGATAGCGACTGGATCGGTCACGCCTCGGATGTTAATTAACGTTAGAAAACATTTTTATTCACGATTGGCATGCTGCCAAGACGCCCAAGGCAGCAATTTTGAACATCTCCTTTATTAAAATTAGTTTTTTTTGTTATTATCAAGAATGTAACATGATTAGTTATTAATTTTTAATGTGTTGTAGCAAACTTTCTCAACCAGATGAACTTCTTATTTTTACTCTTAATTTTTGCAACAAATTTTAAAACCGTATCATTTTGAATGGGGAATGAAGAGACTTATCAAATGAGACATCACAAGCCCCCTACTTCTTATTTAAAAATTTGGGAGTTGCAACTGTCACTCGAAGGGGGTTCGATGTAAGGTGCAACGGTCTTTCAGGCCGAAATGTAAGCCATCTTGCACTGCGTGCGAGAGAACAAGACGTGGAGCTACACCAACAAGCGGATCCTCGTAGCCACAGACAGCCAGGCAACGCTTAAGGCTCTAAGTAGCCCAATGGTAAATTACAGGTTGGTAAGTCAATGCCGAGCCGAGACGAGCAACCTGGCTGGGCAGATGATGTCACCCACATCTGGGTGCCCTGTCACTCGGGGGGTCAAAGGCAATGAAGAAGCCGACAGTCACGCGAAGAGAGGGTCAGCAGAACCATTTATGGGACCAGAACTGGTTCTGGGCGTGATGAAGAGCACTGCCAGTGGATCTATTATGTTCTGGGTCAGAAAAGAACATAAGGTGTACTGGGCTCAGATATGGGAAGTCAGTAATTGACGAACCCAGTTCAAAACGAGCTGTGGAGCTGCAAAACTTTAGCAGGGGACAGCTCAGAAACATAACAGGACTTTTCACGGAACACACGGTATAACACCTGCATAAAATGGGGCGGTTCTAGGGGGACCTGGCATGCAGACTCTGCGGCGATGGGAAGGAATCAGCCCAGCACATCTTGTGCGAGTGTAAAGTTCTGGATCGCAAAAGACAACTGACATACCACCCTACCAATTTCTGCGCAGACTAGTTCAAGGCACAGTGATTTTGGAATTGGTGGAGTAGAAAACAAAGGGCATGCACAATAAGCTATAGGCTGCGGTGCTATCGGGGAGGCATAGACGCGGACGAGCCCTAAGGGAAAAAAGGTCAAGTTTTAACATTACAGGATGTCATTTTTTTTAATCTAAAATTGACGGGTTTCGAAAATCTTTATAAACATGTAGAATAATTGTTTTTTTTTTTTTTTTTGAATGAAACTATTTTACTAAGCATGGCATGTCTGATTTTATAAATGCATTAGTTTAGTTCCTGCAGATTAAGTTGCTAATATTTTATAACTCAGTAGCTGTAAATTGTATTGGATGGAAATTTTAATGCTCAATGTACTGTTTCTTAAAAAATATTAAAGGTTTATGAAGAGAACAGGTATTTTATAAATAATGAAATCTTACTAGTTACTGTAAGTGAATGGTAAACACGAAGCAACGTGCCGTCACCTAGTTGTGAAACCAAGTAGTATGTTATCAGCCAGCTCTAAATAACACAAAGTGTTAAAAAATAGAGACTGTATACAACCAGCTAACAATTTAGTAAGCGCTGGCCAATTTCTACCCTAATATAGGGACAAAGTATGTAAGGCTAGATATATTCTCGCCATAATTAGAACCCTAGACTGGTTTCGCTCTAATTAGAGCTCTTCAGTACGGCATACTAATTGCAGTGAAAATAAACCTATAAAGTAATAGGGCTATGGTAGCCAGTCTTCCAACACCAAGTGAGTGGTAGACACGAAGCAACGTGCCACCACCTAGTTGCGGGACCAAGTAGTATATTGTCATGCCAGCTCCAAATAACACAAAGTTTAAAAAATAGAGACTGTATACAACCAACTAACAATTTAGTAAATTGTCAGCCCTGGCCAATTTGTGACAACATACTACTTGGTTCCGCAACTAGGTGGCGGCACGTTGCTTCATGTCTACCACTTGCTTAGTCTTAGAAGGCTGGCTACCATAGCCGTATTACTTTATAGGTGTATTTTCGCTACAATCAGTATGCCGTACTGAAGAGCGCTAATTAGAGCGAAACCGGTCTACGGTTCTAATTGTAGCGAGAATACCTCTAGCCTTATTAATTACTTTTAGTGTATAGGTTGGCAATAACTCACTTGCTGCGTCCCAAATTTTTTTGGCATTACAAATATCTCTAAAATCGAGATTCTATGAAAATGTTAGTTTTTATATCTGCCGTTTGATAGGATGCCGTTACAACTGTTGAATTTGTGATATTTTGTATAAAAAACCCTACAGCGTATAACAAATTTTTAACTAAGCAAGTAAAGCAGTAGCTTAAAGAACACAATTTTTAAAATAACATAGAAATCTCCCTGCAAGATTTTAAATAAAAACTAGCCTTTCACATGGTAATTTTATTGGATCTGACAAGCTAAATTCTCTACTAATTGTCTACTAAATTGACCAAAGTGGGCTTTTGGTCTACTAACGGAGCTGTTGTTAGTGTAAATGAAACTTACCGCTTTCTCGTGTCCAGTAGTTGATCGCCTTTGGTGAAGCTTCGACATGACATTGCAGGGACACGTCTGTGTTGACCGGTGCGCCTACCAACTGGTTTGGGACTTGAATAAGTGGATGAACTGCAACAGAACAAGTAGGTGGTTAATCCTCAACCCTCAATCTCCTCCATGTACTATCTTCTACCTCAATTCTCTATTCTCTACCCTATATATCCGTACACGCATCATTCGTCAACAACATTGGACGTCAGTAGCACTGTCCACAAGTCCACAACCTATCACTCTATAAATGTGCCAACGGGAGGGTTGTAACGCTAAAGGGGTGACTGTGAGTGTGAACAGGCTGCCTCGATTGCCTCAATTGCCTCAAATCAACCGAACGCTACGCCAATTCTGAATACGTGGATCCAACGCATCTGACCCTTACCTCGCATAAATATCGAAAGCTTTTTTATCCTGTTATCAATGATTTTGAAATATAAATTCTTTTACAAATATAAATTGATTTCTTTACTGTTTTAGCGACTAAAACTCATGCAGATGTATCGCGGATTATTTAGTTTGTTGCATACAGAACGTAAAGGGGATAAGATGCTGCTTTAATTTGTCATATTCATGATTTTGTATGTAAGCAGCTATGCACTCAGGATGGAGAATTTTTATCTGAAGTTTCTGTTTTAGAATTATAAATTACAGAATAAATTGAAATCATCATCAACACAATCTATCAACGATGTCGCCATTTAGTTGGAAAGTTAAATATTTGGTGCCAGATCATTTGTATGAAAATTCACTACTATAACGCACTTTCTGCGTCCAGACTTTTTTATGGTTAGTAGACTTGGTCAGACGACTCTGTACACTTATAATCTTATACAGGTTGCATTTTCGCGGGTTCTCTGTTTTTATAATAGTAATACTTTTACTTCTGATAAGCTCGCCGGGCAGTTATCTCGATCTGTGTTTCTCAATCAGTCGAAAAAGTTTATATATATATATATATATATATATATATATATATATATATATATATATATATATATATATATACATACATATATATATATATATATATATATATATATATATATATAATACTATGAAATATTATCTTCACTTTCATAGACAAATTCAAAGATACCTTATAGCAATATAAATTTAACAATCATATTATTTAAAGATTAGGTTATAAAAATTTTTCACATATTTAGTGAGCGTATTAATTTGTTATCGTTACTTATAAGTTGCTCTCATGTCAAAAAAGATAAATTAAATTGGAACTTATTGAAATTATTATATTAATTCAATAATGTTAGAAGACTCAATAATAAAAGGTATGAATGGATTAAAATGAAAAAATTCGGGACGCAGCAAGTGCGTTATGGTAGTGAATTTTCATAAAAATCTTTTTAATAACAAATGTTTAGTATCTTCATCTGCTAAAATGGTTTGTAAAAATTCATTGAATTTTTTCTCAAAGTCACCTACGGTTATTAAATTTTAAAGATATTTTATGGTTTTATACACCCAGGACCCTTTCTCTTTATGTTATTTTTATTAAATTTGACTGCAGTGCTGTCTACATGCCAGGAGCATAACAGCCTTTTTTCAACTGGCCCCATTACAAGACATCAAGCATTAAAATATGTGTCGGTAATATCTGACATAAAAATTTTAGCATTAATTTCTCCTACATTTTTTATAGGTAAAAAAAAGTGACATAAATAGCAGTCTCCTTTCTGTTTGAAAACCTAAAGGCCACAGGAAACCCTAATCTATTTTCATCTAGCACAAGCAAAGTTGTCAACTCAAAGTCACAGCTATTTAAGCCATGAGTCCCTCAATTGTTATAGCATTATTTCCAAAATCTAATAAAATTTTTCTTTGAACTACGTTCATAATTATTAAACAAAAATCACTATTTTCAAAACCACTTAATATTTGTCCTTGAGGCTTATACAATAAAAAGTCTGGACGCAGCAATTGCGTTGTGGTAGAGAATTTTCATACATATGTTTAAAACAGGAAATATGTGTTTTTTAAAGGAAGCAGGTATAAAATTTGGTTACCAGTATGACCTATTATCATCAAAATAACTTTATTGCTTGAAAATGTACAAAAATGTTTCGAAAATAAACTTAAAATGTTCCTGAAAAAACTAGTTTTCTGGCCAACGAACCTTATAGGTTAATAGTAAATTGAGCTATTCAAATTTGAAGCATTTAATAAAAATTCGCTACCATAACCCACTTGCTGCGTCCCGAATTTATTTTCTTACAAACATGCATTATAATTAACGTGGTCGAAATCAGATACTTAAAAGTCAGCTCAGAACTGGCATGGACGGGGGTATCCGACTATCTATAAAGAAATTCTGGATGCAGCAAGTGCGCAATGGTAGAGAATTTTAATTAAATGCTTCATATTTGAAAAGCTTAATTTGCTTTAACCTATAAGGGTGACCAAGAAACGGTTTTTTTCGGCAACACTTTAAGTTTACTTTCGGAAATTTTTGTACGTATTCAAACAATAAAGTTATTTTGATGAAACATGGCACATTGTTTTTACTATATAGGTTATACTGGTAACCAAAATGCCTGCTTTCTTAAAGAAAAAAAATTCGGGACGCAGCAAGTGCGTTATGGTAGTGAATTTTCATAAAAATCTTTTTAATAACAAATATGTGTGTTTTTTTAAGAAAGCAGGCATCAAATTTGGTTACCAGTATAACCTATATAGTAAAAACAATGTGCCATGTTCCATTAAAATATCTTTATTGTGTGAAAATGTACAAAAATTTCCAAAAGTAAACTTAAAATGTTCCCGAAAAAACACGTTTCTTGGTCAACCTTATAGGTTAATAGCAAATTGAGCTGTTCAAATATGAAACATTTGATCAAAATTCGCTACCATAACGCACTTGCTGCGTCCAGAATTTATTTTCTTACAAATATGCATTATATTTCGATGGAAAATGCAAAAATGCAATAACATAAGGCGTGTTTGATTAAAAAAAGGAAATTTGTATCACCAACGACTTATGGGCCACCCTGTGATTGCAGAAATATTATTTTAAGATGTAGCTCAAGACACCCTATAATTAATATATACAAATTTTCTTCATATCTTATATAATAACGGATATATTGAGCTTTATAAATTTTTTACGAAAATTCGACAAAAATTATATACCATTAAATGATAAACTCTATAGCTAAGGCTACTGCCAAGCATCAGAGAAAGGGTCTATATGAAATGAATTTTCTGCAAATATTTTAGTAAAATGAAGGACTATGACGGTTGAAACTAAGACTTTAGGGTTTGTAAAACAACCTTCTTGAGACATTTTATTTCTATAGCCCGTATTAGATTTAAGTTATTTGCCTAAATGTTGCCAATTTTGACATTTTAAATCGCCACTTTGACGTTTTGAGGAAAACCCCAATTTATTTATTTAAATGCCTATAACTTTTTTGTCTTTTGACCTACATAGCTAAATTTTGGTAGGTAACTTACCTATAAGGATGTAAATCTGCGTGCCAAATTTGGTTGCCCTTACTTTGTAAATTCCGGAGATATAAATTTTTTTCAAAAGAAAACACAAAATTTTCCGGGAAAACCTAGGCAGATTTTCCTGACTAACGAACTCATCCAAGCCATTTGCAAAAGGAATTTTTTCACCAAATTTGATCAAAATCGGCCCATTATTTTTTGAGTTATCGGTATGATACATATATATATATATATATATATATATATATATATATATATATATATATATATATATATATATATATATATATATATATATATATATATATATATATATATATATATATATATATATATATATATATATATATATATATATATATATATAAACATATAAAAATTGAAACTGACCCCGGATATGTTTTCTGGGGGGCCTAATTAGCGTTCATTTGAAGAAATTTTTTCAAAATTCAAAAGTCGGGATCTCCTCAGTAGTGAATTTTTTTTAAGAAAATTCACTAAAAAGACAAAGGCATGTTTTTCTATCCATTTAATCTAAAAAACTTCAAATTTGTTTACACATTATATTGAATTGGAATATCTTAAAACATATAGATAAAATGTTTAATAATGATGATATCCCGGAGAAACAGATTAAATGACATAGTTTATAAATCAATAGAATTTATTCCTCTGCTGGCGGCAAGTTTATCCAAAAGTTTTTTCTATTGCCAGGAAGTGTCCCACTAAGAGTTTTAGAATGTTGTCTGTCTTTTCTTTAGAAAAACCACATGGCTGAGCTAGTGTTTCCACATGTGAAAGAAAAATATTTTTTGCATACTTCGTTTTAAAAGAAAATGAAGTTTTTTTGCTTCATGTCCACCTTGCGAAGAAGTTTTGTACATGATATAATATTTTACTCTTTCTACTTTTACTTGTTACATGTGCGGACATAGTACAAGTAAAAATACTTCGCAGTATGTAAGACTAGATGCATTCTCGCAACAATTAGAACCGTAGACCGGTTTCGCTCTCATTAGAGCTCTTCTACAGCATACTAATTGTAGCAAAAACGCACCAAACGTAATACGGCTATAGTATAGCCAGCCTTAAAATACTATGTGAGTGGTGGACGTGCCACCACCTAGTTGCGGAACCAAGTAGTATGTTGTCACGCCAGCTCCAAATAACACAAAGTGTTAAAAAAATAGAGACAATATACAACTAACTAACAATTTAGAAAATTGTCAGCCCTGGTCCATTTCTACCCCAATATAGGGACAAAGTATGTAATACTAGATGCATTCTCGCAACAATTAGAACCGTAGACCAGTTTCGTTCTCATTAGACCTCTTCAGTACGGCATACTAATTGTAGCAAAAATGCACCAAAAGTAATACGGCTATAGTATAGCCAGCCTTAAAATACTAAGTGAGTGGTGGACGTGCCGCCACCTAATTGCGGAACCAAGTAGTATGTTGTCACGCCAGCTCCAAACAACACAAAGTGTTAAAAAAATAGACACTGTATACAACTAACTAACAATTTAGAAAATTGTCAGCCCTGGTCCATTTCTTCCCCAATATAGGGACAAAGTATGTAAGACTAGATGCATTCTCGCAACAATTAGAACCGTAGACCGGTTTCGCTCTCATTAGAGCTCTTCAGTACGGCATACTAATTGTAGCAAAAATGCTATATATAAAAAGTCTGAAACTGACCTCGGATTTGGGTTCCAGGGGTCCTAAATAGCGCACATTTGAAGAAAAATTTTTCAAAATTAAAAAATCGGAATCTCCTCATTAGTGAATTTTTTTTTAAAGAAAATTCACTAAAAAGCATTGAGCAACTAGTTTCAAAGACGCAATATACATGTTTTCTTAAAGAAAATCTACCTTTTTTGGCCATAGAAAATAAAGACACAGGGGAGATTGGTATATTCAGAAACGAAACTACCCTGAATTAGATTCGGAATGACTCACACCATAATTTTTCAAGATAGATGTAACAAAGAATTGTCATACAATATGACCTGACCTGACCTGGCCTTATCTGATCTGAGTGTAATGGTTACCCTGAATGCTTAGTACATAAACTGAACAAGTTTTTCACAATATATGACTAGTTCAAATTTTTATAATCGATGGGTTAATAAAATTTCCCGTAAGTAAATAAGGTTCGGGACGCAGCAAGTGCGTTATGATAGTGAATTTTCATAAGAATTGTACACTATTAGCAAGATATATTATTAACACTAATTCTTTAAATTTAAATGGACCTTGGAGATCGGTTCTAGAGTCACAGTTAACGATTATTTGGAAAAAAATATGTTTTATATGAAGCTAAAAAATTAAAATTTGGTCTTAGATATAATATGTAAGTACTGCAAGTGTCTTTAAAAATTTGTGTTACAAATTTAATTAAAGTTACAAAAGTTTTTCAGAAATAATATTTACAAAGCGAATGCATCTGTCAAATTATAAATATGGCAGGTATTTTTCCTTATTACTGACTTGGATGGTTTCTTTTAGTCAACCCATCCACTCTTTGCAAACAATAAACAACAACAAAGGTTTTTAAAACAAATTTGTTGTTATTCGCGAAGTTTATTATGTTATTTTTCTTTAGTTTAGTACCCTTTCCAACACTTATTTACGGTTGCTGTATCCATATTGTTTGAAACGATAAAATATTGAATCTTACTATGTAAGACTGAAAAACAAGGCAACCTCGAAATCATTTTTTGAAAAATATTTAAAAAATGAAGTGAGATAACAATTTAAACATGAATTGAAAATCTTGGTTCGTTGCTTCGTCGCGGGGGTTCTCCTTCCCCTTCTGCATGCCCACAGTCACCCTCAATACATAAACGAGAACAATGTAGACAAGAAAAATTCCTTTGGAGAAACCCCTAAGAAAGTTACGGGACCTGCGGTGAATACAGAGGTTCTGCGTGGGGTAAATAGCATTTTAAGGAGGTATAGCTGCAAAATGGGATAAAGACAGTTTAAAGAGGTCCAACTAAGCTGTTTCTTTCACAATTTCCGCTGACATTTCCTTTTTATATTCTTCTCCGCCCAGCACCCCTATTCACTCTTGGTTCCGTAACTTTCTTGTGGGCTGTTTGCAAGAAATTCTTCATGTGGTTTCGGCATCCAGAAGAGGTTCTAAGCATATTTCTGGAAATATTTTTCTAAACACCCCCCATGTGTTAATCTGCAAATTTACAGAAAATTTTATTTTCTATTTACAAACGTAATGCATCTATGAAATTACGGGTGACAGGTAAGTATTTTCCATATTAATCGCTTGAATGATCGGTTTTAATCAACTCAATCGAACCAGTTTCTGCAAACAAAATAACAAAAAAGGTTTTTTAAAACAAATTTTAAATGATCTGTGAAGCTCGTTGTGTTATTTTTTTAACTTAGTATCTATGCTGCTTTTATATAGGTTTTACTATGTATTATAACTGCAGATTCTAGTCTACGTAGTGGGAAATTGGGTTATCACCATTTGAAATATTTTTATGAAAATTCGCTACTGTAACGCACTTATACTGTTTATATCACAAGATATTAATCAGGTATTAGCTAGTGTTTGTATTCTTATTCGTGTTAACAAATAATAATCTAAACCTGCTTAACCTCTACGTACCCCGTACTCGCAATATTGTATAACGGTAATCTAACTTTTTCTTATATTTCTAGAATGGGATGTATTCTATTCCGTTGTATCCTGCTTATCTATTTTTTATTGTGTGAATTAGATTATACAGGGGTTTGTTGAAACGAGACGTTAAATTTAAAACAAATGTTTTCTGCTCGTGCAGTTTTAAAATAAATTTTTACCAATAAAAGTGAAATAATGAACACCACAGAATCTTTTTGGTTTCGTTATTGGTCACCATTATATTTTATTAATTACAAAAAACTTAACGCGAACTTATCCTATATATTTGTAAAAATACCTTGGTATTCCCTGGACTATAATAATAAAACAAAATTATATTTGCCACGTGTACGTTATTATTATTACTTATTACTATACGGCATCTACGATTCCATCCCATACCACACTAAATATAAATATAATATACCCTTCTTAATGTGAAAACGTAATCGTATGATCATTAGTGAATTTTCGTAGAAAAAATTCACTAATGGGGAGATCCCGATTTTTGAATTTTGAAAAAATGTCAAAAGTCGGGATTTTTTCTACGAAAATTCACTAAAAAGTTAAGTATGGAATTATAAGATATTTAGGATATAACTTCCAATTGGCTAAGGACTGTATTGTGAGAATCTTCTATTAGAGTCTAAACCTATATGGAAAACAAAGTTGGATAACAGGTTAAAATGTTTGTGGATTGAGCAAAATTCTAACACGTACTTAATTTTTTTACACCATGTTATTTTTATAATAGTACTGTATGCGAGAGGCTATTTTTAGAACAACATGTAGGGCTATAATATAAATTAAGTAAAGATTGGAACCTGTGATGAGCACTTGTAAATAAAGTTGGAGAACCCATATCACCACAACACGTTTTTTTTTAAACCTGATCGTTTCACTAACCAAGTTAGCATCATCAGAGGAGGAAACGTTCTGAGAAATACGTTGTAGTGATCAGGGTTCTCCAAGTTTATTTATAATGTAAATGTTAGGAAACAAAAAGATTATCCAATTTGTTACGAACAAAAGAGACAACTATTTAACATGAAAATGTGCAAAATTAATAGCAACTTTTATTACTCAAAAGCAAAATGAAAGAAGATTGGAACCTGCTGTGAGCACTGATAACTACAATTTGGAGAACCCAATTAATCACAATACAGCTTTAGACCTGACGATGGTTTTGCTAGGAAAGTTAGGGTCATCAGACATGAATAAACTATAACTTTTTAGTTTTAGTTTATTCATCATTCTGATGACTTTTCTAGCGAAACGATCGTCAGGTCTAGAACTGTATTGCCATGAATTGGGCTCTCCAAATTGTACTTACTCAAAAGTAGTTACATTTAAGACCAGTTTTGTACTATTGGAATATTTTATAATTATATTCTCAGAAATCAAAAAAATTTATAAGGAGAATTTTTCCGTAAAACTATTAATACAAAAAATTCCCTGTGCAAAAACACTTAAGAAGGCACACTGTTTATACATGTAAAAATTTAAACTGACCCTAGATCTGTAACCTATGGGTCCTAGTTCCCGCTCATTTCAGGAAACTCTTCGACAGTCTCAAAGCCGAGATCTCGTCATAACGAATTTTTAACGGAAATTCGCTAAATACAATTTTCACTTTGGCCAGAATTTCGTGGTATATTAATTACAATCAAAGAATAAAGCAGCAAAAGGCTAACATTATCCAGACGCGATACCTAAAGGAGTTAAGCCCCTTGGGATTCTCCAAGCTATCATCAACCATACCCGCCTGATTTCTCACTTATTGATCGACGAAAATAGAATTCTCTCACAACCTAAACAAGCAGCACTTTCTTAAGAATGATGTAAGCGTTTAGTCTGAACTGTAAACCTTCTCGCAAATAGGACCTTTTTAGTTTTTGAGTTATATCTCTCGTGTTTTTTTATTTTTAATTATAGAGGCCTGTTTAAAAAATTAAAACGCAGCTGCTCTACTTTGGAGGGTAAAAATTTAAATTAGGAAAATGTGTAAATTTCTATAGTATAAAATTCGGAAGGCAATGGCAAACCACCGAGTATATTTATTTTACTGTGGGAAACAGCGACAACCAGGTTAAGCTAAAGTATTGACTTTTTATAACGCAAAAGGTATGGCTGTTAATAACAAGTTTTTGATATTGCACAAGAGTAAATAGAAATTCCCTAGCATGAAGTATATGTAAAACAAATAGTAGCAAAAGGGTGTGGCGGACCTTGAGTGAGACTTGGAGAAAACTTTTTTAAAAACATATTAACAAACTCAGAAACATTGTAAAAAATATTTCTCTTTGGCATTAGGGTATGATGATGAAAACCAGGTATAAGACTAGTACTTTAGGGACACCTACAGAAGAAACTAGAGCCCGATTGCTAACCCAGAAATGAGTATTTATAGATACAAAATCAAATTCTCCAAAACCTGGTTTTCTGCTATATACTACTGTCGGTGACGAAAGGTAACAAAGTAAAAAAATTATTCGGCATATATCGCCTAAGATTTGTACATATGAGTTTTTTGTGGTGATATGAATCTTAAAAATACTCATACCTTTTTGTTAGCATAGCTAGAAATTTTTGAATAAAAAATATTAGTCATTTAGATTTTATTAACAAAGAAGCTTCTAAGTACACTTGGAGAAACCCAATTCACCACAACATATTTCAAAGACCTCACGATCGTTTCGTTGACAATGTCAACATCTTCAGAGGAAGAAAAATTCTAAACTAAAAAACTAGCTCTCGTGTATTTATTTCGCGTCAAGGTACACGAACTAGTCCGAAGTAAAATTGTCGTCCAAGAACGATCGTTTGCTTAATTCATTAGAAAGTATTTTTATATTAAGGTCTATTAAGAACAAAACTTAATTGAATCGTGCGACACCTTTCATTTCAAGTCCTTTATTTTCACTTTGCATTTGACCGCTTAAACACTCCTAATTTGTCTGGTAGAATAATAATTTACTGTCAATAACTCGGCCGGTTTATACATATACTAATCTCTACGTTTGTCTCGACTTAAAGACCCGTTCGTTTGTTTGTATCTATGTAGTCAATATAAATACTTTCACGAAGAATTAAAATCAATATAAATAAAGTTTTTATGTGGTATTTTAGTTGAATTATTTAGCCTTTGTTAGAGTTAACATGGTGAGACAGACACCTAGGTTTAGTTTTCTATTTAAAAAATATAAGTTGAGTTGATGTTGTTTATCTCACAAGATGTCTTTGTCGGCATGATCCAATATCCACATAGTAAATTTCTAGATCAAAAGGGAACGTGCAGATTCCTTAAATAACTTTGTTCCTTTAAACCTATATTAGATAAGGGCTTATAAATTTGTCGACCAGAAGATTAAAAGCAGGTCTTCAACCTCGTAGTTTCACCACACAATAAACAAGCGATTGTTCTTGGACGACAATTTTACTTCGGACTAGTTCGTTTACCTTGACGCGATATAAACACACGGGAGCTAGTTTTTTAGTTTAGAGTTTTTCTTCCTCTGAAGATGTTGACATTGTCAACGAAACGATCGTAAGGTCTCTGGAATATGTGTTGTGGTGATATGGGTTTCTCCAAGTGTACTTATAAGTGCTCATCACAGGTTCCAGTTTAACATAGTAAAGAAGCTTCTCTGGTTTAATAAGGATAAAATCAAGCGCTTTCGAAATACCTTAGATTTCAACAGCAGCTGCTACATTATTTTCGTAATAGTTTTCATATCATACATCTATTTTATAATTTATTTATGATTTCTTTATTCTAATTATTCTACAGTGTATCTATACAATTAGGTTTGGAACTTGTGCAGTCTATTAAAACAATTTGTATCGTATTATATTTTGCTTCCATAACGTCGTTCTATTTCCGCGACTATGTATGTCACCTCAGTATCCTAAAAATTTTGTCGAACCACTGCTGTTTTGAAAGGAGGGTAGGGATATCTAAGCTGCCCAATGAAAACGGGACAGGCGGTTTTATCCCACTTTCGAAGAGTGGAACGTGCAGCCATTCAAAATGATCAAGTATAATGTCACAACATCGGTTGACGTTAATTTTACAGGTACTGAAAAACCAAAAAGGAGCCCTGGAAATCGAACGCAGTACGCTTCGGTTCAGAGGCACACGTTCTTACCCCTGGATCACTGAGGCTGCTGGTACAAGTTAAAGCATGTTTTGCCTAAAATTAATTGACATCGTCCTTGTGAGTGACAATTTTTAAACACCAGGATTAAAAGTTGGCAATGTTTCCTTTAGTCCATCATGTTAATAAATAAATATGGTGCATATTCACCTCCTAGTAGGCGCCTCTCATAATTTACAATGACAATGACCCTGTTCTTGTCAAAATCGCGTTTCGTTGTCATTAGTGGTTTTGATAAGATTTTGTACAAAATAACCTCAAGTATGCCTTGTTAGTGAATTTTCGTAGAAAAAATTCACTAAAGAAAAATTCCTCACTTTTGAATTTTGAAAAAAAAATTGCAAATGAGCGCGAACTAGGACCCCTACAACCCATATCCGGGGTCAGTTTCACTTTTAATTGTTTATATATATATATATATATATATATATATATATATATATATATATATATATATATATATATATATATATATATATATATATATATATATATATATATATACAGGGTCGCTGATAAGTCTGGAAACGGTCGATTATCCGGGAAAATATACAAGGTGTCGAAAAAAGTTTTATACAAAAGTTTTTGGGTTCTTCAATGTCTACTAGGCGGTGATAATTTTATTTATACAGGGTTGGTCATACAGGCGTGGCACACCAATATTAATTTTTTTTAATGGAACACCCTATATATTATTCGATATTTCAATCCTTCTCTTAATTTTGAGCAACATTTATGAGAAGCATAATGTACCTAAACTCAATCGTTTCCGGGTAAAAAAATAAATAAAAATAAACGCTACTGTTTTTAAAATCTATTGGATGAAGAACAAAAATAAATGAAAAGTAGAATATCTCTTGAAAACAATCTGTGAGTGTGAAAAGAACCGGTTGCGATGTTTTTAACATTGTTTGGAATCCCAAGATAAGATAAGATGCCCATCAGAAACGCAGTATTATTCTTTTGTTTTAAAATGTTTCCAGGACAACGAATGTCAAACATTCATTCAGTGTCAACAGTATTGAAACATTAGTAATTTAGTGTCAACAGTTTTTGTGCAAAATGGCAAGTTTAAGTGAAACCGAACGTATCGAAATTTTAATGATGATAGGGTACGGTGATAGAACACGAAGTTTTGCTCAAGTGGTGATTATGTTCAATGAGTTGCATCCTGAGCGGGAATCGATCTCCAAATCCACAGTTTCGAAAACTTTGCATCGTTTTCACGAAACTGGCGGTGTCAAGGATAAACCTAGAACTGGAAGGCCAGTAACCGTTACAAATGAAGAAAATTCTTTGAATGTAATATTGGATGTGGTGGAAAATCCGAAAACTTCGGCACAGCAATTGGCTTTAAATCACAATATGAGTCGATATTTAATTCAAAAGATTACGAAGCGGGAAAAGTTCCGTCCATATAAAATTCATTTATTGCAAGAACTGAGTGAAGACGATTTTGATCGCAGAATCGAGTTCTGTGAACTTATTATGGAGAAGTTACGCCAAAATTTTAACTTTGCCAACCACATTTTGTTTTCCGACGAATCTACATTTTGTTTGAATGGACAAGTCAACCGACACAACTGTAGGTACTGGTCAGACGAAAACCCACATTGGATGGAACAAATTCACACCCAAAGACCGCAAAAAGTAAATGTTTGGTGTGCTATTATTGGTGGACATATCATAGGACCTTATTTTATACACGGTAATTTGAACTCTGCTCGATATTTGACACTTTTGCAAGAATCAATTGTTCCAGACGTTAGTCGATTATTTCCGAACAATAACGACCCAAATCTACCAGCGGAAGAAATATGGTTTCAGCAGGATGGGGCATCCCCTCATTTTGGAATTGAGGTACGGGAATATCTGAATCAAACCTTTCCTGGCAGATGGATAGGGCGCAGGGGAACTATTGAATGGCCAGCTAGGTCTCCCGACATGACGCCGCTTGACTTTTTTTTGTGGGGTCATGTAAAAAATTTAATTTACCAAAATAGACCGCAGAATATTGAAGAGTTGCAAGCAAGGATTGTGCATGAAATTAATAACATTCCTCAAAACGCTCTTGTAAATGCAGTGCAATGTTTTGTTAAGCGAATTCATTATTGTCAGGAGGTCAATGGAGAACACTTTGAACATCCTAAACAATAGCGTTTATTTTTATTTATTTTTTTACCCGGAAACGATTGAGTTAATGTACATCATGCTTCTGATAAATGTTGCTCAAAATTAAGAGAAGGATTGAAATATCGAATAATATATAGGGTGTTCCATTAAAAAAAATTAATATTGGTGTGCCACGCCTGTATGACCAACCCTGTATAAATGAAATTATCACCGCCTAGTAGACATTGAAGAACCCAAAAACTTTTGTATAAAACTTTTTTCGACACCTTGTATATTTTCCCGGATAATCGACCGTTTCCAGACTTATCAGCGACCCTGTATATATATATATATATATATATATATATATATATATATATATATATATATATATATATATATATATATATATATATATATATATATATATGATATTAAGGGCAATTACGACCAACAGTTGAGGGCTATATCTTAAAGAAAGTCACTTTGTACTAAAACTCAATATATTTGCCAGGAGTTCCTGGCATCTTCAGGAGCAAGCACTGTAACTAATTATAAAATCAAGGCCTAAACATTGAAAACAGGGCAGCTCTGCCACAAAACATGCCAAAAAAACAACATTACAAAAAACATGCTTAAAATATATGTGAAACTCACGCGAAAATTTCTACTTTCAAAACATTCAAAGCTAGTCATGAAAAAGTATAAAAAGTTGTCATTAATGTTAAAAAACTAAAAAAGCTTTGAAAAATTCACGTGTTACGTTTTTCAAAGCTTTTTTAGTTTTTTAACATTAATGACAACTTTTTATACTTTTTCATGACTATCTTTGAATGTTTTGAAAGTAGAAATGTTCGTGTGAGTTTCACATATATTTTAAGGATGTTTTTTGTAATGTTGTTTTTTTGGCATGTTTTGTGGCAGAGCTGCCCTGTTTTCAATGTTTAGGCCTTGCTTTTATAATTAGTTACAGTGCTTGCTCCTGAAGATGCCAGGAACTCCTGGCGAAATATATTGAGTTTTAGTACAAAGTGACACTCTTTAAGATATAGCCCTCAATTGGTGGTCGTAATTGCCCTTAATATCATACATATTTTAGCACGCTAACGTGTAACGACTGTTACTCCTCCCCTCTGACTATATATATATATATATATATATATATATATATATATATATATATATATATATATATATATATATATATATATATATATATATATATATATATATATACATATATATATATATATATATATATATATATATATATATATATATATATATATATATATATATATATATATATATATATATATATATATCCACCCATAACTCAAATAATAATGGGCCGATTTTGATAAAATTTGACACATACCTGCCCTCTGTAAATGGATTGGACAAGTTCGTTAGTCAGGAAGATCGCACGAGGTTTTCCGGGAAAATTTTGAGTTTTCATTCGAAAAAATTTTTTATCTCAAAAAATAAAAAAGCTTTGATAATCAAATGTGGTAGGTATGTTTACGATATAAAAAGTAGACTATACACAAAAATTTAGATTTCTATGTTACAAGAAAAACATTTATAATAAAATATTTTGTGCTAGATAATTTCCAAAAAAATTCACTACCATAACGCCCTTTTTTTCCAAAGAAGAAATACATATCTGCGCAAATAACTTATGATGAGCTTATACCATCAAGAATATGTTGCTAAAAAGCACTCAAAAAATACTTTATGCACTCAAAACCATGTAGTACTCAAACTTGAAGAAACTAATTTGGTTCGTGTAGCATATATTCCAGAAATGAGTTCAAGAAGAATAAGCGCAGCTGATACGGTAAGTAGATAGGTCACTGGTTCCAAGGATTTTTTATCATCAAGATCTTTACCCGTATAACACATACGTACAGAATTGATTCCCAGCTGATTTTACAGCTAGACTACAATTTTGCCATTATTTCAAAAAACAAACAGAATGCAGCCCCACCGTTTGTGAATAAAATACTATTTAGAAATACACCTCGTTTACTCGCTTATGTTTCAAAAAATTATGTATTTTTGAATTGAAATCTTCCCACTAGCTTTTAAATAGATACATTATTAAGTCAGTAATCTAGCAGGTGGTTCAAAAAGTATTAGCTAATTTCTTAGCAATCAAAGATTTGAATCAATCACATACAAAACTTCTTGATGTAACGAAACGCAAAAATAGCTATAATTTAAATACAGGAGGGAAGCCAGAGAAATAGCCCCCACGTCTGTATTTAGTGTACAACGGTTTCACAAAGCAGAAGTAACAACACTCAATAACCTATAATTTATATTAACAGTTAATCTTTGATGTGGACAATAGTTTTCATGACTGCTACAAATAATAATAAGAAATATCATCAAGGTAATTAATATAATATCAAAATCAACATAACAGAACAACAATAAGATATAGGTATGGGACATACTTGAGAAAAGTTTTGGGGTCTTTGTTTTTTAGAGAAAACATACAGACCGTTCTATTTGAAAAAAAGGTTTAAAATAAAAAAGCGGAAAAAAGAGCTTTGCTATAGGCCGAAACAAGTTAAATATATACATGCATATATATATATATATATATATATATATATATATATATATATATATATATATATATATATATATATATATATATATATATATATATATATATATATATGTATGTAGAGAGAGTGTGTGTGTGTGTGTGTGTGAGAGAGAGAGAGACAGAGACTTGGGAGAAAGTAACGGTCGTCACTTGTTAGACCAAAAATTCAGAATCTCATTTAAAGTCATTCGACTTTGTGGGCAAATAAAGCAAAAATAATGTTCTTGGTTATACAATGCTTTATATGTTTCGTGTCAGCTTGACACTTCAACAGAAGCCGATGACTGAACTGAAGTTAAACTCGAGGAGGATTAGAAGAGATCACGCCAGAATATATTTCAATGTTCAATGATAGGATAGACACGTTTAAAATTAGGGTTACACCCACCTTTGTCTATAATCTAGTTTTTTTTAACAAAATGACTAAGTAAATACGCCCATTGGAGGCTGTTGTTCATATGTATGTGTAAATGTCCTATGTGCAATGTCTCCGAGCGCGGTTGCAGAGCGGCCCATTTTGGTGTGATCTCTTCTAATGCTCATCAAGGTTTTTTAGCACAGTCACTCCACAAATTGCCTATGCTATTATTTACTGAGTTCAGCAAGCAAACCGTCCAAGTTTCTTCACTCCATACTAACAGTTAAATAAAAAACGCTCATCATACTTTACAGTTTTTTTTTTTTTTGCGTACGGTGTAGATGTAACCAGGCTTATAACTAAGTAATAAAATACATTCTATCACACACTGCACGCCTTGTGGTCCGCCCAGCCGATCTTATTTGAGACATACTAGACTAAACCACGGCAGAGATGGGTTAGACATGGGGGCAGACAAGAGAAGCTGACTAAATATGACTATTTAAAAAAATGTCAATTGCTCAGTTTTGTATTATTTTTCTCTCCTTTCTATTTTTTCCCTCTACTGAGTTAAATTACCTCATCTATTTTATTACACTCTATAAATAAGCACACTTGGAGAACTTAAACATTTTGAAAACTTGACGATGGTTTAACTAACCAAGTTAGCGTCATCAGAGGATGAAAAATTCTGAGGTTTTGACTCTAACTCTGTTAGTGAAAGGATCGTCATGTCTTTAAAAAGATGTATTGTGGTGATTTGGGTTCTCCAAGTATACTTATCAGTGCGCATCACAGGTTCTAATCTTCACTTAGTAAGGACAAATATCTTATAACCACAACTCTATTTATATTCTTCTGTATGTAGTCGGTCACTCACGATTTAAGGAGGTTAAACGACACCATAATTAACATATTTCGTTTGGCCAAAATATATGTACTCTTTTAGTGAATTTTCTTAAAAAAAAATTCACTAATGAGGAGATCCTGACTTTTGAATTTTGAAAAAATTTCTTCAAATGAGCGCTAATTAGGCCCCCCAGAAAACATATCCGGGGTCAGTTTCAATTTTTAAATGTTTATATATATATATATATATATATATATATATATATATATATATATATATATATATATATATATATATTTATTTATTTATATATATATATATATATATATATATATATATATATATATATATATATATATATATATATATATATGTATCACACCGATAACTCAAAAAATAATGGGCCAATTTTGATTAAATTTGGTAAAAAAATTCCTTTTGCAAATGGCTTGGATGAGTTCGTTAAGCAGGAAAATCTACCTAGGTTTTCCCGGAAAATTTTGTTTTCTTTCGAAAAAAATTTATATCTCCGAAATTAACAAAGTAAGGGCGACCAAATTTAGTACGCTGGTTTATATCCTTATAAGTAAGCTACCTACCAAAAATTCGGTATGTAAGTCAAAAGACAAAAAAGTTATAGGCATTTTAAGAAAAATAAATTGGGGTTGTCCTCAAAACGTCAAAGTGGCGATTTAAAATGTCAAAATTGGCAACATTTAGGCAAATAACTTGAATCTAATACGGGCTATAGAAATAAAATGTCTCAAGAAGAATGTTTTACAAACCCTAAAGTCTTAATTTCAACCATCATTGTCCTTCATTTTACTAAAATATTTGCAGAAAATTCATTTCAAATAGACCCTTTCTCTGATGCTTGGCAGTAGCCTTAGCTATAGAGTTTATCGTTTAATGGTATATAATTTTTTTCGCATTTTCGTAAAAAATCAATAAAGCTCAATATATCCGTTATTATATAAGATATGAAAAAAATTTGTATATATTAATTATAGGGTGTCTTGAGCTACATCTTAAAATAATATTTCTACAATCACAGGATGGCCCATAAGTCATTGGTGATACAAATTTCCTTTTTTTTTAAATCAAACACGCCTTATGTTATTGCATTTTTGCATTTTCCATCGAGATATAATGCATGTTTGTAAGAAAAGAAATTCTAGACGCAGCAAGTGCGTTATGGTAGCGACTTTTGATCAAATGTTTCATATTTGAACAGCTCAATTTGCTATTAACCTATAAGGTTGACCAAGAAACGTGTTTTTTCGGGAACACTTTAAGTTTACTTTTGGAAAATTTTGTACATTTTCACACAATAAAGTTATTTTGATGAAACATGGCACATTGTTTCTAATATATAGATTATACTGGTAACCAAATTTGATGCCTGCTATCTTAAAAAAATACACATATTTGTTATTAAAAACATTTTTATGAAAATTCACTACCATAACGCACTTGCTGCGTCCAGAATTTTATTATCTAACAGACGTGCTTCTGCCGGTATTTGTTTTATAAAGTCTATCAGGAGATTGCCCAGAGGCGGCGGAGCGAGATTGATATATTTTTTATTATACTATACTTAGCAATATATATATATATATATATATATATATATATATATATATATATATATATATATATATATATATATATATATATATATATATATATATATATATATATATTCGAAGGCGTTTAGCTGTGCTGGTTGTCTACTATTTTTTATTAATTTTAGATTCTCCTTGTTAACGTGTTGGTTATTATTCCAAATATGTCGGGCAAGGGAAAATCTATCTACAGTACGGTATCTTAATTGTGCTAAATGTTGTTTGAATCTAATTCCAATATATATTTTTGTTTGTCCGACGTATTAGAGATCACAATCTTTGCAACATATTTTATAAATGCCCGAGATTTTGGCCGTACTATCCTTATCTTTGGGGCTACGCAGCAAGTTTTAAAGTATTTTTTGTCGGAAATGTTAGTTGCAAATTGTCTTTTAAAAAATGCTATCTTAATCCATTGTGATTCAAAATTCAAATGGTAAGCAAACAAACTCAATTTGCAGCTAACATTTTTGCCAAAAATACTTCAAAAAACTTGCTAGGTAACCCAAAAGAAAAGAAGAATCTCAAATTAAAAAAAAAGACACCCAGGACAACTAAACGCCTTCGAAAGTATATAAGATAGTAATAATAAACATTATATAAATCTAGCTCCGCTGCCTATAGGTAGTCTCCTGATAGACTACTTTACAAAATAAATGCCGGCAGAAGCAGGTCCGAGAGACAATAAAAGAATGAAGATGTTTCCGTTAAACGAAATTTGTTAATTTTGGTGTCGTTGAACCTCCCTAAATCGTTAGTGATCGACTGTCTGCACAAGAATATAAATAGAGTTGTGGATATAGGTTATATAGAATTGTTCATCCTCTGACGACGCTAACATGGTTAGTGATACGATCGGCAGGTTTTAAAATATGTTATGGTGATTCGGGTTCTCCAAGTGTGCTTATCCCTGCTCATCACAAATTTCAATCTTCAGTTAGTGTACACTTAATAAAGTTGAAAATTATGTCCAACAATTATTTCTTAATGTGCAATATTACATGCAACACATATGTTATATTTAGTAGTAGTGATGCGCCTTGATCCAGATATTTTTTTAAATAGAACTCTCTATATAGCCCTACTGATTTTAAATAACTGGGTTAGAAGGCATAACATGGAGTAACTAAAACGGGTACATAATGCATCTTCTGTAAAGCATGAAATAATAGCGTTGTGCGAATATGGAGCTGCTAATACAGATTAATGATTTTACCGACTTCACTGTTACCATGGAAAAGCATTTTTATGGTTTATATCTAATTCTAAATTAGTTTACAAAGGGTTGAATGAACTTGCCAAATGTATACAGGATTAACATAAATTTATTTTTAGTGTATTCCAGTGTATCTCATATAAAATTGCGATTGATATTTATGTTAAGCAAGTCGGCATTGAGGTTAGAAATGTAGACTACAAGTAAAGCCCAAACAATAATAATAATGTACTTCCGAAAATAAACATAAACGTAAACTAAAAAGTTCGGGACGCAGCAGATGCGTTATGGTAGTGAATTTTTATTAAATGCCTCAAATTTAGATAACTCAATTTTCTATAAACTTAGAAAGCTGAGTTTTGGTCTGTGGTAAGACTTTTTCCAAGGTAACATATCAACCAAATTTCATTAAAATAGCTTTGTAATTTTCTAAGAAAAAAATTGTTTCGAAACAAAACTCAAAATTTTCCCGGAAAACCTTGTCCGATTTTCCTGTATTTTTTCCTATATATATTTTTATTTATTTATTTATTTGTTTATTTGTTTAAATTTTACAGTACGCCAATACAATAAGTCAAACACTTGTGCTGTACATTAACGTAATTTAATACATAATATTTTATCTAAAATTGCTTGTCTGTAAGAATCCAAATTTTGCACTTCAAATTTCGACATACCAAATAAAATTTCTTTTTGCTTCCAATTTTTTCCATCTGATGCCTTATTCGTTGCCTTCATTTACAACAAATCTTCATATCTTTATTTTACTTTTTCATTTACAATTCATCCTAACATATCCATATTTTTGCCAAAATAATCAATTTTATTTAAGACCAGAAATGACACTAGAGTTTGACGTTGCTCAAACTAATAAAAGAAAGGCACTTGCTGAGTTTCATCCAAATTGATTAATTTTTTTTTGAGTAATCGGTTGGATACACACACACACACACACTTATATATATATATATATATATATATATATATATATATATATATATATATATATATATATATATATATTGTGTAAAGTTTCAAATAAAACGATCTTGATTGCTTTTCGTAAATTTTTATTTAAAAAGGTTCGCTAATAGAGAGGTATCGATGGTGAGATTTTGCAAAAAAAATTTTTCAAATGAGCGCGAACTAGGACCCCTAGAACACACTGGGATGAGTTTTAATTTATATATATATATATATATATATATATATATATATATATATATATATATATATATATATATATATATATATATATATATATATATATATATATATATATATATATGTATCCAACCGACAACTCAAAAAATAATTTACCAATTTGGATTAAACTCAGCAAATGCCTTTCTTTTATTAATGGCTTGAATGAGTTCGTTATCCAGGAGAATCGGACAAGGTTTTTCTGGAAAATGTTGAGTTTTCTTTCGAATCAAGAAACCTAGAACCCAATGAGATCAGTTGCTATTTTTATATGTTTATTTATTTATATATATATATATATATATATATATATATATATATATATATATATATATATATATATATATATATATATATATATATATATATATATAAACATATAAAAATTTAAACTTATCCCATTAGGTTTTAGGGGTCCTAGTTCGCGCTCATTTGAAAAAACTCTCACCATCGATACCTCTCTATTAGTGAATTTTTTCAAATAAAAATGCACAAAAAGCAATCAAGATCGTTTGATTTGAAACTTTACACACAGTATATGCTTGCGTTTACTCATAAATACCTGATTATAAGGACAAAGTATTATCAAAAGAATTACTTATTTGATATTTTTGCAAGTTAAGTTCTTGGTTAACACAATTACTTTTTTTTAACTATTGATTTGACTTTAAAAAATAAACTTAACGCATTTATGATAACAAAATACAATAATAAAAATATCAAGGTAATGTGATATAATAATATAGTATAGTAAGTTGAAGTACTTGGATTGAACTGTGACAAGCCAATGAATAATGCTGGGACAGTGTTCAATCTCTATATACCTTTTTGCTTAGGGGCTTGTCGATCGTTGTTTACATATGTCCTTCAGTGACAGGTGTTCTTGGATTTGTCAGCTATTCCTTTGTTCAGTATATTTATTTTATAAGTACTCAGCTTTCTATTGTTTATTCATTGGATTCCTTATTAAGTTCTTCTCTTGTCAATTGTGTTAGGTAATAGGTTAGGTTAGCTTATATTGTAAGTGGGCCACAACGATCCCTTCACTGCATTTCTTAAGGTCTAATGTGGCTTACGCCTAATTGTCTTATATTTCACCCAACAAGTCCAGCCTGTGACAAAAGCGAAAATTTTTGTGTGCGAAATTTGATCCTGATCTTTTGGTGTAAGTTGTGTCTTGCCAAGTATCAGTTGTCTTGTCCTGTCCTCAGCCTGACAGGAACATAAGATGTGCTTTGCTGTTTAGTCACTTTTTTGTTAGCGCCCAATTCCTGTGCATGTGGTGACGCAAGCGGAAGTGTCCTGTATACAGCTTATCCAGAGTTAACTTAGCTGTTGTCTGTTTAGCTCTAAAAGTATACTCTCCCCCCCCCCCCATTTGTGTTATTACGAAGTTGCACAATAGTCTATTGCAGTAAGAACTGGTTTCTCGTCCCCATTTTGGACAACGACGCTTAATGGTTCGTTACGGATTTTCATGAGAAATCCTATTTCAGTATTGACTGTAACTTCTAATTTTGTTTTTTTACCCTGATATCAAAATTTTGCTAGTTATCGATAATATGATTAGTATTAATATAACGTATAATAAAATTGTCCGAATACTGGTGTGATATATTAGTAACTCTATTCTGCTTGGAACTTTTCCTTTTATACTAAAATTATCTCATGAGGCATGTAAACCTATATTTCTCATTAATTTAAACATGTTAATTCCACATCAAAACCCTGGTTGAATAAAGATTGCTGAAAATCAGTAGTTATTAAAAAGGAAGCCTATAATTTTTGGCTCAAAAACCTGAGCAGCTAAACTACGTACAACCGAGTCAACAAGGCAACTTGTTAATAAGGGAAAACGTCATTTTTTTTTCAAACTGTACCCTACGCTTCTGGTGTATGGAAAAAGTGATAGGTAGAAATTTCACCACCAGCTCCTTTCATTCCATGGCTTCAAATAATCAAGTATTCGCTGTGTCGCCAAAATAAAAGGTTAATCTTCGCCTATGTATTTTCTTCAAGTTTCACGCTTTGAACAAATGAAAAAACTACCAACTATTTCAGCAGTAAAGTCTAAAATGAAAAAGTTATTTTTCAAGGATGATGCTGTCAAGCACCTGTTGGAAAATTCAGTCATCAAAAACGCATGAGGACCCGATGGACTCGAATCCAAAGTTCTTAAAATGTATGTTCCCAAACTGACTTCCATTTTATTTTGCCTCTTTTGGATGTCCTATAAGACGGGGGTATTTCCAACTTCCTTGAAACACGTTTGAATAGTCATGAAAGCTGTAATATTATCAAGGTAAGCTTACTGGAAATTTAAGTAATATTAAGTAAAGTTACCCAGTACAGTCTTTGGTAATATTACCACGAAAATATTACTGGTTAAATGGCCAATATTCCACTAAGTGGGAAAAGGGTTAGCTAGACGGCAGAGGCGGTCTAGATAAAGATATTGCTCTTGGATAATAACGGTTTCACAAAAGAAGACAAAGGCAAAGATGAAGGATGAGATGCCTTTGTCTGCACTAATGTTATCTTCAATAATATAATAGTATTTTACCTACTTAGAATAATCGTGTCTTTCTTTTTTTAATTTTTTTTTTATTATAAATATAATTTTTTATTTTTCCCTTTTGTTACATTTTTGATATGTTTTTGCTGTGATGCTAGCAATTAACTGTTTATGTTAGGAAGACTACATTATTATCACCATCAGAGTATAAACCCTATATTATACACCCATATACAGAGCCTTGGTAGTTCAGTGGTAAGAACGTGTACCTCTAAACCAAAATGTCCTGGGTTCGATCCCATAGTTACTTTCTCACACTGCTGCCATACTGAGAGCTTCAGTGGTTCAGTGGTAAGAACGTGTGCCTATGATCCGAAGGGTACTGGGTTCCATCCCAAGGTTCTCCTTTCAAACTTTCAGTACATTTTCAATACATACTGAGCATCAACCGTGGTTGTGTCATTGTGTTGGAGAAAGCTGAATGACTGCACGTTCAGCCCTTCGAAGGGAGCGTAAATCCGTCGGTCTTGTGACCATGCGATGTTGCACACGTTAACGATCTCTACCATCCTAACAGAAAGACAGGGGTTTGGCAACATTTCCAGGAGAGTGAGGTGAAACTGCTCTCTGGCGTAGGGGATTGGTCATAGTCGCGGAAATAGACCGACGTTAAAAAAAACACATGCTGTAACATTCACATCAACCAAAGTTTTGGCATTGTATTTGAGCAAGTTGTATGTCTGCACGTTTCGCCCTTCGGAGAGGGTGTAAAGCCGTCTGTCCCGTGTCCATGCGCTGTTGGATACATTAAAGATCCCTACCCTCTTTAAACAAAGGCAGGGGCCCGAAAAATTTTCCAGAGTTGTGAGGTTAAACCGCTCTCTGACGTCGGTGATCGGCCGTAGTCGCGGAAATAAACCGACGGTAAAGAAACATACCCCATACCATTTTTAATAAATTAACTTTAGATAGTCTTTTGTATGGGTATAGGTAATATTAGCTGTAAAATAGTGGTAATATTACGACTAATATTATCCATTTTTAAATTACCGGTAACTTTACATCACTAAGCTTGAGTACAGAATCTTTCAGAAAATATAGATAAAGCCGAAGTGGGGAACTATCGTTCAATTTGTATTCTATCAGTTGTGTCTAAAGTTATAGAAAAAGCTATTACTATAAGCCCTATAAAATACTCGATATACAAACATCCCAAGTGCTCGTACGTAATTTTATTAAATATTCAAAACCATTTGATCAGGTCTGGCATGCGGCACTCCTCAATAAATTACCACACAGATTTCCTTTGAAACTATGCCTATGGATATTTAGATTTCTGAAAGAGTACTCCTTGCATCTTGTTGTTGATGGTATTTCATCAGATGACTGAAAAATAGATGCAGGTGTTTCACAGGGTTCCGTTTTTTCTCCCACACTTTTTAGGTTGCATGTCCTTCTGTTAACAACCAGCAAACCGATCCAGAGCTTCGCTGATTATAGTACTCCTCACAGCGCATTCTCAATAACTCGACCAATATCTGCTTTCAGCTTATTGTCAACGAGAGTCGAAATAAACGTCTCCAAAACTGATGATATTTTTATAAGATTCTCAGCTGGGGCTCTGCAAATCTGGTTACGTCTAATGCTTTAAAAACACAAAATTGCATCTTCTCTAGGAAAAGTGACCGAGCGTTGAGAAGGCTGACAGACTACTGCCAAAAAATCCACAGTCTCTTCGTTGAGTACAACTACTCTAGAGGATATTTTTTGGTACTTGCATGTTTTCAAGACTGCTCCACAAATAAGCATAAACACTGCAGAAAACCAATATCATTATCATGTGGGTACTTTCACATTGTGGGATAAAGGCAAAGAAGCTGAAATCCAGCAAAACATTCAGCAACCAATCAAGAAAAATGTGTTACTAAAATGTACTTACCCGAAGGCCTAGTGACAAAATATTAAACAAAGTGCAAACAAAAATGGCAATATCAGTAAAGCAGCTAAGGAACAAAACTTCATCAAGTAGGGACATCCGTAGCTTTAAGCAAGTAAATTATTTTCAAATGAGGCAACAGGTTGTTGCTAGAAGGCTCAGGCTTAGCCACACCTTGTTAACACACAAACATATACTTTAAAAACGAGAAACACCACAACGTAAAATCTGAGAAGTTAATTTAAGCGTAAAACACATACTACTCCAATGTCCCAAATATTACCACACAAGATCAGTTTATAATTTGCCGGACAGCCTCTTTAGAATCCTGAAGACCGACGGTGTATGGTTCAACATAGTGTTTAGTTTGTTGCATACAGACAGTTCATTTAAACTGACTTAAAGTCATACCTTTGTTATTTTATAATATACAGTAAGGACCTAACGCCCCCCGCCCCCCGCCCCTCTAATTTATGAACCGGCCGGTATATTGTGATGAAATTTGGAATGATAATATAAGAGCAACGTCTGCATTTTTTGACGTATCAATGACAGCTTTAGATGTCAAGGTGACAGCTGCGCTCGCTTTCGGAATATTTTTTAAATGGAAACGGAGGTCGAGTGATACCTCATTTTGAAGGTATTTTTATGCTCAGAACATTCTCCAGTTTTAAAAACATTTGGTTCGGTATTTTTCAAATAAGAATCAATAATATCGGTTTCTACGTTATGACTACCTTTGTTTATAACACTTTTTTTACCTATTAGATGTCATTATTGACTGTTCCTGTTTCCCCAGTAAAGTACACATAGATTATTGTAAATTATTTATGTTTCAAAATAAAACAAAATTTAACACTAAACAAATAACAACTAATTAACCATAACTGGGAAAATTGAAAAACAATTCAAATAAAATCTAAAGGCACAAAGTGTTGATGTGGTTACTTCAACAGATGTTGAAAATGACCACCATGGACCTCCTGACAAATAAATATTCTACGGGTAAATTCTTGTCTGACATTATGAAGCATCTGTGGCGTTATTCTTGAACAGACATATGGAGTTCGTTGTCAAAGTTCATCTAATGAGCCGGGAGCCATTTTATAAACCTCGGATTTAACGTATCCCCAAAGAAAAAAATCTAGAGGCGTGAGGTCTGGGGATCGAGCTGGCCATTCCGTAGGACCTTGACGACCAATCCACCTATTTTCATAACTCTTATCCAGGTAATTTCTGACTTGTCTAAAATAGTGAGGTGGGGCTCCGTCTTGTTGAAATATAACCTCTTGAAACTCATGTGGGTTTTGTGCAACAACATCATCAATAAGTGGAGTAATTGTATTTTGCAACATATCCAGATAGATATAGATAGCCATTAAGATCCTCAAAAATGGGATGATGTGATTACCCAAAATGCCCGCCCAAACATTTATTTTCTGGGGGAACTGTGTGTGTGTCCCCCGGAAAACATGGTGGTTTTCGTCACTCCAGTACCTACAGTTTTGGGTATTTACTTTCCCATGTAAAAAAAAGTACTCTCGTCACTGAAACATATATTCCGCAAGTAGTTATGATTCCCTACGATTCTTCCTGACATAATTTCGCAAAATTCGAGTCGTCTATCAGGATCGTCTTCTGTTATTTCGTGTATAATTTTCATTTTATATGGGTGAAACTTATAGCTTTTCAAAATTCTTTTATCAGAAGTGCGCGAAATGTTACATGCTTCAGCAACGTGCTTCGTTGGCTGTTGGGAATTCACAATCATTTCAGCTAAGACCTGGAGTTTTACATCTTCCACAATTTTAGGCCTCCCAGACCTTGGAGCGTCTTTCACCGTACCCATTTCTTGAAATATTGAAATTAGTTTTCGTAAAAATTTTCTGCATATTTGGCGTTCAGGTTGCGAACATAATTACAACATACGAACAGCATCATGGTAATTTCGCTTGGCTTCGCCAAAAATAATAACCGCTTCAGATTTATCTTGCAATTTTAAACAATTTCGAACTAATACTTTCTGTCAACACTACATCGAGATATTAAAAACCAGTATGACATAATGACATGTAATAGGTAGAGAAGTGTAGAAAATGGAGAAACCACAGCTGAACTAAATAGCCTCTGTGGTTCTCCAAACAACATGCAAATGTGTGCATAATTTGCTACTGATGAATAGTAGTAATATTTTTTAGGAAAAGTGTGTTATAAACAAGGGTAGTCATAACGCAGAAACCGATATTATTGATTCTTATTTGGAAAATACTAAAGGAAATGTTATCAAAACTGGAGAATGTTCTGAGCATAAAAATACCTTCAAAATGAGGTATCACTCAACCCCCATTTCTATTAAAAATAATATTCCAAAAGCGCGCGCAGCTGTCACCTTGACATTTAAAGTTGTCATTTATATGTCAAAAAATGCAGACATTGCTCATATATTATCATTCCAAATTTCATCACAATATACTAGACGGTTCAGAAATTAGGGGGGGACGGTCCTCACTGTATATTTGTAGGTATCTGTGTGTAACATTATGTATAGTGCCAATGACCCCGGTAGTCGAGGCAACTTAAATTAAAAATTAATAAAGATCGCACAAGCAGCAGCAAAAAGCTTGCGTATTTGTTTCTGGTTAAAATTTTGTTTTCATCACAGTAGGTTTTGACGCAGTATGAAGCACATATACGTATACAGTTGGAATATGTTCTCATGTCTGGGGTGATGCCAAAAAAAACTTGTACTTCTGGACTTTATTCAGAAACAAACTGTTCGCTTTATAAGATATTCCTATATCACAGTCAGCCTCACTTTTCTCGGCCACAGAAGTAACGTTGAAGATCTCTGCCTCTTTCATCGACATTGTTTCCCAGAAATTGCTTCGTTAGTACCTCCGCTTGCGACATGTAATTGAAAAACCCATTTTAGTCGAAACGCGGACGATATAAGTGGCAGATTACCCATTTATCGAACGATTCCTTATTTGTTCATTTCTAGAGCTTTATAATGCCCATATTGACATATTTTCAACTGTTGAAAAAGCAAATTAATCCCCATCTTCTGAGACAGCAATCAGGTTCATAATGTCTTAGAGACAGATAGATTTTGCTTTTCATGAACTCATGCGTAAAAAATGTATACTATCTGCCAAATTTTGTGTTTTCCAATTAAAGAAACATTGATTTATTGACACTAAAAGTTTTTGTATGGACGCACTTGCTACGTCCAGACTTTTTGCGATATCGTGGTACCTTATAAGCGCTTAGTTTGTTCAACTTGTATTATTGAGAAGTTCCTAAATTTGAAAGAGTGCCGTATATATAAATTCATAGTGGAAATGTAACAGAATTCGCAAAAGCTAATAATACAGAGATCTACGTAACAGAGCAGCAACACAGTTTGAATTTTTATCAGATTGAATGAAAAGGGGTCGATTCCACGGATCTAGTATATCTGCTTGTGAATGTGCGAAAAGGTCCCACGGAAAGTGGGCCTGAAAGTGATCACTGATAATTGTGTAAGGGCCAAATTCCCCAAATTGTGAGGTACAAACGGGGTGCCTCCTCCAAGTGAAAAGATATGAAAGACGCGCAAACCAGTGACTCATAACTGGCACGATAAGCTTTATAATATAGGGAGTGTGACTTTAACTGCTCATACTTTTTATCAAGAGGCACGAAGAGGCGGCCAACCGGTCGTCGGGCCCCACTAACATATCTTAAGCGACAACTTTCAATTTCAGAGTTTACAAAGTATATTTACTTAGCGAGTCGACCTCTCCGCTCACGAGATGTATAGCTAAAATTCATTCTTCTCCACGATAAAACTTTTAAACTAGATCGAATTATTCACTTTATTGTAACACAGATAGGACCACTTGAGAACAGGATATAAAATACTGAATTCTCTGTAATAGCATACTCTTTTACTATTTTTTGAATAGGCGTATTGAAAGACTCTCAAACTGTAGCTGGAAAGATCTACAACATTTACAACTCTTCCTGCAAATTCCATTGCTTAAATTAAATGAAGTGATTGAAGTTTCGTCCTTTCTCTCGGAACTTCTTTACAGTTTAGTTCACTCGAGGTACTGTTAAGTTAAAGCATAAAGTCAATGAAAATTTCTCCCCTTCGTAAAAAATATATATCTCACCGATTAATTGCTAAGTTAAAGAACTAACTAGCGATTCGCGTAATTGAATTTCCCACTTTTTAAAGTGTTAATACTTTCACTACATTACACACTAAAATTACAGTTATTAAGATGCAAAGTAACAATTTAGGTAACTATAACTTCAATTAAATACATTACTGCCCTGCTGTTTTGCGCTGCAATTAAGAAATAAAAGAGGAAAACCAAAAAGTAAATAGAGTTTACACAAACTAAATGATGCAAAGGAGCTGGATACATTTAAAGAAGAAACGAACAATGTAAATTTTAATGGTAGAATGCCTGCGTGGACAGAAATATACAGCAGTTTAGAGTACAACCACTCAAAAATACTGGGCAAAAATAAAAACAGTGGATTATGTATATAATAATAAAGTTAATACAACAACGTAAAAGATGAAAAAATGTTGGGATTGGAGAGATATATAGCAGATATAAGTAAGTGTAAAATTGGATAAACGAAGATGAAGGAAAACAGAAGAAGCACTCTTGCAAAGAGATAAGATATTGAAAATAACATGAAAAACCAACGGATCAAGCTTATTATAAAAAAAGTAAGTTAGTAGAGGACAAACATAGAAATTTGTTACAAGAAAAGGAAAACCTAGCTAAACACCGGCTAAGTCTATCTAAAAGAGCTTTATTATGGTGGGAACAATGATAGTGAAAACGAGTAAATAGGGGAGATAAAAATATAAAACCAAATGAACTGGTCATATGTATTTAAACAAAATAATTCAATAAAATCTTCAAAGTACTGAAACTTGAGAGCGAGGTTCATCAAGTAACACGTATGGTGTTTTGTAACGCATGAGTGAGAAAGCTGAACTGTCAGTAAAAAGGAAATGAAAAAAAAAATATGTTTTTTAAAATATCAATGGACATAAAGACAAGTGACAAACGTGAGAATATCGAAATATACACAAATATGAGTGTGCTAGAAAAAGTATAACAAGTACAGAAATGCAAGGAGAAGATGAAATATTGTTTTCGTTTTCTGAGATATAAAAGCATTCTAACAGCATTATTTGAGGGACATACAATATGCTTTTTATTTTATATTTTTTATTGTTGCTACTGGATCCATGTACCGATAATATGACAGTTTTTTGGTAGAATCAATGTGAATTTAAGAGATATCTGTAAAATCACAAACGCTATAGAAAGCGAAGTATTTACCTTTTTTAGAACGAAATAAGTTAGTAATTTTGATTTCATTATGCAATAGTTAGCAATCTGAGAAACCAGTTTTTTTTTTCATTATAAGGAAACCAATCTTTTTGCTACAAACCTAAAAATTCTTCAAATGAAAATGTCAGAATAATACATAGTGAAAAGGAAGATTTGAAAGGAGTGTACTCACAATGATTACAGAATAAATGGGCTAATAAACTGAGGAAAACATTCCACCTCACTGATAGAATAAATATTCTTGTGGCAATTTAAGAAAAGCCCTAGAATATCGCCACAATGCGAGTGTACCTTCCGACATCAGAAAACAAGGAAAGAGAAAGGGAAGATATGTATGTCAACATGTAAAAAATTACAAGAAAGTGAGGATATAGAATTAGATAATAATAATAATTGGAGATCTATGTGGGGTAGTAGGCGAACAAATGAAAAGTGCTGCAGCTGTAAAAGTTCTAAGTAAGTTAATTTCGTTTATTTTGCAAATCCTCTCATGATCCCGCACCTACTGAACCACTGATCCAAATAGTTACAATAATAAGACAATTTGCGCTTACATTGGGAACATAGATATAAATATATTCAGTAGTGATTTAAAATCCGAAAAATATTTGAATACACTTAGATTATAAAGGGTTTTGTTCCTTTCAATAATAATAAAAACTATAAAAAGTGGTGAGATACAAAGCTGTATTGGTCATACATTTATATGTTCATTTGATTATCTCTTATCAATTTTACATTGTACTAAATAAAAATAAAAAACAAAAAATAGATATTCTTAAAAAATAAATTTAAATAAACAAGACATAAAGATAGAATATTAAGTTGCGTGGCAAATATACAAAAACAGACTTCTGCGTATAACTAAAAAAAATAGGGAAAAATAGAAAACAAAAATCAGGTTAATAGAGGTAACCTGTAGGGGATGGATGAGAGGAAAAATGGAATCAAATAGAACCACTAACAAATTGTTCTCAAAATTAGCCTGTATTTTTCCACGTTGTTATTTATATGTGTTTTTTTTTTCAGGGCGACTGGATTGCAAGCGTTGCTTTAAAAGTTCCTTCATACGGTTCAATTTATATAAATTACACGTTGTTGGTTGGAAGTCTACATAATGAATACGATATACCTTTGCATTTGGTTCTTTTCTATTTTTACCTACATATACTTATGACCTTAATGGCTATTTCTTGTTGACCAACAACTCTTTTTTGTATTCGTGTATTGAAAGAGTAAAAAAAAATTGTGTGAAATTTATACACAATTTATATAAACAGATTATATACAAATATGTCTAAAAGGTATAAATGGGGATTCTTTAGACAATTAAATTCTAAAGAGGATTTCTCACCTAACCAAAAACCTACTCTAGAACCACTAGAACATTGTGACATGTACGACAGGGTCGCCATCTCGGTGCGAAACCAGGTAGTATGTCGTCACGACAGCTCCAAATAACACAAAATATTATAAAATAGAGACTGTGTACAACCAACTAACAATTTTGTAAATTGTCAGCCCTGTCCCATTTCTTCCCTAATATAGGGACAAAGTATGTAAGGCTAGATGTATTATCACCACAGTTAGAACCGCAGACCGGTTTCACTCTAATTATACCGCATCAGTACGCTATATTAGTTACAGCGAGAACACACCTGTAAAGTAATACGGCTGCGGTAGCCTGCCTACTAGAACATTGTGAGATGTAAGACAGGGTCGCCATCTCGGTGCGAAACCAGGTAGTATGCTGTCACGACAGCTTCAAATATATATTTGAATTTCACATATTACCTCGTTCCGCATCGAGATGGCGGACCCTGTTGTACATCTCACAATGTTCTAGCAGGCTGGCTACCATATCCGTATTGCTTTTTAGGTGTGTTCTGGCTGTAATTAGTATATCGTACTGATGAGCTCTTACTAGAGCGAAACCAGTCTGCGGTTCAAATTATGGTGAGATTACCTTTAGCCTTATATACAATGTCCCTATATTAGGGAAGAAATGGGCCAGGGCTGACAATTTACAAAACTGTTATTTGGTTATACACCATCTATATTTTATAATATTTTGTATTATTTGGAGCTGTCGTGACAACATACTACCTGGTTCCGCATCGAGGTGGGGACAATATTCTAGTAGGTTGGCTACCATAGCCGTATTACTTTATAGGTGTGTTCTCGCTGTAATAAGTATACCGTACTGATGATCTCTAATTAGAGCGAAACCGGACTGCAGTTCTAATAATTGTGATAACACATCTAGCCTTACATACATTGTCCCTATATTAGGGACAAAGTGGGCCAGGGCTGACAATTTACAAAATTGTTAGTTGGTTGTACACAGTCTCGATTTTATAACATTTTGTGTTATTTGGAGCTGCCTCGACAACATACTACCTGGTTCCGCACCTAGATGGTGACTCTGTCGTCCATTTCGCAATGTTCTAAAAGGCTGACTACCATAGCCTTATTACTTTATAGGTGTATTCTCGCTGTAATTAGTATACCGTACTGATGAGCGCTGTTTAGAGCGAAACCGGTCTGCAGTTTTAATTATGGTGTGAATATATCCAGCCTTACTTACTCTTAGTAATAATTACGTAAATTACAAACATTCACGTCACGTAAATAAATGGTATTTTTTTACTGGCTTATTTTTTATTTCAGAAGTAATGGAATAACTCCGCCTTTAACATGGTGATTTTTTGTGTAGGTCAATTTTACTAAATAGGTAAGGGAGGCAAGTTTTTACAATAAGTTTTTAATTAGCTTAAGGTCATAAAACATTTTATCTACCGCTACCGATGTTTTATAAAGAACCTGCCAACTTTAAATTTTACTTTGCTTTAATTGACAGCGTATAGACTACAAATATAATAAGGTAAAAAATTTGTTATATCTTGTTTTAAATCTTACTATCTCACGTAATTTCTTGCATCCAAAGATTCATGGTATTGGGTAAAATAATTGAAATAGATTCCGTAGCTCACTGTATAAGTTCATTTGTCGAGAAGCGGTAGCAAGCAATAAAAAATGATATCAATCGATCACCGGAGATCGTAGGTTATAACTTGCTCGCTAGACGGTATCCACTACAGATTCTATATCTGTCAGCAAACTATTACGTGTCAAAACATTGCATCTTGCAAGATTCCTTGGGTAAGCGTAGGCAGCTTACCCCAACAAACATGTGATATATCACATTTCACTTCTTATATACCTTGTTTGACACTTTAGCTTTATACCAATGTATCACATATTGTTTTTCTCTCTGGACACAAAAAACACACATAAAAGACTACGGTTTACTTTATGAAATATATCTACGAAAATTGCGTTACTACTTAATTAACTTAAAGAGGAATAGTAATAGTAACATATTTGTTTGCAAATTATTTATACACTGTATCATAAATAAGAGCTTTGCTTGTGCATGTAAAGAATACAATTTTTGATATAAATGTCCAAAACTTTCAAACCCATCACTGCCAATTTTTGTTCAAAATATCAATCTAAAACACACTCTTATCATCCTTGGCAATACCTCTACTAAATCCATATTATCCCATCTTTATATTGGATAAAATTGTTCATTATTTATAGTATAGTTTCCAAAAAAATATATAAAGATAATATCTCACAATAAATGTTGACGTCCGCTTGACACATGTAGGTACTTATAAGTTCTTAACCAAGGGCAGATGATTCAAATGGAATATTTATTTTTTTATTTAGAAAAACCTGAAAAAACGCTCCTAAAGAATTTTCAATTGAGTTACATCCGATAAAAGAATAATTGACCACCCCGTCAAACCAAACATTTTTTTAATAAAACACTTGTATATTATAGGTTTGTTTTTAATGTCTTACATACATTCCATGGACTTATATAATGCAAGTATATTAAATATTTTCTTCAGTCGGCCGCAAACTTAGAACTCTAAATTCGGAAAGTTGACTTAAATCAAGCAAGCTTTAAACAGATTGCAACTATTGTTGTGTTAAGTTTTTTTTTTTTTTTTTGGTGATCTTAAATAATGCATCAAACACTCTCTTGCACAGTGTAAAACGTTTCTTAATAATTCCCAATTTTCAGTGGTCTTTGGAAAAATAATACAAATGTCCAGTAACTGAAAAATATTTATTTTCTTAATGCCAAAAAAATACATACACTTTAAAGTGTTGCCGGGTTACAGAAAATGTTTTATAACATCCTCGTTAATACTGAATTTTCTCAAAAATTTGACTAACGAGATCCTGACTTTTGAATTTTGAAAAAAAAAATTTAAATGAGGGCGAACGAACTAGGCCGCCTAGAACCCATATCCAGGTTCAGTTATATATATATATATATATATATATATATATATATATATATATATATATATATATATATATATATATATATATATATATATATATATATATATATGTGTGTGTGTGTGTGTGTGTGTGTGTGTGTGATGGTGTGTGTGTGTATGTATTACACCGATAATTCATAAGATAATGGGCCGATTTAGATCAAACTTGGCATGTAACTTCCTTTGCAAGTGGCTTGGAAAAGTTCGTTAGCCAGGAAAATGGCCCTTGGTTTTCCAGGAGAATGTTGTGTCTTCTTTCGCAAAAAATGTTTATCTCCAGAAATAACAAAGCAAGAGCAATCAAATTTGGTACATGTGTTTATATTACCAAGAGTGAACCCATGTACCTCAATTTAGGTTTGTGAATTTAAAGGAAAAAAATATAGGCATTTAAAGAAAAAAAAATAATTGGGATTTCTTAAAACTTTAAAGTCACGATTTAAAACGTCAATATTGGCAACATTTAGATAAAAACCTGAAACAAATACGGGTTATGTAAAGAAAATCTATTCAACCGTCATTGTACTTTATTTTACTAAAACATTTTCAGAAAATTTATTTCAGACAGACACTTTCTCTGATGCTTTGGCAGTAGTTTTAGTGAATTTTCTTAGAAAAAATTCACTAATGGGGAGATCTTGGTTTTTGAATTTTGAAAAAATATTTTTAAATGAGCGTGAACTAGGACAAGCCGAGGTCAATTTCAGTTTATATATATATATATATATATATATATATATATATATATATATATATATATATATATATATATATAGGTGTGTGTGTATGCGTATGTGTGTATGTATGTATGTATCACACCGATAACTCAAAAAATAATGGTCCGATTTTGGCCAAATTTGGCACCTACCTTGGCTTGTGGAGAATAAAAAAAATGGTGACCAAATTTGGAGTGTATAATTAAGAAAGAAAAAAAGGTTACAAAGAATATTTGGTGCCAGATCATTTCTATCAAAATTCACTACCATAATGCACTTGCTGCGTCCAGACTTTTATAAACAAAAACTTTCTTGCAACTAATCATTGAATGGTCATCCGACAAGTGTATTTTTTGAAGTCAGCCAATTATATTAAAGAGATAGTTTGTATGCCACTTGGATCAATTGGGGGAAAAATTATATGTAAAGTTCAAATATGTTATGATCTACGGGGTGATCATTTTAAAATAGCAGAGTTGATTGCGCTATCAAAGAAATAAACCAACCTTTATATACATGCAGTTATTAGAAAATAGGAGACTACGTAAATACAAACACCTTTTGTATTTATTATTTTCATGTCTGTCGCACTTTTCCAGAAAAAGTGCAAATTATTTAGAACACTCCCTACATAGCAAATGTGTGAAGGTCGTGGGGCAAGCAGGGAAAAACTATCAGTACATTTAAATAAGACGAATCATTCTCCTGTTGCAGCTTACCAAAATGCTGTTCCATATTTAACTCGCCCTTTTTGTAGGGCATCGACATACTTAACAAAATAAACGGCGCTGACGACTGACTATATATATATATATATATATATATATATATATATATCAGCGAGCAGGCGCGTGGAACATATTTACGGAACAAGAGGGAATGCGAAAAATTTGCATGTCCCACAAATGAGGAAGACCATTGGTCAACGGTCGCACATTTATCTAGCTCCCAAGATATATAACATAGTGCCAGAGTCCATAAGGAAACAGAACTCCCAAGTTCTTTTTAAGACCAAAATTAAGTCTTGGATAAGTCAATTACCCAGAGAGGAAACGCATCGGTGGATTGATGCCGGGAGTTACTTTGCCCGTTGATTGTGCAAACTTACGTGTTTTTAGATGTCTATGGGAGTGTATGGAAGTGTGTGCGTGTGTGTGGGTGCATGCGTACGTGCGTGCGTATGTGTGTGTGTGTGTTAGTGAGTGTATATGAACCTTTTCATGTCCATCAATATTTGACCATACTTATGGAGATTTTGTAGTTGCTTAATATTAGTTCATACAATTAAAATGTTCATAATCTCTGAATTTTTAGTTTATTAAAATGCTGTTTAAATATTTTGCATGTGAAGATACGTCTGTATGACGGAGAGCAAAATTATTATAAAGCTGGTAAATATATCTACGAGAATGTAACCCATATGCAGGTTTTCCTTTATGGGTGTTATCATGTTTATTTACCTTCTAAAGTTAGAAGTAAACACTTACAGTACATTATTTTTTAGGTCATTTTGTATTATTTGGTTTGTCATGTTTTGAATGTAATTTTGGTTAATAAACATTATATTATATATATATATATATATATATATATATATATATATATATATATATATATATATATATATATATATATATATATATATATATTTCTGGAAATATTTAGAAGAAATAATAATAGATCGCTTATCATAATGCACAAAACGTTATGTTATGCTACAAAAATAAAGGAACAGATCTAACTTTAGTTAAATTAATTCTGTATGAGTCAAAGCAGTAAACTCATGAGTCTGCAAAGGGGCAAGTTCGATATCCAACTAGCAATTGTTTACCGAAAGTGGGGAGATATTTTCGTTTAATTATATCATAACAACAATTCGTTGTAGTTCTACAATTCTAATTAATGGGATTGAAATGATTTCGATACTTGGAAAAGCATGAAGCGCCGAATATGTGGGATGTGATGCTGCTTACCAGTTGAATTTAATATATGTGTATTCGCATTACGAATAACACCTGCGCGTTGATATAATTATCTCCTGTATTAACATGATTGTTTACATGGTGTATTTCTTTGTATGTTTGGTAATTGTTTCCTATGTAAACTAAAAGGTAGTGTTTTAAAACTACACTTTATTACCATGCAATACACAGTAATGGATCATAGACTCTACTATTTTACAAATTGCTGATAAGCTAGTTATACAAGAGACTGCAAAAATGTAAAATGATCAGTGGTTTCGATTATTATCTGCAGTCGTATATCTTCACCTCTCTCAGTAAGGAAATAATACTACATTCACACTGTTTCTCTGGCTGTTAAAGTAAACCCGTTTACAAAGAAAAAACAAACATTTTTGTAGTTTGTTGTGTAGTAAGTGGATTGGTGGGATTGGTGGAAACACTGGCAACTGACATTTCAGACAACCTCATATTTTGGTTCTGTTAATTATAATAGGAGTTAAGAACATTTTGTCTTATTAAAAAGTTATTAAAATCAAGTTCTTTAAATACCATGAATATAAAAAAAGTCTCTACGCAGCAAGTGCGCTATCGTAGTGATTTCCACAAAAATATTCTTAATAGCAAATATGTCTCTTTAATGCAAGTAGGCATCAATTTGGTTACACGCAATAAGATAGGTAATGTTCGAAAAAACATTTTTTTTGTCTTTTAACTTACAGATATAGATTTTGGTACATGGTTTACTTTTTATAATGCAAACACGTATACCAAATTAGGTCGCCCTTATTTCGTTATTTCCGGATATACAAAAATTTCCTGAAAGAAAACACAAAATTTTCCGGGAAAACCCTGGGCCGATATTACTGGCTGACAAACCTATCGAACCCACTTACCCAATTTTATTAAAATCGGCCCATCATTTTTTGAGTTATCGATGTGATACATATATATATATATATATATATATATATATATATATATATATATATATATATATATATATATATATATATATATATATATATATATATATATATATATATTTATATATATATATATATACAGTGTGGAACAGCCAAATGGAATAAATTCGATAACGGATAAATGAGGGCGTGTTGGGAAAAACGCTTGGACACGTCGATTTGTATTTTTAACTGCGCATCTTTTTCAAGAAAAAAAAATTATATAGGGTGCGTCATGTGACAGTGGCCAATACCAACTTTCTTATTTTAAATACAAGCCCCTGTATATTATTAATTTTTTGGATTCTTCAGAAAATTCTAGACATAATTCATGTACAATGTTCTATACCTATCTTCAACTGTTTCGGAAATATTAAGTATTTTCAGATTTATTACAGAAATTAACATTAAAAATAGAAAATTATTTTATTTCACAAATTCGCTACATTGCATTCAATACTTATTTCCCATTCAGCTCTTGATAATGAGAAAGTAAACAAAAACCATTCCTGCGTTTCTTTTTACTGATATGAAATGAAACAAAAACAAAAACAGTTTTCTTTCTGTTCGTATAAAACTCGTAGCCTTAGCAACTTGTTGTCTGCCTGCATGACAGTAGTGATTAGTGTCAGTGCTATTGTCGTTTGAATTTCGTTAACTGTACGTAATAATATCAGAAAAATGGTTCATTTAACAGAAATGCACAAAATAACCATTCTACAAATGATTGGTTATGCAGATAACACACGGACACAGATGGAAGTGTCTCGCTTATTTCACGAAAAATTTCCAAATTTGCCGCCTGTATCCCAAGGAACAATTAGCAAAATAGAAAAGCAGTTTCGCGAGCTTGGTCATGTGAGACAGATAAAAAAAGTAGCTGCCAATGCAGTAAGTGATGATACGAAATTGGATATTACGCTTGAGTTTCAAGAAAACCCACATACTTCTGGTCGACAAGCAGCCCAACTATTCAACGTTAGCCACACAGCAATTTTTCGAACATTAAAGGAAAGTAAAATGCATCCCTATAAAATGATACCAACTCAGGAGCTCATGGAGGACGATTTCGATAGGAGAACGTATTTTTGTGAACAAATGATGGCAATGTTAGATAACAATGTGATCCAATTAGAAGATGTTTTGTTTTCTGATGAGAGCACATTTACACTTCACGGTCATGTTAATCGTCAAAATTGCCGCTATTGGTCTAATGAGAATCCTCATTGGATGAGAGAGGAACATACGCAATATCCTGAAAAAGTTAATGTTTGGGCAGGAATTGTTGGAAATCATATCGTAGGTCCCTTTTTCATTGATGGCAACTTGAATGGGGATAAATATTTAGAACTGCTCCAAAATAATGTCGTGCCAACTTTGACAAACTTATATCCAGATCCAGCAAACCCACAAGTTCCTGCCAATAAAATATGGTTTCAGCAAGATGGAGCACCGCCCCATTACCAAATCAATGTCCGGCAGTACCTGAACCAAATTTTTCCAAATCGGTGGATAGGGAGGCGCGGATCGATAGAATGGCCAGCACGATCTCCTGATCTGTCGCTATTAGACTACTTTTTGTGGGGATATGTCAAAAGTATTGTATACAAAACTAAGCCCCTCAACTTAGATGACTTAAAAAGACGAATCACGCTTGCGATTAGATCAGTCACGCCTGAGATGTTGAGTAATGTTAGAAGACATTTCTATACCAGATTAGCATGTTGCCAAGATGTTCGTGGCGAGCATTTTGAACATTTACTACATTGACATTAATTTTTTTTTTGTTTTTTTAAATTATTAAGAAATAATCAGTATTTCTTATTAGAATTTGTGAAATAAAATAATTTTCTATTTTTAATGTTAATTTTTGTAATAAATCTGAAAATACTTAATATTTCCGAAACAGTTAAAGATAGGTATAGGACATTGTACATGAATTATGTCTAGAATTTTCTGAAGAATCCAAAAAATTAATAATATACAGGGGCTTGTATTTAAAATAAGAAAGTTGGTATTGGCCACTGTCACATGACGCACCCTATATAATTTTTTTTTCTTGAAAAAGATGCGCAGTTAAAAATACAAATCGACGTGTCCAAGCGTTTTTCCCAACACGCCCTCATTTATCCGTTATCGAATTTATTCCATTTGGCTGTTCCACACTGTATATATATATATATATATATATATATATATATATATATATATATATATATATATATATATATATATATATATATATATATATATATAAATTTCGTCAATAGAAATTACAATACAGCACATTTTCGTACTAGATGTTGTAAGAAAATAAAACGAGAAAAAGATAAAAACGCCCAAGTGACATAAATAATTATATATTTATGAATGGTCTCCCTTCATGGTGGACTGGAGAGCAGTAAGAGTTAGAAGAGAAAGATCGCAATCCTGGAAAAAAGTGACGCATTATGTGCTCAAAAATGATTGGCCAACAAAATGCGAGGAGGAAGGTGAGTGCAACCAATTCAGGAATCGTTGAAATGAGCTAACAATGGGCCAGGGTTGCATAATGTAGTGGTGATGGAGGAGGGTATTAAGTGATAGTTCTTGGACTTTGAGACCAGGTTTTGAGTATCTTTCATTCGCCTCATGCAGGAGCAACAAAAATGAAGTATCTGTCCCGATCATATTTTTAACGGGACTGGACTCAGATATAGAGAAATTAACAAATTAGTATGTAGGTTGTAAAAGGGCGAAACCTCCGCCTCTAAAGACATTTAAGGAAAGGGCCTTGTCCTTTCATACCCTGGAGCATAATTTATTCTTGACTTTTTGGACCTGCAAGGAGATATAAATTAGTAGTAGTATGCGATGCGTAGTCGAAATGGATGAAGTGTTTCCAGAGGAAAGCCACCAGCTCCAATAAAGTGATGAAATGTTTATCAGAATTATTTTCAAGTTTTGGTTATTGTAAAACCATAACTACCGATGGAGCATCTTTATTTATAAGTTCCGAATTTCAAAATTACCTAAAGGGAATAGGACTTAGCCATTCAAAGGGGGCTTCGTGTCATCCACAGTTAAATAGCTTTGCGGAGGGTGAAGTAAAAATTTGAAAACTTTCCTTAATAAAAATCCAAACAGCCTGTCAGATTCGAGAGTAATTCCTCAAGGATTACAAGGATTACTGTTACATTACAAAAACACACAGCACACTTCTCCAAATGGGGCACCAGCATGTTTAATGATGGACGGAAACTTAAGAATAAATTGAGACCTGCTTCTGCGGGCTTTGGCGGACTAAGTGGAAGAAAATGAAGTCCGACAATTCATAAGTTAAAACGTAAGAAAGTTTCCTGAATATCGAGTAGGTGACAGAGTCTCGACCAAAAACTTTAAAGATGGAGGCAAGCCGTAGCCAAAAGGAACGGTATGGGGCGAAATAGGAAGTACCACTTGTGTGATAAGCAGACAAAATGGTGATATTACGAGACATGCAGATTAAGTGTGGTAAAATAGGAAAGAGGAAAACCATTTGTGCCGAAACAAGGAAGATGAAGAACCCGAGGTTGAAAATGAAATGATGCAATAGAAATGAAGTTGGAGGAAAAGCCACCAGGAAGATAAAAAAACAACCATCACTCAGATTTTCTTCAACAAGGGAGGGGTGTTGTGTAGTACGAGGATTGGTGGCAATACTGGCAAATAACTTTTCAGAGAACCTTCATGTTTTGACTTTTCATTGGTCATAATAGAAATAGTTTCACCAAGTAAGGGAAACAATAAATAATGAAGGAAATAATAACTGAAATTTAAAAAACATTCGTATTCCTAACAATAATTTTAATAGTTAGACGTATCGTCACATCTAATGCTACACATTGTCAGATGTACGACAGAGTCTCCATCTCGGTGCGGAACTAGATAGTATGTTATCATGACAGCTCAAAATAACACAAAATGTTTTACAATAGAGACTGTGTACAACCAACTAACAATTTTGTAAATTGTCAGCCTCGCACCATTTCTTCCCTAATAAAGGGACAATGTATATAAGGCTAGATGCATTCTCACCATAATTAGAACCGCAGACCGATGTCGCTTAATTAGAGCTCGTCAGTACGGTATACTAATTACAGCGAGAACATGCCCATAAAGTAATACGGCTATGGTAGCCAGCCTCCTAGAACATTGTGTAGTTAACGACAGGGTCACCATGTCAATGCGGCACCAGATAGTATGTTGTCACGGCAGGTCCACATATCACAAAATGTTATAAAATAGAGACTGTGTACAACCAGCTAACAATTTTGTAAAATGTCAGCCCTGGCCCACTTCTTCCCTAATAATCGGTCTGCGATTCTATATATGGTAAGAATACGTCTAGCCTTACATACATTGTCCCTGTATTAGGGAAGAAAGGGAGAAATGGGCCAGGGCTAACAATTTACAAAATTGTTAGTTGGTTGTACACAGTCTCTTTTGTAAAACATTTTGTCTTATTTGGAGCAGTCGTGATAACATACTACCTGGTCCGGCACCGAGATGGCGACCCCGTCTTTCATCTCATAATGTTATAGGAGGCTGGCTACCATAGCCGTATTACTTTATAGGTGTGTTCTCGCTGTAGTTAGTATACCGTACTGACGAGCTCTAATTAGAGCGAAACCGGTCTGCGATTCTAATTGTGGTGAAAATACATCTAGCCTTACAAAATGTTACATATTTACTTTCTTACGGAATCAAACGACCTTCAGTACCCTGCCCTGCTAAAACTAAGGGTCCTGTCCAGCAAAATCACTTTCCTAATTTAACTACGCTGATGCCGTTAAAGGGCTTCATTTTTATGTAAATCCTTACTTTTTGTAGTTATTTAGTCACTCCTGTAGGTAAGTCAAACTTATTTGTAACAAAGAGTATACTACGATTGATGGATTATATTAGGATGCTCTAAATACATGTAAGACAATCGAATTAAAATTTTGTTGAGTAACTAACCTACAAAAGATACCAATATTAAGCTATAAAGACTTTTATTGAGTATAGTATGTTAGGTTTTTATTTCAGGCGCTTACGGTAATGTTGAAAAGCGTCTTCGTGGCCGTGCGGGAAAGTCGATGACTTTCCAATACGGACTCGAGGGTCGACGGTTCGAGACTCACCGGCGGCGGATGATTTTTCAAATCACTGTCGTCGTTGAGATCGAGCTTAAGGTGGAGGGTAGGTTAGTTTAGATGAACAAAAAGGGTCAGCAATGGCCTAATTGTCAGTAAGCATCCTACCTTTTTACGGTAATGTTGAAGCGAGTATTAACAGATGACGCTTCCCAACACAGCATTATATTTTCGGGGATATGTGATTTGAATTTTGAAACCAAATTGAATTTCTCCCAAAATCCACACCTTTACAAATAGTACGTACTTCGGCTTAACTATATTGTCCATGCTTAGTCAATATTATAACCTGTGATGAGCACTGATAAGTACGCTTGGAGAACTAAAATCACCACAACACATCTTTTTAAAGACCTGACGATCGTTTCACCAACAAAGTTAGCGTCAAAAACTCAGAAGTTTTCATCCCCTGATGTTGCAAAACGTCAAAGTCGTGATCATAAACGTCAAAATTGGCATCATTTAGGCAAAGAACTTAAAACAAATACGTGTTATGTAAAGAAAATGTTGCAAGAAGAGTGTTCTGAAAACCCTTGAGTTTCAGCTTCAACTAGTATCTTCGTTCATTTTACTAAAATGTTTCCAGAAAATTCAGATCAAATAAACCCTTTTTCTGATGCTTTGTCAGTAGTTTTAGTTAAGTTTATCGTCTAACGGTCTATAATTGTCAGCCACTTTTCGGAGAAAAAATTCGTTATCGAACGCGACTTTTGGATTCTAAAATGATTTCTTCAAATGAGTTAAAAAGCTAAACCCCCTAAAATCCATATCTGGGATTAGTTTCAGTTTTTATCTGTTTACATATATACAGGCTGAGATATCTCTACGGTAAAGCTCAATATAATTGTTATTATACAAGATACGAGAAAAAAATTTATACGTTAATTATAGGGTGTCTTGAGCTGGATCTTATAAAACGATTTTGAAAATTACAGGATGGCCCACAAGTCGTTGGTGATACATGCATTTTTTTGAATACGCTTATATTATTGCGTTTTTGCATTCTTTATCAAAATATGATTTATGTTTGTAAGAAAAAATCGAGACTCATTAAGTGCGTTTTGGTAGCGAATTTTAATTAAATGCTTCAAACTTAAATAACTTAATTGCAATTCGTTGGCAGGGACAGGCATAGATCTATATAGAATTTTGATCTTCACGGTTACCCAGAAAAACAAGCTTATAAGAACAAGTGATGTTTATTATCATTCCACACAAACACAAAACAGCATGTATTTACCTATATGTCAATTTATGATCTACAAAAGATCACCAATTTATGCTGGTTGCTTGTATTTTAGCACGCTTCCTAATGAAATAAAGACTGCTAATACATTGGGCGCCTTTAGAAAGAGTTTAAGGATGTTTTTTTTTGACAACTGCCTTTATAGCATCAAGAAATTTACCGACCGATATACGGGTTGCGATGGGTAGTAGTGGTACCATAATTACCACTACTACCCATCGTAATAACTTGTTTTGTACCGACGTTGAGCTTTATTATTGTTAAATAATCGAATGTTAGGGAGTTTTATCCATGTTTTTGTTGTTTGTCTTATGTACCTACAGTGTGATGTTTTTTAAGATTGTTTTCTGTATATTTCAGGCTAACTTTTTAATGAGTATCTATTTTATTGTACATTGACGTGCCTATCACATATGGTGCACTAAATCAAAGGCTAATAAACGTATATATCTATCTACCTATCCATATATATATATATATATATATATATATATATATATATATATATATATATATATATATATATATATATATATATATGTATATATATATATATATATATATATATATATATATATATATATATATATATATATATATATATATATATATATATAGCTCTGTAAATGAGGTTGATTTTTTAAATTACTATTATTTAAATATAATTACAATCAAACTTTGTCGTCCTCACAATTACTCACTTGGGAAGCCACACAATGTTGGAGATAGTTTCTCCACTCTTAATCCCAGTGCTGGAATGCGAAAACTGGAATAGCCTTCACCTGGTGAGTTGCAGCCGTTTGACTGTTTTATAGTGATGTTCCTTGATATGAATATTTAATCTTGGGAAGAGGGAAAGTCACAGGGACTCAAGTCATGTAGTAAGGAGGTTGAGGTGCCACAGTACCTTTTTTACTGGCCAAGAACTCGTTTATGGAAATTTCTGTGTGACAAAGCATATTGTCGTGTTGGAGGATTCAATTTTTCTTGATGTGCTCACACTCATGACCCTTTATAGGAATATTTTAAGAATCTCTGGGTGAAAATGTTGTTTCGCTCTCTATACTTGAGGCAAAAACTCATTGTGGATGATTCCGTGGCTATCAATGTAACAAATCAGCATGCTCTCGATCTTTGATTTGCTCATTCTTACTTTTTTGGGCGTTTAAGAGCCTTCGGTGTTCCATTTTGTGCTCTGGCGTTTGGTTTCCTGGTCATACTCGAACACCCAACCTCCATCATCGGTAATGACACGTTCCAAAAAAACTTTTTTTTAATGATACAATTGGTGGTGCTCAATTTGAACATTTATTGGATTAAAGTTTAACTCTGGATGTTGGTTTGTTGGTTTAATAGTATGATTGGTCCTTATTATTTTCAACATTTACTGGAATACTATGATAAATTTTTAAGTTAAACTATTTAGCTTTTTAATTTCTCTGGAAATTTATTAGTGATATATCAAAACGCTATATTTTCTAAAGGAATAGACCAAATTTTAAAAATAAAAAAGCAATGATTCAGAAGCAATGAATCAAAAGCTCTTTTCAACGAGCTACCACATGCCCCTATTTTAATTTGAAAAAATTTAAGAGATTACACCCCGATTAGGAGAGTAAAGTTTGGGCTACACTTTTTACGTCAAAAATTGTTCCCCTCACAAGCAAACTTGACGTGCTTCAGATTTTTTCAACAAAATCTTTTCCAAACAGCTATTAATATATATATATATATATATATATATATATATATATATATATATATATATATATATATATATATATATATATATATATATATATATATGAATATATATATGAATATATATCTAGCTTTAATCGTATGCTTATCAAAAAAGGTTATGAGACCGAAGGACTGTGTCCCAGCTTAATATATAGATAAATAGATAGATAGTATATGTACAACGCTACCATAAATACATCTCTGTAGGTTAAAATATAAATGTGAAAATTCATGCAAGAGCAAACACCATTATAAAATTATAAAATAAGTATACACAATATTTACATACAATTGTATAAATGCAGCCCAAAATTACACACAAACATTTAAAATCCAGTACATAACGTAATGACAACATTTGTATGAAAATACGAAATAATTAATTATCAATAAAATTGTTAGACATTATTTTATGTTATTTAATTTTTCTCTAAATACCGTCACTGGGTGAGAACTATTCAGTTTTTGTTTCGTTTTTACTTTAATTGTGATTTTATGGTATTTTGAATTTACATGTTTGCCACCCCACCAACCAATCATAAAAAAGTGAATTGAACTCGGAAAGGTTGTAAATGGAATGTTGAAGTAAAAAGCTTTCAAGTGCCTGCTTAAACTTTTTTGCTATGCCAATGCTCTTAAACTCATCCAGCAATCTGTTATATCACCGGCGTATATCGGGCTTTTAGTGAACGCAAAACGATTAAAGTTATCAAGATGTAGTGCATTTCTGTTACGTGTATTATACTTGAATACAATGAATAGCACTGCTTGTTGGGTATTTTAATGTATTTGACTCTATGTAGGTTAAGATTTTTATTAGATATATCGAAGTACCTGTTAAAATTTGTTTCTTTTCAAATGTATTTTTACATGTTTCAGCTTTCTATAAGTCACATATCAGTCGTATAATACGCTTTTGACAAATCACTACCTTGTTAGCGTTCACTGTATATCCCCAGGTGGCAATATTATAACTTATAACAGGATGAACAAGAGCATATTACGCTGCCATGAGACTATCTTACCCCAAAGTATTTTTTAAGGCTAGGATATCGAAATAATCCCTTCCGATTCCTCCACATATCGCGCCAATTTGATGATGCCACGACAATTTACCATATACGAGGGTGCCCTGGGCTGATTCCTCCCCCTCGCCGCAGAGTCTGCATTCCAGGTCCCTCTCGAACCGTCCTGTTATGTTCCTAAGCTGTCCTCTGCTAAGATTTGGCAGCTCCACGGATCTTTTTGAACTGGGTTCCTCAATTACTGACTTCCCATGTCTGAGCCCTGGACAGTCTGCCCAGTACACCTTATGTTCGTTTCTGACTCCGGACTAAATGGATCCCCTGGCAGTGCTTTTCGTCCTGCCCAGGACCGGTTCTGGTCCCACAAATGGTTCTGCTGATCCTCTCTTCGCGCGACTGCCCATTTCTTCACTTGATCTCCGAGTGACCCGGCACCCAGATGAGGGTGATCTCCTTCTGCCCAGCCATGTCGCTCGTCTCGTCTCGGCAATCACTTACCAGCCTGGAATTTACCCGTGGGCTACTTAGGGCCTTAAGGGCTACCTGGCCGTCTGTGGCTATGAGGATTCGCTTGTTGGTGTAGCCCTTTCCCTTGTTCTCTCGCACGCAGTGCAAGATGGCGTACATTTCGGCCTGAAAGACTGTTGCATGAGCTCCGATGGAAATTCTGTGACATACCCTCGGTCCTTCCGAATAAACGCCTGCCCCCAGTCCACGCTCTCCGCTGGATCCTTCCGTGAACCAGACGAGCGCGTCCCGTGGTAGGCCCGGCGTCAACCCCCACACCCGCCCCCCCATGTCCCTCGGTCGGGGATTACCAGTGTAAACTTCTTTTCTATGCAGATTCGCGGGCCCGCGAAGTCTGACCTCATTTGAAGCATGGGCTCCTTCACGATCTTCTTAATTTTGCAGTGGCTCCTGCAGCCTGGGTTGATCTTCAATCTATCATTTCAGGATAGTCTGTATAGTACTAGCCTGGTCTCCCTCATGATAACTAAGTGTAGGAATGAGGTTTTGCTGACAGGACAGCACGTCTAGCCTGTAGGACGCTTGGACACTCTATCATTAAGTGTTTGTGATAACTGTGTTATTGTAATTTAATTTTATAGATCTATTTATATACTCAGAACATTATTTACCAAATTTCATGTGGTTTTTTGCTTATTAACTGGATTTTACATCAGCGATCTAAAAAAATTGTTTTTTTTAGTACCACACCACTCGTTTTCTAAAAGAGCAATAGAATTTATCAATCTGTTCGTCTTTCAATATTTTATGTAACCAACCAATAAGTTTATGATACTGGGTAATTGTTGTGTTTTTGTTTCTGTAACGTCGGTCTATTTCCGCTACTATGGACAATCGACGACGCCAGGGAGCAGTTTAAACTCATTATCCTACCTTTCTGTAAGAAAGGTTGGGATCTTTAACATGCCCAACGTTTCATCGACACGGGACCCATGGCTTTACGCCCCCTCCGGAAGGCGAAACGTGCAGACATTCAACTTGCCTAGATACAATGCCACAAATTCGGTTGATGTTAATTGTACAGTATTTACTGAACAAGTGAAAGGGGAACCCTAGAAATTGAACACAGTATCCTTCGGCTCAAAAGCACACGTTCTTCCCAGTGAACCAACAAGGCTTAATGACATACTTTAAAACTACAAGTGTTAAATGAAAATTTTTTCACAATTTGAAACGCAGAGATTCTTCAATTCAATAGATAAAATCAAACCTAACGTCTATGTCCAGATCTGCGAATTTTCATTAAGAGAAATTCGCCAATAGAGGAAAACGATGAAAATCTTTTGAAAAAATTTCTTCAGATGAGCGCGAATTTGGGTCCCTAGAACCCAAAACCAAGGTCCGTCAACAATTATATATATATATATATATATATATATATATATATATATATATATATATATATATATATATATATATATATATATATATATATATATATATATATATATATATACAGGGTGGCGCATTGAAAACGAAACAGACCGATTTGCGTCCACAGATTTTTTTTTAAGAAACGCTGAAACACCTCAATTTTAATATTGAGGGGGACATGTTTTGACATAAAACTCAACTTTGCCACATCAACCCCTTAAGGGTGATGATAACAACCCTTATATTTTAAATAGGGAACATGGGTCGAGTGTTACATCATTTGAAAGCTCTTTCTTTCCGGGTTGAGTTTCAATTATATATATATATATATATATATATATATATATATATATATATATATATATATATATATATATATATATATATATATATATATATAGGGTGGCGCATTGAAAACATTGACTATCAGCACATTTCTTATCGGAATGAGTGAAATGCGTTTTTGCATCTTCAACTGTGAATAATTTTTAAACGAGTTGATAAAACTTCCAAAAAGATTAGTGTGCTTAATTCAGAAAAGAAAGAGTTTTCAAATGATGTCACAATGGACCCATGTTCCCTATTTAAAATATAAGGGTGGTTATCGCCACCCTTAAGGGGTTAATGTGACAAAGTTAAGTTTTATCTCAAAACATGTCCCCCTCAATATTAAAATTGACGTGTTTCAGCGTTTTTAAAAAAACAATTCTCTGGACGCAAATCGGTCTGTTTCGTTTTCAATGCACCAGCCTATATATGCATGTATGTGTGTATGTATCTGAGGGATAACTCAAAAAATACTCAACTGATTTGAACGAAACTTGGCATATAACCTTCTTCTGTTAAGACCACGGACGAGTTCGTATATTAGCTATAACGGACATTTTTCCCTCCAATACTTTTGAAAAGGCTATATTTTGTAAGTATCAGAGTAACTAGAATGAGACTTTACATGTGGCTAGAAATGGCGTAACTTACACTTATTTTGGGAATTTTAGGTAACTTGGTATACAACATTTAGAGTTTTATCCAAATTAAAAATAAAATCTGAAATACATGCGTTAAAACGACTTGGTGGCTTAAGTCCAATGCCTGACAGACAGAGTAGTTAACCGCCACCTGTAAATTGATTCATACAACAGGTATTAACGCTGCACCAACTGTTATGAAACAAAATAAATAACTGGCATTAAACATATTACCCGCAAATAATCGTGAAATCTTGGCCACAGATATCGCAAATGACAGACGACATGAGATTAAAAATTTGACAAATGATTGTTATTTAACCGGGAATTCAATCAATTTTTGAATTACACTATATTTGTAGCTTGATGAACGGCCCCAAATACAGTTTTAGTACAGCATATATATATATATATATATATATATATATATATATATATATATATATATATATATATATATATATATATATATTATGCTGTGGTCTTAGACTAAAAGTGTACCATAATATAGTAGAAGTGTAAACAAAATCAAGTCAAGTCTCTATAAAAATAATTTTAGAATAGTTTTTTTTATCTTTAAGCTTAAACATGAGACATCATATAAGAACAAAGCAGTCGCTAAATGTGTTTAAATGACAATTATACGAATTCTTTAATGAACTGTTAAGTATGCTTTTAATGTAATATAGCTCGGGCATGAATTCGGTGTCAAGTATTAGTTTAAAAAACGTTATTCAACTTATCCTTAGGTATCTCAGTGGTAGCGTGCTTGTGTTCTATGCACAAGGTTGTGTGATGGATTCCAGCTCGATGAATGTATTATTTTTTGGTTTTATTTTGACATTTGCAGAAACAATAATACACAGATTTCATGCGTATTAAACAAGATATCATTTTTGTTTAAAACACCTGAATAACTTTGTCACTTTTAAGTCTGAAATTATAACTTTTTGTAGATATTTTAAAATTCTTGATATTGAAAAAACGGTTTGTTCAGGTTGACTAAAACGATATAATTCAGGCGATTAATAAAAAAAATAACTGCTACGTTTATAATTTACCAGATACTTTACTTTTCTAAATATAAATTAATTTTACTTCTGGAAATCTTTTGTAACTTTAATGAAATTTGTAATACAAGTTTCTTTTAAAGAGACTTACACTATCTATAGATATAGCCAAATATAATTTTTTAGCTTTATAGAAAGTTAAATTTTGCGAATTTTTCTCAAAAGGAGTTAGAGCACAGATTCTTTTGATAATAGAGAGGTATCGATGATAACATTTTCAAAAGAATTATTTTAGTGTGCGCGTACTAGAACCTCTAAAATCGATCTTTAAGTTTTGTGTAAGTTTAAAGTATTAATTTTAGTAATATGCTGTATAATAATACTTTACAATTCTTATGAAAATTCACTATTATAACGCACTTGCTGCGTCACGAATTTTTTTATTAAACCCTAATCATTGGGATGAAAACTGAGACACATGGTATTGAACTGTAACTTGTTTCGTTAACGTCGGTCTATTTCTGCGACTATGTACAATCTTCGACGTCAAGGAGCAGTTTTGTCTTACCATCCTGGAAATTTCCCGAACTCCCTTCTTTCTGAATTGATGGTAGGCATCTTTAATAGATCATTTCATAATCATCTTATAATATACGCGATAAAAACGTAGCCTGATAACGGCGGAAAGCTTACACATTAAAGTTGCCTAAACACAAAGCCCCAAGCTCAGTTGGTGTTAATTTTACAGTAGATACTGAAAAGAAGATGACGCTTCTTCTGGGAATCGAATCCAGGATCTTGCGCTTTAGAGCCAAAAAGTCCACGATCTTCTGCCACTGAGTTATTGGAAAGCGTATAAAATTTGTAAAGCTCAAAATTTGTTACAAATTTGAAAGGAACATATTTACATTTATTTTCACTGAATATATGTTAATATACCAATATAAAATATGTGTTGGAAAATAGCTTCAGTCTAATTTTTTAAAGCCTAAAAATGTTAATTTACAAATAACTAGCGCGCCTGTATAAAACGCATGTCACTTTTGATATGCATACATTCAAAACTGATGGAGTGTTATATTTTGTATGGACCTAATTCACAATAGTGCGATCTATTAATGCCGAAACTATACACTGTTCAATTATACAATTTCAAATATCTCTCATTCATTTATTTTAACAATTTCATTTATGAATTCTTCAGTCGTGATAACTTTTTAACCAAAATTAATGGCCATTCAACATTTAATACATTCAACCGAAATACAATCGCACATGTTGCGTGAATTTCAATGGTCAACCAAAATTCACACATTTCTCAATAATACTTGCCCATTATTAGGGCTGTTTTACCCACGTTTCGACATTTTAATGTTTACTAAAAAATTAAAAATGAATAGCTTCTTTACAATTAAAAAGCTCTAACATAACGAAGCTTTAAACAATGTTAATTAGGTTTTAAATATATAGTGAGCTGAAAATTAAGAAATGTACGGGAACACAGACACAATGAGTCATCCTGGGTAATCAGTTACGTGTTTTTTTAGGGGGGGGGGGAAGATATGGATGGGTGGAAAAACAGTTGAAACCTTACACTAACGACGAACACAAAGTATTGGGTAAACTACAGCAAGGTTTAACTTGCTACAAAATCACTGGAATAAGAGGTTTACTGGAACTATTTTCTTTTTTAAACAATTTTAGAATCACTCCAGAAGATGACCCGAATAGAGTTTCAATACACAACAATTTTCTTGAAGTTAAAGTCCTTAATATTTTGGGCGAAGTCAACCCTATAATACCAGTCGTATATATATATATATATATATATATATATATATATATATATATATATATATATATATATATATATATATATATATATATATATATATATATATATATATATATATACTCTATGTTTTAAAAATATTGCTATGATACAGGATGGTCCGAAAGACTCGTGACAAATTTTATCCATAAATTTTGTATATAATCATTTATATTAATTGTCCTGTGCATTAAGGAAAATTTATATAGGGTGTATTCGGTCTAAATTTTATATTAAAATAACAGTCAGGGAATCAGTTTGAAAAATCACATATTTCGGCCACTATTGATCAAAACCAGAAACCGTTGTAAAAAACAGAAACGAAATACACATGAAACGTAATATATCCTTGAACACAACAATAATATATACTCGGTTTAAAATGAATCGTCGTTATGTAGGGTGGTCAAGTTTTGCAAATTCACGTCGTGCTCATTTTTTCTAAATCGAACATCCTGTATATTATATTGACATGTTAAATCCAACATTACTAGCTTTTAAAAGATACCATACACAATACCAATAGTTTTTTTCGTAAATTAGCCGCAAAAGCAAAATTTCCGCATTCTTATACAATGATTATATTAGTAGAAGGGTACAGGGTTCGATCCCAGGGTACTCCATTCACTTTTTCAGTACAAACTGTAACATTAACATCAACCGAGGTTCTGGCATTGAATTTGTGCAACTTGAATGTCTGCACGTTCCGCCCTTCGGAGGGGGCGTAAAGCCATCGGTCCCGTGTCCCTGCGATGTTGGGCACGTTAAAGACCCCTACCCTCCTTACAGAAAGGCAGGGGTTAGGCAAAATTTTCAGGATAGTGAGGTGAAACTGCTCCCTGACGTCGGTGATTGGCCATAGTCGCAGAAATAGACCGCCGTTAAAGAAACACAACATGCACACACACACTATATTAGTATAGTATAGTATATTTATTATTACATAAAATGGAAATCAAAGTGAAAGTAAGGTAAAAGTATTTGTAAAGGATATCTTTGCCATTCTAGTTACTTTTTTTTTGTAACGGTTCGATATTTACTGCAACACTGAATTTATAACAGTCTGTGGTGAATGGAAGAGAAGGTGCATCCCATATTCTTTGTACATACATACATTAGTACATAATTTTACAATGTGTTTCACAAATAAGCTCAATGCGTGTGCTTGCAATCAACAGAATTTTGATTTCTGACTTGCATAGAATATAGTAGATCGATTATTAAACATTCAGTATTAGAAGGCCATGACACAAGGTTGCCAAAACTACAAATCGTTATATCAAGGCGAAACAGAAGATTCAAATAGTTTTTAAATCATTTAGGCACATATGTATAACCCAACTTATTTAATAAAAACAGGAAAGAAGAAAAACGTAATAAAATATTTATAAAAAGTGTTGAACTAAAACATTATTTTGTTGTAGGCACAGTTAGAGTCTATACATTGATAAAAATTTAACATTTTGCAATATTTGTTCTAAAACAATGCGAAAACTGTGTCCTATTCTTGTTTTAATATCTTCCATCGTGGTTAGAATGTCTACATAAACTTTCGTTTTGACATGGTTCCATAAAAAACCGGCGACCTCGCTGGCCGAAATGCGGGATTACTATTCCTCATTTCCATAGGCGTCTGTCTGCTTCTCTCATCCTGACCCCTCTGATTTCTCACAAAACGTCACCGAAATTATCCAAGCTGGCATAAAATTATTTATTCCACGTACACAGAAAACCTCTTCAGCCACTAAAAAGCCCTGGTTCTCTAAATCCTGTGACAAAGCCGGACTTGAAAAGGTCAAAGCTCACAAAACGCTTCTACACAATCCCAGTCAAGAAAATCGTCAAGCATTTAACGACGCAAGAAACCGCTATGTCCGCATTCTTTCTGAGGAAAAAAACTCGTTTAATAACCACATCAAAAACAAAGTCCTCTTAACCTCCAACGGCGGCAAACTCTTCTGGACTCTTGCTAAATCTATTGGGAATAATTTCTGCAAAAGCACGTTCCCACCTCTTGTCTCAGGGAATGAAATTGTTTCTACCGCTCTGGGCAAGGCTGAACTTTTTGCTTCGTTGTTCGCCAGCAATTCTACTCTCAACCCACCTCCAAATGTTTAACCACCAACAGTCCCCAATGTCGCGCATAGAATGACGGATATCATTTTCAAAACTAAAAAGGTACGAAAGATGCTCTCTTCTCTTAATACCAGGAAAGCATCTAGCCTTGACGGGATCCCAGCAATTGTTCTCAAAAAATGCGCACCAGAGCTTCCTCTTGTCCTGACTCGTCTGTTTCAGATATCTTATAATAAAGGCATATTCCCTAGTACCTGGAAAACTGCTCGAGTACAACCCATCCCCAAGAAAGGATCCAAAGCGCTTCCCAGCAAATAAAGGCCTATTTCTCTCCTTTCAGTCGTCTCTAAAGTGATGGAAAAGTATATAAACACCGAATTACTAAAATCTCTTGAAAAACACAGTCTAATCCACGACAGGCAGTATGGATTCCGCCAGCGCAGATCGACTGCCGACCTCCTTTCCTTTGTCACCCATTCTTGGAACAAGTCTATGGAACTACACGCTGAATCCCAGATTGTTGCTTTAGACATATCCAAAGCATTCGACCAGGTCTGGCACGCAGCTCGGCTTAATAAACTTCCGGTCTATGGCCTACCACCAAAACTTTGTACCTGGACAGCAAATTTCCTCTACAACAGGAGCATTTCTGTTGTTGTGGATGGCCATTCCTCTAAACTGTATCCAATTAATGCAGGAGTTCCTCAAGGTTCAGCTTTAGTCCCTAGTGTGTTTCTTCTCCACATCAATGACCTCGTCTCTAGCACATCCAACCTAGTTCACAGTTACGCGGACGACAGCACCCTCCACTCAAATATACAATATTCTAAGCCTGTCTCTTTAGCCCAATTAGATGAGGATCGCAGACTCATGGAGGGTTCTGTCGTCTCTGTGGATCTCCAAAAAATATTAGACTGGGGAAGTATAATTCTTGTACAATTCAACCCCACCAAATCTCAGTCTTGCGTTCTTTCTCATAAGAGATACACCAGCCCTAGACCCATCACAATGAACAACCAAGTTATTCAAAGTAATGAGTCCTTTTCTCTTGTTGGCATTTCTGTGGATCGAAATCTTAATTGGCACCAACATGTCACACCAAGTGCAGAAGCGGCTGCTAAGAAATTAGGTTTCCTCTTCTGGGCTCGCAAATACTTTTCACCAGCTAATCTATATACCTTATATACTTCACAAATAAGGCCACACCTCGAAAACTGCTCCCACATCTGGGGTGCAGCTGCCGCGTCTACACTCGCTATCCTGGACTCCATACAAAAAAGAGCTATACGTCTCATCGGCGACCCTACCCGCACCCAAAGGCTGCCATCCCTTGCCCACCGACGTGCCGTTGGTGGCCTCTCTCTCTTTTATAGATATCTGCACGGGCACTGCTCAGATGAGCTTTCCTCTATAGTTCCCGCACCTGCTGTCCCCAACAGATCTACCAAGGGAACAGAGCGAATGCACCCTTTTACTGTTCAGGTCACCAGACATAGGACATCTTGTTATGCCCGCTCTTTTGTCCCGAGGACTTCCAAGTTGTGGAATTGCTTGCTGGAACATGTTTTTCCTTCTCCTCCGAACCTTCAAACCTTCAAGTCCAGAATTAACAAGTTGCCTCTTTCCTCCTTGTCAACACCCACGGTACGATAGTATTTATGCTGTAAGCCCTCGTGGTGTGTTGTTGAAATTAAAAAAAAACCCAACTTGTCCACTTTGTCTCATCCAGGGGTTTGTCTTATCTTTATTTAACCCTTATGTGAAGGCACAAATAATGCAACGTAAATGGCGGCAGGTGGTACCCGGGTGCCACTGTGCATTTTAATAAGTGAGCCGTGTCGTGTATCGTATATGTATGCGGCTGCGCAAGCCTACAACCATTTTGCATTTAGTGTGTGTTGTGATTTACTAGAGAGCAGTTTTAGTAGAAGAAACGGGAATGTTTTGCTTTCAAACCAACACAGCAGGTGCATTTGATGGCGGAGGGTGCAGTGGAGCTTCTAGGAAGTACAACACACGTCGGTCCATTGTTGATGATCTTCCGTATGATTCCAGAGATCACCTTCAACTAGATAAGTATGTTTTATTCTTTGTATGTTATAATTTCATAGTCTAGCTTTATAGTGGATATTATTTAGAAACCTTGCTCTTGTGTATAATGTTTGTAAAGCCTCCTCTCGCAAAAGTTTAGAAAATAACTCCTAGGAGCAGAGGATTTGGGGCTGCAATAATAATGAGATGTTACAGTCATAAATTAATATATCTTGGTTGTACTATTTTCGTTGTTTTTATCACTTACTTGCTATAAACCGCGACAGCACAGCTAATATGCTACTATGCACATAATTATACTTATAAACTTTTTTCCCTTGGTAATATACTCTGTTTTTGATAATAGATGTTCAGGGTATGTGAGATGTCTGATGAAGAATTCAGTGAACCATTTGATGATGATGATGATGACAAGGATAATGTGCCGTCGGCAAACGATGAAGAATCAGATATTGAAGACGTTCGCAGAGGCGAGATGGTTCCTATCGAAAGAGAAGTGGAGGTTGACAGCAACGTAGAGGAGTAGCTGATCCCAGAGGCAGAACATATAACATCGCCACCACCAGCTGATGTATATCGGAATCCGGATTCAAGTATCTGGAATAAGACACCATTACCAACATCCCAAACCCGATCTCGTATAATATTATTCGAGAGTCAGGTGTGTAATAGTATTCTGTTCTCTCCTAATTTTGATTCCAATTTCCTCTCTGTAAATTTTAGGTGGCCCGAGTCCTGCAACAGCTTTGTATACCCGTACCGATACATTCAATGCTATGGTGACACCCGAAATGAAATCGATTATCATAAGGCAGTCGAATCGCAAGGCAAATCAAGTGTATTATGATCTCAATAGGAACTCACCATCAGCACCAAAACATTGAAAACGTATCACTTATGAGGAACTTGATGCTTTCTTTGGCATCTTACTAATGGCTGGTGTTTATAAATGTAATACGGAATACATTGGTGAATTGTGGAAATCAGACGCCTTACCACTGTACAAAGTAGCAATGAGTAGGGACCGCTCCAAGCAGAGCGGTTTCAGATAAAACAAATCTACCACAGATAACGTTGTCAATTTGGAGAGCGAGACACACGAGACTTTTCCAAATAATCAGAAACTTATCGCAGTATTCGTTGACCTCGAGAAAGCTGATGATCTCACTTGGAAAGTTAATATTATATAAACTTTAATAGAGTGGAACATAAAAGGAAACATAACAGCTTTTAGAAGAAATTTCTTATCACACAGAACATACAGAACATTTCAGACAAAAACAAATGGAAGTTTATCTAGAGAGATAAAAACTCAAAATGGAATATCTCAAGGCTCAGTTCTTAGCTGTACACTATCTTTGATTGCAGTAAATGACACCTTTGCAAACATTGAATTACCAGTTCATGGTTACCGATTTGCTGACGACCTAGGTATATACGTCAGAGTAGTTAATTTGAGACCAGTCCAGAACCTAGTTTAGCTCTCGGTCAACAAATTAGAACAGTGGTGTTTAAAAATTGGATTTAGCTTCTCTAATGGAAAAACCAAATATATAATTTTTGATAAATCTCGGCATGAAAATACGCCAATACCCATCACTCTCTTTGACGGACCAATTACTCTCACATACAGTATAAAGTACCTGGGGGTATCTTCCAAACAAAGCTGTACTAACGCAGCCAACATTCTAAAAGCTTTGTCCCATCACAATTGGGGAGCAGATACAACTAACTTTCTAAGGATTTACGAAAACCTAATTTGTGAGAGGATAGATTACGGCCTCCAGGCAGTTTCAGCATCCAGGGCAAGTTACTTCAAAAAGGTTCAAATCACATAAAACCAATCTCTCCGGATCACCATAGGTGCCGTTCCTACTATATCCACAGAAAGTCTATCGGTTTTAACTACACTAACTAACTAAGTTCCCTTATCGTCTCTTCAAGATGCCTCAAAGTTATTTGCATTGCCATCAAACTTCGACCAAAGAAACGCCATTCCAAACAGATTCAAGTTAATTCATGATAGTAACAACAAAATATTTTTTTCAATTTTAAAAGCGAGTTAATAGATATATGGGCAACGCAGACCTTGACTTTCCCAATGTTTTACATCTGACTTGCTGTGCTATCGCACCATGGATAATGCCAGATTTCAGACTCAATGAGGATCTTGCTCAGTTTATTAAGGCAGTACAAAACCCCAATGTGATTCAAACAGCTTTCCAAGATTTAGTATCCTCTAAACTATCAAATTCCACAATACTATATCATCTTTGAACAACGAAGACATCTCCGTGAGATCGACTGTTATCACTCCCAATAAAGGATGGGAATTTCAACTTCCGTCAGGATCTAGTGTGTTTATAGGTGAAGTGTATGCAATCTACTAGGCACTATCATATATTGTATCTGTAGGTACTCCGAAAGAAAAAATATCTTATATATTCAGACTTATTAAGTGCTTTATCTGCAAACAGCTCTACCCTGACAATTCTTTGATCCAACAAGTCAAAAATATGTTATACCAGCTGCAAAAATTAAAGCTCGATGTCTCACTGATGTACACACCATCGCACGAAGGAATACAGGAATCCAGGGAAACGAAAAAGCCGATAGAGCCGCCTGAGAACCCGCCATAACACCTGAGTCCATCGATGTTGCAATAAGTACGCACCCAGACACAAAGAACGCCATAAGTGACGATTGCGCGAAAAACGACAGGAGTCTTGGAAGAGCAAAAGGACAAAATTGCGTCAAATAAAATGTCAACTATCTGGCGCAATCATACTCCCAACTGACAGAAGAGAGCAATTCAAGATATCTTGCCTACGTCTGAGCCATACCAGGTTGACACACTGTTTTCTATTCACACAAGATGGACTCCCCATTTGTCACGAGTACGACACCTGGCTTACAGCAAATCACACTATTGCTGAATGCCCCAAATTTAGTGAACAAAGAAACAAACACAAAGTAAACCCGAATATAGAAGTGTCCCTGGGTATTGTTCTCAGTGAAGTGTACAAAACAATTTCATTTCTAAAAGACATGAACTTATACAAGAGCTTGTGATCAAGAAATGTTAGAAATAGTTAAAAATCACCAATTTAGAAAACAAGACTGTCTATAAATAAGCTTAGTTCGTATTGTGTAATTCTATTGTTTTTTGCACGTTAAATGTGTCGTCTGATAGTTCTTGCACATAATTAGTGAATTGTCTTTAAAAAAATCACTAATGAGGAGATCCCGGCTTTTGAATTATGAAAAAATTTCTTCAAATGAGAGCTAATTAGGCCCCCTAGAACACATATCCGGGGTCAGTTTCGATTTATATATATATATATATATATATATATATATATATATATATATATATATATATATATATATATATATATATATATATATATATATATATATATATATGTATGTATCACACCGATAACTCAAAAAATAATAGGCCGATTTTGACAAAATTTGATGAGTGCCTTCCTTTTGTAAGTGGCTTGGACAAGTTCGTTAGCCAGAAGAATCGGTCAAGGTTTTCCCGAAAAATTTGGTATTTTCTTTAAAAAAAAAGTACAAAGTAAGGGCAACCAAATTTGGTATATAGTTTTAGGTCGCTATGGGTAAATCACGTACCAAAATTTAGCGCTGTAGGTCAAAATACAAAAAGTTATGGGCATTTAAAGAAAAATAAATTAGCGTTTTCCTCAAAACGTCAAAGTGACAATTTAGAACGTCAAAATTTGCAACATTTAGGCAAATAACTTGAATCTAATACGGGCTATGAAAAGAAAATGTCTCAAGAAGAATGTTTTACAAACCCTGAAGTCTTAGTTTCAACCGTCATTGTCCTTCATTTTACTAAAATGTTTCCAGAAAATTCATTTCAAATAGACCCTGTCTCTGATGCTTGGCAGTAGTCTTATCTATAGAGTGTATTGTTTAATGGTATATAACTTTTGTCGAATTTTCAATAAAGCTCAATATATCCGTTTTTCTACAAGATATGAAAAAATTGTATATATTAATTATAGGGTGTCTTGAGTTACATCTTAAAAAATATGTCTACAACCACAGGATGGCCCATAAGTTGTTGGTGATACAAGTAATTTTTTTTTAAGTCGAAAATGCCTTATGTTTTTGCATTTTCCATCGAAATATAATGCATGTTTGTAAGTAAAGAAATTCTGAACGCAGAAAGTGCGTCATGGTAGCGACTTTTGATTAAATGCTTCATATTTATATATATTCTAATAACCTTAGCTGTTGATGCAATAAAAAATATTACCATTTAGATAATAGTGCTCCACAATGCAATCAATCCATGTCGACTTCGACACACAGACCTATGGCATTATAATTTTTATTTTATGTTCGTAGCAGAATATTACGATGATATTACTTAAACCAAAGATAATACTTTTAAAGATGAGGCTTTATGATCTTACACCAAGTTGTTTATTTTTTAAACGCATATATATGTTTTTTTTAATTTAGTCAAAAAACTGCCACTTATTCCCACTCAGAACTTTTTTTTAGCCTGCCAGTAAAATAACATTCTAATCACATAGCGTCTTTTACCATGGAACTGCTGGTTGGCTCAATTGCTACTAGACAGCCAGCGTTCACTTTTTATCTTTAATAATATTTTAAAATTTTATGGGCATTTGGCGAATTTTATTCGGTAAATTACGACCTAATGTGTACATTATATTCCAAACATTTAACACATATCTAATGTATTATAAATATAAACACTGTAATTAGATACAGTAAAAAAGCGATTCTAGAACAATGAGTTTGAATTTATACTTGCTGCACCTGGCAGCTTGCGTTAGTAATTAATAACATAAAATCAGCAAAGTTCATTATGGGCGTATAAATAATAAATACTAATAAAACGTGCTATTGTATTATGAAACTATTCACAGCAATTCATTTGAAATTATAAAATTATTTTCGATTAATTAATGGCATAATAGCAACAGTTTATGATATGAACATGCTTCATCCTGATCTTTTGTTTGCATAATAAAATATGCATATGCAAATTATAAATTTGTGATTAAAAAGCTATTATGTATTGTCACACTATATTATTTGAAATATACATATCAACATTTAAAAAATTATGTGAGTAACATTATTATAAGGGTTGCAATGTAAGCTGTCCTTTTGTTTGTTGTATGCGCTTTGTTTATTTGTTCTGTCTGTTTCCGCGACTATTGAAAATCATCGGCGTCAGGAAACAATGTCACTTCAGAATGCTAAAAAAATTGCGGAATTGCTGTCCTTCTGTAACTACAATAACGACGTTTAACGCGTCCATCAGCACATGGTACTAAAGACCAACCAGTTTACGCCTTCAGAGTTAAACGTTCAGCCATTCATTTTGCTTAACCCTCCGGCGGGCGCGCTATATGGAATCTAATGAGCGGGCGGGCTGCGGTATTTACACTGCATTTAGTTTTTCAACATTTCTAGCTTAGTATTACTAACAAAAAATATTACTTATTGTATAAGTGTCTTATTAGGCATATAAAAGACGTAATAATTGTTAGTACAACAATTATTATCACTCAACAAAAATTGTCTTAATTATTGTTATTATTTTAATTAATAATGAATAAAATATTTTATACAGATAAACAAGATTCATATAAGACGCTTAATCATTTTCTTATATATATATATATATATATATATATATATATATATATATATATATATATATATATATATATATATATATATAAGTGGTTTAAAACAAAAAGTTGAAGAAAATATATAAACTAAAAAATTATATTACATTATTCAACTTCCATTGGTTCCCCCTGTTCACATTCTAAGCATTTGACAATAATGTTACTGTGCCTCTTACACACATTGTTTCCACAATGTTGACAAATTGACTTGGTTTTATTATTTTTGTGACTTCCGCAAATGTGGCATATGCCTGGCCTTATTAGTTCTTTAGTCTGTGGCGCCGTTTCTCTATTTACATAAAAATGCAGACTCCTTTAGAAAGAGATGTCATTTTAGCCATGTCCTTCAAATTGTCGTTCATTAGTTGTAAAGCAAGATTTTTGAGAAATATTCTTCTTCTGTCCTTGTTATCAATGCGGTTGAATTTGAAAATCACTCTTGCATATATCTAGATGTCTGAAGAAGATTGTAAGTGGCTATCTTCTTGTAATTCTTGACGTACTATAGGAAGCGCACATTTGGTCCACTGTGTCGACACCTCCTTTTGTGGCATTGTAATCTAAATTTGAAAGTGGCTTTTTGGTTTCTTGATCTATATCAGAGAATCTGTGCATGGTTGAAAGAAAAATGACTGCTTTTTTTTGGGAGAGTTGAAACTAGACAAGCATCATCTTGGAAGCCAAACAGTGTCGATTGTATATCCCTATTTTTGTTTGGCTGTAATTCTGAAGGTATTTTTTTCTTATTTTTTTACTGTTCCAAGCAATGTTATTCCTTTTGTTACCAAATATTGTGCAAGGGGAAAACTTGTGTAATAGTTATCTGTAGTAACATTTCGTTTCGATTTTTCTGTTGGTATCACTAGTCTCTTCACAATAGCTTCGGCTTTGTTTGATATCAGATACAGTCCAGGTACTTGTTTTCCACGATAAATTTCAAAATTGAAAGTGTAGAAGTTCTTGGCGTCGCAAAGGGCATAAATCTTAATGCCATATCTCGCGGGCTTGTTTGGTATATACTGCACCAATAAACAGCGACCTCTAAACGCACAAAGCATCCCATCAGTTGTTACATATTCACTCAAATTGAAATGAGTCATACAGTTATTGACAAAAGTATCATGAAAACTTCGTATTGGGGCTAATTTATCATTTTGTTTTCTTTCTTCTCGCGTATGCAGATTATCGAATCGTAAAGCACGAAGTAAAAATTTAAAACGCTTGTAACTGAATATAGCGCTCAAAAGAATCATTCTGGTGCAATCTGCATCCCATAATTCTAAGCAGTTGGTATGACTACCCTTTTTCGTTCCACTCAAATATAATGCACCAAACAGAGCTCCAATTTCAGTACTTGTCGTGTCTCTGCAATCTATTTCTCTTAAATAGTTCACGTCCAGTCTTTTGTTTTCTATATATATATATATATATATATATATATATATATATATATATATATATATATATATATATATATATATATATATATATATATATATATTTATTTATTTATTTATTTATTTATTAGTGTTTCTTACTACATCGTCAATCATTTGATCAGTAATAACCAATGTAAATGTGTCAATTTCTCTATGTATATTCTTTGCTTTGGTTTTTCCAACTGAAACAGTTTGATAATCCAAAGTGTTTAATTATCGCGGCCTATGAAAAAAACCGTAATTATCTTCAAGTTGACTTTGTTCGACATCGCCTGAGACCTCATCGATTTCTTCTGCTGACTGTTCAGAATCGCTGCTGTACAAGTTTTGTGTTATCGTTTCTTCTATGTCTGTTCCACTATCATCATCACTATCAAACTCATAATCAGGTTCCTCCCTTTGTTCACTAGTTCTTTCTTTGGCTAATCTTTCTTCAGCTAATTCACTAACGACATCTTCTAAAGCATTTTCTTACTCATAGGGTGTTAATTTACGTGACCTCAAATTTAATGAAAACTCGTCATTTATTTTACAAATTTAAAATATGGGTGCTAATATGGACATTATAGTAGACGTTAACCAACACACTACACAATTGTATGGAAAACTTTGCGATGAATAATACTTAGATGGCTGGGCACGCCGCGGCAAACACACCGCAAATTCTATCTACTTCGAACGTTGCCTCTGTAATAACTGAAGGGAAGTAACTGATGACACAAAATTTTGTCGATAGGCCACGCCAACATCATAAACAAGGAATACCTGAACGCACAATATTACAAGGGCAACCATATTTAAGTTATAACAGTAAAATTCAGATTTTCGGCTGTTTGCCCCTAGCGCGCCCCCCGGAGGGATAAACATAATGCTACAACCTCGGTTGACACGAACTTTTTTTCAATGAAGAAATAAACTATTTACCGAACTACCACAATAAATTGATCCCTGGAACGTAACAAGGACTATAGTGATAATTTAAAAGTGTTTTGCCGCTAATCAGTGATCTGTTATAGGAACGTTTCTATCACGAAGCAATCACCAAAATGGGGAATGGTTGCAATGTTATGGCGTGGTACCGGGAATTCCAGGAACCACGTTCCAAGACCGTAACCTTTGATGTAGCGACGACGTGGCGAAACGGAAGCAGTCACACTTACGGGATTTATCATGACACGCCTTGTTTTATGCTTGCTTTCTTTGTCTTCAAATTTATTCTAGAGAATATCGCTTTCCAACTATTATGTTCTAAATCCATCTTTGTCTTTTATTCTAATTCTATGGATACCAACGAGACTGCAACAACGCTAATAAGTATTTTTCTGGCCGTTTATATTTGGGTGTCTTGAGTGTTTAAATCTTAACCGATGCAATCCTACTGTTATAATATAATGATTTGTGCATACAGAAATTTTTAAGTGATGCTAAGGTTACTTAGATTTGAAGGAAGATGAACCTGGAAAGCGTTTAAGTTAAATGAGTGGCACAAAGTGTAACAAAAATTTTGGATTTGGTTTAAACGTTGCTTCTAAGACTGATAGCTAATAAATTTTCATCTAGGAAAAATTACTTGATTTTTTTAATATATATCGAATCAGCAGCTACACAATTTCATATAGGTAAACTATAAAAGTCTGTGGCTAGTGGGTCCCATCCCTAAAGCCAGTAATTGACACACACACACACGCGCGCGCATATATCCCAACCAGAAAAGTTGTTTTATAATTCAAATGTTCTGTGGCTATTTTGTTTTATAGGTATTTTATTAACACTTCCAAAATGCTGATCCATTATATAAAGCCGCAATAAACACTATTCAGTTGTAGACAGCTGAAGTATTTTATAGGTTTATCTTTAAAACGTTTAGATAGCACGACTATAAAATATCTTAGTCATAGTCATAGAATAATTACGAAAAAGTTTCCAAAGCCTACTTATAAAACTTTTCCACCTATAAAACTAAATTGTTTTATAGTGTATTTTTATTGAATTCCGGTGATAGTTTCAATTCCCTAATAAACATATTAAGAAACTATTTTAAATACCTTCCTGTGACTTTAAATAACAATGATATTAAAGTACTTTTAGAAAGAGTTGCGCTCTTAAGAACAAATTGTTGTTTTAGTGACCATTTTGTAACTATTTTATAGTATTCCATTTCTATGATAATATGAAAAAAGACAATATAATCCTTATAAGATTGAATTGTTCACTTGAACATAAATATGCTGTGGATAACTTCATAATAAGACATTTGTATTTGAACTTGATTTTATACCTACTGTGAGTCAGCTAAAAGTCATTTTAGGTGAAAGCAGCTAACGTGGATAAAAATTTTGTCTTCGATTTGTAATTTAAAAAAATTAAACATGTCAGATATACGGGAATGGAAAACAATTTAAAAAGGGGTAATATGAGGTAATTGGCTAGTAGAACCAGAGTCCATTGAAGATTGTAATTTTGCGTTGGAAGTTGACAAAAATATAGAATTTAGAAAAAATATTGGGCAATGGGAGACAGTTTATTCTAATGTCCCCTATTCAGCATTAAGAGTGTTATTCCGTAATATGAATGGAAGAACTCGTAACGTACTTCTACAAGATCCCAGAACACTTTTGTGTGTTGTGTGTGTGTTTTGTTTCTTCAACGTCGGCCTATTTCCGCGACTATGGCCAATCACCTACGCCAGGGAGCAGTATCACCTCACTATCCTGAAAATTTTGCCGACCTCTGCCTTTCTGTAAGGAGGGTAGGGATCTTTGACGTGCCCAACATATCATGGACACAGGATCGACGGCTTTACGCCCCCTCCGAAGGGCGGAACGGGCAGACATTCAACTTGCTTAAATACAATGCCAGAGCCTCGGTTGATGTTACTTTTACAGTTTGTACTGAAAAAGTGAAAGGAGTACCCTGGGATCGAACCCAGTATCCTTTGGTTCAGAGGCACCCGTTCTTACCCCTGAACCACCGAGGTTCCAGAACACTTTTAAAAACATATCAAACGATTGTCATGAGCAAAGTTGGAGATGATGGTAATTACTGGCATTTCTTTGCCTATGACGTTTATAGCTGTTTCTTCTAACAATTAGCCAACTCATTGGGGGTAATTGTATATCTTTACGCTATAATCTAGTCACGCTTATAACTAAATAATAAATGATTTACATAGAGGACAAATTACAGCAAAACTCGTATATTATTTTACAACAGTGGCCAATAAGTTCTCTATTAGCCATAGTGTTGCCAACTAGCAATGTAAGAATATAAGCACATGGATCTTGTAAAAACAGTTCGGTCCTGTTACAAGAGCATTGAATCAAAATGTTGGTTAAATGTTTCACAGGGATTGCATAGTAGCTAAATTATCTTACTATCCTCTCTATTGATACGCAATTGTTTTATAAGAAGACGCCATTTGAAGATGGCAGTATTCGGAGAGATAAAAATGGCAAGGTTGAAAATACAAAAAATCTCATGTCCGTTAATATTACAACTAATAAATATATAAAAATTATTTAATAACGTTACCTAGATCAAATTGGCACATGTTTCCTGCTAAAAGATAATCAAATCAACGAAGTTAATTTTGACATGTTCAATTTGTTTCTCATAAAAATCCATAAATAGGGAGAGCACTTAACATTTGTTAATATTGTGGTAATATTTCACAATAAAATTTACTTCGCACTAAAAATTTCATTCTGCCTATGACAAACAGTGTCTCTTAACAGATATGAAAGTAATAGACGACTACATAATTTAAATGCCCGTCTTGTAAATAGTAATACCTAATACCTGTGATATTTATATTTTCTGCCTGTGTCCTTTATTGTGTTTATATATAAAATTGCTTCCTGTAACTTCTAGAATGACTTAAAGAAACCTTTTAATTTTATTGCTGTTATTTTGTGTTGAATTTTCACTTTATAATGTTTACCAGAAACTACTAAAAAACTTTTACAAAACTGTTGTAAAGTTGATTTACAAAAAGAGTATAACAAACATGCAAGTATATTTTATAGCAAAGTATCAGAACTGTACCAAACGATTTTATAATGTCAGTGTTGACATTTTTAGAGTCGTAGTAATGTTTAGAAAATGGTTTTGTAATGTTTACAAAAGGCTTTATAAATCTTTACGGAGACTAAAGTATTTTATAAAATGGTGCCAGTTTGGTATTTATAGCTGTTTTATAAACGTATTGTAAACAATTCAGGGAGTGAGATTATTTTATAAACTGTTTGTTGAAATCGTTTTCACAACTATAATAAAATATAAGATTGCTAGTTGGGTAGAAATTATGTGCCTTCGAAACTTGCAGCTTTTAATAAAAATTATATGTCACCTAATATAAGACATTCCACACTACCCTTAAAGTGTGAGTAAAGTAAGAATTAGTGATAAACAATGGGCATTACCAGGGTTAAAGTCGCAATAAATTTTTAGTAATGCAAGATTCTCTTCATTGGTTGCAGATGTTTACCTGGTAGTTTCAATAGCAAGTCTAAAAATAGATGTCGTAAATAACAGCCAGGTCTGTTTTTATGAGATGTTTTAAGTTTTAACGTACAATATTCCTTCTAAAATAAACAAACAATGCCAAGGAATTAAATTCAAGGCTATTATCAACAAAAACCAAAATCAACGAACTGGGCGTTAGCTCATATGTGAAAGCTTGTAAGGGGCACCAGATCGAAGGATTGAAGTGGTTTAAGCTAATAACAACACAGAATAACGCGCTGGTACTACCGAGCGTATAAAAATAAAGGGGTAATCTTGCAGGGTTTGAAGAGGTAGAGCACTTTAGAAACCAACTGTGAGGAAATAAGTTCGCGGTCGATCGGTGGTAAAGTAACATATTCACTTCCAGTTTTTATATGAGATACGCACATCCTGCATATATATTTTTCAATTATTTCACCCACATTCTCATAGTGTTAACACAGACTCACCAAATTTAGACGACTAATGATTTTTTCGTACTTTTCTTTTAATAGAAGGGCATACCAAACCAATTTGAATTCAAAAGGCAATAGTATGGGTACCTGTGTAGTATAGTATGACCGCCTACTTTAAAACTTCATCAGAAACAATTTTTTTTTTTTTTAATTTGATTGCTTCTAATAAACATTTCCTTTTGTTTTTGTATGGTATTTTTTTGCTCTCCTTTACAGGAATTTATATTGATTATCGTTCCTTGTGCTAAAGGTTAAAGTTAATGTTTGTAGCTGCCGATGACATTATCCATGACGATAATTTGTGGGATATTCTGCTCGTGTTCTAAATAATTTAGACATCATGTCCTCATGATAGTCAGCAGATGATTGCATAATCTTTTTGGCAGACAACAGCAAGACATTCGAAAAATTTCGGGACGCACCAAGTGCGTTATGGTAGCTTATTTTTATTGAATGCTGCAATTTTGAATAACTCAATTTTCTATTTATCCAGAAAGTTGAGTTTTGTGGTGTAGTAGGGCACTTATAGGAGCAACATACCTGCCAAAAAACGGACCATGGTTTCGGGTTCTAGGGTTCAAATTCGTGCTCATTTGAATAATTGTTTTCAAAGTCCCACAATTGATACCTCTCTATTACCGAACTTGCTTAAATAAAAATTCGCCGATTGAGGCAGTTTCATTTCTAGAATTAAGAATGATCTTTATTTTCGCCTAGACCATGAAGTACATAAATTACATTCCTTGCTGCTATCGACTCAGCCATATTGGAAAACATATTGGATGCCACACTGCGTTTTCTGAAGCTAAATGATGTTTCATTATATTTTATATCAACTTACCATTTGTCAAATAATTCCGCTGTTATCTTTTCATCACAGTCAGCAGACGATTGCGTGATAATTTTCGCAATCAGCGACACTATAAATGAAACAAGTTACTTTTCCAGCATTAATAATTTTTCTGGAACATGAAGTACATAAATTACACTTTTTGCTGTTATCGACTCAACCATATTGAAAAACATATTGGATACTTTTTCTCCAAGTAAATGCTGTTTCTCTTCAAATTTCGGTTTCCTTTTATTTTACGTCAATAATCCCGACTCCTAGATATTGGATAGGTGAGAACAGTCCAAAGCTCAATGGAACTGTATATTTTACTGACGAAGCCAAAAGAGCAGACGGAGCAGGGTGCAGTATATATGGACGCACCAGACCGGTAATGCAGGATAGTTGACAGCCTGGGTCGGTATGTGACCGTATTCCAGGCAGAAAAACTAGCCATAATGATGTGTGCACAAATGCTACTGGAGAGGAATTACAGAGCCAAGTACACAGCTACTGATAACCAAGCAGTCCCAAAGGCGTTGGGGACACAAGAATTGCTGTCAAATCTAGTACTTAACTGCATCCGCAACATCAGCCAGCTGGGGGAAAGCAATATCGTCAAGATGATCTGGGTACCCGCGCATACCCGGCGGGCGAAAGGAAATCCGGTTCCTATTCCGGAACCCGGCAGCGGAACCGTCAAAAAGTCGGGCCCTCGCAAAAGAGTTCGTCGGGGCAACCCAAAAGGACCCGGAGACACCGTCGAGAGATCCAGGAAGAGTTTTCTTTTATGCATGAGCGTTCAAGTTCCATGGAATCCTCTAGCAGGGAGATATGGTTTGGAACGCGAAGAGCCCTGCAGTCGCAGCGGTGTCTGGATCTTCTCCGCGGACTTTGAAAATCCGGGAGAGGGCCACGTGGAGGCGTCGCGCCGGTTCGTATCCATAACCGAGGCAGGTCTCCAAGGTGAAGAGCCTCTAGTCGATAGAATAATGTAGGTAAGGGAAGTCGGCAAATTGATTCCGTAACTTCGGGATAAGGATTGGCTCTGAGGATCTGGGCGTGTCGGGCTTGTCGAGGAAGCGGGTCGCGGCCGACATGCCGGGCCTGTGCGAGGTGAACAGCTTAGCTCATGCGACGACGCCGGATCCGAGCACGGTCCCTTGCCTTGGCCTCCCTCAGAACCGTCTTGCTGCGAGGCCCCGGAGCGCACCCGCAAGGGTATCCGGGTGTTCTCTACGGCCTCCATTTCAGCTTAGAACTGGCAAAGAGCAACAAGGTAGCAGAGCAGATCAAAAAAAGAGGCGAGCAAAGCCTCTTTACGAGCCAGAAACATACTGCGGGGTTGCATATGAAACCGTAAGATATGAAATCGAGACGATGCTGCAACGGTGGCATCTGGAATACTGGAACTAATCTCCTGGACAAAGTAGGCAAAAGCCCTCCTCAGGGAACCATCCAGTTAAAAAGGAAAAGATCTGCTCAGGCTGAGCAGGAAAGAACTTAAAGTATTGACAGAACTGATAACAGGTCACTGTCATATAAAGAAACACTTCTATACATTGGGGATTGAATCAGACCCAACGTGCATGAGGATGTGAAGAAGAAGAGGAAACGCCACTAAATATATTATGCCACTTGGAGGCATTTATAGAAGCAGGGTGCAGGTCAATAAGGAAGCAAAAGCTAAACTTAGAAACTCTAAAGACTGCTCACCAGAGGATTGTACTGGACTGTGTCAAAAACAGACCTCCCATAGAAGTGGAGTGAATTCTAGGGGCGCAATAGGCCAGAAAGGCCGTGGTGCAGGGACTCAAAACTGTACCACCCCCGTTAATAATAATACGTAAGTAATCGTGTCTAAGGTTAACGATATGTGCTAACCCCATAATAAGCATTCGTTTGCCTAATATCTCATACTGAAAACCACAATGTACTAAAACAATTCGCAAAATATCTAACGATCTAAGGTCGTACTGAAAATATTCCCGGAATTTATCCCCGATTATTTCTAACGTCGGCGCTTTATTTTCACGATAAAATTCGTGTACCGACTGACGAATGTATTGCTCAGCATTAAGTTTCTTGTTTTTATAAAACTATTTTCCTATCATCAGAATAATCGACTGCATCCTTGACTCTAATAACCTTATAAATTATAGTGCGGCTAAGTTTGCAAGTCCTCTACGCAGTTTATTTTTTGAAGCACTATTATTTTTAGCGTCCAAGCACGACTATACCCAATTCCAAGCCAATACTGCATTAATTTTTGTTTTCGCTACAGTAGGGTCCGGGTTTTACGAGTAGCCGATTTAACGAACTTCTCATTGTACGACAAATGTTGGTGATTTAAATGGACTTGTGTAAAAGAGACAATGCTAAAATGTTTCTGATTTTACGAGACCGGTTTTCACTCGATTTTGGTTTTAGCGAGCTTGTGATTATTATGTTCTGTTATATTTTTGGCAGATGCAGTGCGCTTAACGCACCAAAATGCAAGCGACTAAGAAATATCAAAACATATAATATATGCAATGGCTAGTGCAGGCGACAAGATGGTGGGAGGAGAGCTAGAATCCCGGAATAAGTTTTAACCCCAGGGCTTTTTTTAAATATTTTATAAAGTTTCAAATATTTAGTTTATATTTTATTATGAGTAAATTTTATTTTGTCAACATCTTATCTATAATATATTTTATATGTATCCGATATGATGCCTAATATTGGCCAATAATATAATGAATTTAAATATCTCAATATTTAATTGGGGTTGAATATTGAAACATTATTGTAGGACTATATCAAGTCAATTTTTATTACAATATTTTGCCAATATGTAAAAATGTTCACATCTGATTATTTGGTAAATATAGTTGTTCAATATGTAGCCCCTATATAATTTATACTTAACCAATATTGTATGAACCCTACTTGCTACTTGGGTATATTCAAAACGACTCTTTGATTTTACACGTGCAGGTCTCTATTTGCAAATTCCTTATGCCTCGGCTCTAAATCAGTACCAGCATCGCTCGCTCCGTTGCCACTAGGGTAAAAGGGTCTCCAAAGTATTATGTTTATCAGTAAGTTTCCAAAACACTAATCACACAAATAAATATTGCAAGCTACAACTAGAATAAACAAGATTAAAGGAAAATTAAAGGCTTTTACTACCAGGCAAACTGGTTTATTCTTAAAACCCTAAACGTTTCAACACATTATCGTTCCATCTTCAGGGGTTTAGACCTAGAATGTAAAAAGGTGGTTGTCAGAAAACCACCTTTTTATATTCTAGGTCTAAACCCCTGAAGATGGCACGATAATGTGTTGAAACGTTTAGGGTTTTAAGAATAAATCGGTTTGTCTGGTAGTAAAAGCCTTTAATTTTCCTTTAATCATGTCAAACCCAGACGTTATGACGTTCAGAAATAATAGGATAAACAATACTAAGTGAGATGTAAGACACGAAACACGTGCCGCCATATTGTTTCGGAACCAAGTAGTATGTTGTCACGGCAGCTCAAAATAACACAGAATGTTAAAAAATAGAGACTATATACAACCAACTAACAATTAAGTAAATTGTCAGCCCTGGCCCATTTCTACCCCAATATAGGGACAAAATATGTAAGGCTAGATGCAGTCTCACCACAATTAGAACCGTAGGCCGGTTTCGCTCTAATTAGAGCTCGTCAGTACGAAATACTAATTGCAGCGAAAATACACCTATAAATTAATACGGCTATGGTAGCCAGCCTTCCAAAACTAAGTGAGATGTGAGACACAAAACACGTGCCGCCATCTCTTTGCGGAACTAAGTAGTATGTTGTCACAGCAGCTCCAAATAACACAGAGTGTTAAAAAATGGAGACTGTATACAACCAACTCAGCATCTAGCCTTACATACTTTGTCCCTATATTGGGGTAGAAATGGGCCACGGCTGACAATTTACTAAATTGTTAGTTGATTGTATACAGTATATATTGTTTAGCAATTTCAATTGTGTGGTTAGTAGAACAATCCAATATTTCCAGATAAGGGAAGCAAATTAGTAAGCAGCTTGGGAGCAATTGAGTGATATCTATGACAATAAAAGATTGACAGTATCCAAATTAATTGAGAAAATTACAGAAAGGCCAATAATATAGTATGAATCAGCAGAAAAATTAAAGAACCTTTACAATAATATTCAAGAATAGGGATTGACACGAGTGAACAATAAAAAATCCAATGAAAATTCGCAGGTTAGATCAATTACTAATGTTTCTGCGCACGAGGTTCTAAAACATAGAGGCATCTAGAAGAGCAGCAAGATACACATAGCAAAATGAAGAATTTCGAAATAATTTCAAACAAAGCACTTAGTATCTAAATTCAAAAACACCACGCAGATAGTGTAAGTTAACTTACTATACAATATTAGACTGCGGAAAATTTAAAACATTGCAGCATAATGAAAAGCAGCAATTTTTAGAAAAAAATGAGCTCTGTTCATATTCCCTAAAAGACAGATAAAAAGAGAGATAATTGTCACAAAATAAATACAAGATTTCTCAACTAAAGCATCACATACTACTACATAGAAGTAACACTGACAGAAGAGATAACCGTTTCTCAAGAAAAACCACTGAAATAAAAAATAGGGTATTTACGAAGGCAACATACCCACCAAATCTCATCAAAATAACTCTGTTATTTGTCGAGATGCAATTTATTTTTCGAAAAAATTATTTTTTTAGGGAAACTGGTCCGCTAGGCCTGGCTAACGAACTCATTCAAGCCATGAATAAAATAAATATTGTGTTGATACACACACACACAAATATATATATATATATATATATATATATATATATATATATATATATATATATATATATATATATATATATATATATATATATTCAAACGGACATTGGATTCGGGTTTTATTGGCCCAAATTCGTGCTCATATGAAGAATAAGTCTCACCATCGATACCTCTCTATTAGCGAATTTTCTTTAATAAAAATTCGCTAATGACGGGTACAAAACAATTAGCGACGGCAATGCTAAAAGTAAAAACTTCTACGTGGCAGTGTGAATGAATACTTGCGAGCATTAATAGACTCTGGCTCTCAAGAAGCGAGACACAAGAAGAACTGCCACCATTGATTATAATGTTCAGTCAAGCAATGACCAGTTGAAGGTGTGAAAAATGCTTTCATAGTACTGCATGGTCTCGGCCCACGCCGTGTCAAATATATTGTGAGCAAACTGAAAGATGGTGTTGTTTTTTCCTCGCACAGCCTAAAAGACCAAAGAGCGAATCATGGAAATCACAGAAGAAAATATTCAATGCACGATATTCATGTAGTTCACCCTTTCATTGATTCTCTACTGTGAGAGTTACTACAGTTGAAATGAAAATATTGTCACAGCGAACACCCTGGAATGACATTTCTAAAATAGAACAGAAATGACAGGTGTAGAGTAGTGTAGAATAGTGTAGAACGTCTAGAATATCTATACACAGATATAAATAGACGAGCGGTGCGCAGAGTAAGTTAGTTCAGTACTGAATAAGTGGTGTGAAAGTGATCATAGAGTATAAAGCGAGTTAACAGTAAGTGTTGGTCTATAGGAAGCGATCATAGAAGGCGATAGTGGAATATAGTTCTATGGACATTTAATAATAGAGAAGAGATATGTTTTAGTTGACACTGGTGTTGGAAAATAGTTGGTAATAATAAATTAATAGTTTGGAAACCTATGTTTTGTTAATAAACAAATCCAGAACGTCGTAGAACGTAACAATATTAGCGTAGAGTATTTTGGTACGAAATCAAACGTAAAACTTTGTATCAAAGATACAAGGACAGCTGCGGCACCAAAAATGTTTTATGTTTTGTGAGACAAGTTTCGAAGAATTTTAACAGCGGACTAAAAAGTTTCTCTCAAAACTCCGAAGTGCGATAATTGTGCAAAATGCTACAAATTGGCCGAAATACACCTTTCACGAAATATCTAATTAAGCAATAAAGAAATCAATTTTTTCGAGAAAAGTTAAATATTTATAAAAATTTACTACCATAACGCACTTGATGCGTCACACCTTTTTTTGGTCAAGATTAGGATTTTTTGTAATTACTGCAACTTATACTAGTTAAAATGTTGTCACCCAATAGGGTAATCTAATACGGAAAAGGTACCAATTAAATTTGAAAAGTACTAAGAATTTATACCATATTATCCTCAAAGCAACCAGGCACGTATATATACGGATAAACGAATTTCAACTTGTACGATGTTCATATCAAAAGAAGTATCCGAGAAGCACGCAACCTTCAGATAAACATCACTGGTTTTCAACCTAAATTTATTTCCTGGAACATCACCGCTAAGATTATCACACGGTAAATACTAGCTCATTGCGTGTTTAGAAGAGACATATAAAAATTAATATCATAAAAAATGTAAATTGAAAAGTTATATTAAAATTGAAGCGGCTTGGATCATTCATAGAATCCTTAACAATTTAAAAACAATTGGAATGTGTCGTTTAAATTAACATAGTAAATAAATTTGGTTTCAAAGTACTAAGGACTACTTTTAAAACTTAAAGAATTATATTTAGATCTTTAAATTTTAAGATGTTATTCATTTTTTTAGCGAATTTTCATAGAAAAAATCCCTACTGGGCAGATTGGGATATTGGAATTTTAAATATTTCTTTTATATCAATATTTATATCAAATCAGTTACAGACTTTATATCGAGGGCACTATCGGCCAAAATTGAAATTTTCGGATTAAAGACTCTTATTCCCTCCATGTCAGAGAGAACGAGCGTAAGATCTTGGTGAGCTATCTGGTAGGCGTATTAACCAGTTTGATTAAATCAAAAAGGCGTAAGTACATACGTTTGTCAATGTGTAACACTTCAGAGGTTTATGTGCAGATCACACGGCTGTTTTCGATAAGTAATGGTTCATGCACGCTGGAAAGGCGTCATGGCTTTCTTTAAATTTCATTAATTTAGAAACTAGAATATATTTTTGTAGCCTTAAATCATATTTACAATAATGTTTATATATATATATATATATATATATATATATATATATATATATATATATATATATATATATATATATATATATATATATATATATATATATGGATGCGTGATTTATATACCTATAAATCTTTCTAATGTAATTTTTAACTGTAAGGTAGTTATTAGTAATTATTTCGTTCACCACTTTCTAGCAACCACATAAGCCTATTGTTCACGATCACCTCCAGAACTTGGTTGTCTCCTGTAGACATATAATCAATGGTTCTAGTATTACGTTAGAATCTATAGCATTTATGTTTTCGTGTAGTATCCATTGATGTTCTATTGGGTTAAAATTTGCATTGTGTTGACAATGTGAAATGCAGAATGTAAATTTTTGAAATAGCAAATGGGACAGTTCAAAAAGTGTCCCATGAGGAATCGCTATCTCCTTTCGAAGCTAGGGCTTGCAATTTTTTTTTAAAAGCGCTTGCGTCATCTGTTATTTCAGTAAGGATATAGCTTTGAATATAGAAAAAGAGCTTTTAAAAAGGTGTCATTACAGATCACCAGATTTAACTCCTTCAGACTTCTTTCTATCGGGTCATTTAAAGAGTAGAATTTACGCAACAGAACGGGAGTCTCTGGAAGAATTACGTCGACGCATTGTTGAAGTAGGCCGTCTTATAACTCCAGAAATGCTCCAAAATGTCAGAGCTCGTTTTGAACAAAGTTTTTACTTTTGTATGAAAGCTGGTGGTCAACAATTTGAACACTTACTTAACTGAATAAACATTTTTAAACGTTTGGTTTTGTTTTAGTTTTTTCTAACGAAAAATTCACTAATTATTGCATTTATTATCACAATGAATGAAATACGTTCTTGCAAATCCAACTGTGTATAATTTTTAAACGAGTTAATAAAACTTCCAAAAAAATTTGTGTACTGAATTCAGAAAAGAAAGATCTTTCAATTGATGTAACACTCGACCTATGTTCCTTATTTAAAATATAAGGGTTGTTATCACTACCCTTACGGGGTTGATGTGACAAAGTTGAGTTTTATGTCAAAACATGGCCCCCTAAATATTAAAATTGACGTGTTTCAGCGTTTCTTAAAAAAATTTATCTGGGCGGAAATCGGTCTGTTTCGTTTTCAATGCGCCACCCTATATATATATATATATATATATATATATATATATATATATATATATATATATATATATATATATATATATGCAGGGTGCTCCAACAGTTCGTGCAAGTTCGATATATCCTTTATGATTCAATAATTTAAAAAAAACTGAGACAAAAGTTGCAGATACCAACGTTAGCTACAAACTAAAATTATTTTCACATATACAAGGTGTTACATGAGTTAGATACAACCCGAACCTCACTGTTTTTGAATGGTACACCCTGTATATTGTTTCATTTTGGAATTCCTCTTCTTCTGCCGATTTATCCAGTGTATAGTTGTTGGGATCTACACAGAGCGGTCCAAAAGTTATGGCCACTTTTCTAACAGTAAGATTCCTTGAAGAACGTATTGTTACCAATATACAAAAGCATGGAAAAAAAATATTCCTCAAATAAAAATAATAACTAAAAAAAGCAAATTTCAATGGAAAAATTGAACAAGTATAAACTAAAGACTATTCGATATAGTGATATTGAAACAAAACTTAAAGCTGTAATTAGAATGTATCAAATCACGGATAATTGTGATAACAATGATATAACAACTACACAGAAAAGGTAAAAACTAGTTAACTAAATGTCTGAAATGGCCACCATTTTGCTCAGCACATAAGTTTAAGCGAGTTTAAAAGAATAGTTAGCGTCTCGTAATACACTTAGATTAATACTATCAAATACACCACTAATTCTTGTCCTCATATATTCTTTTGTCGACGGTTGTGCCTGATAAATAATTTTTTTTTATATAACCACATGAAAAGAAGTCCATTTTTGTTAGATCTGTTGAGCTAGGCGTCCATGCATCCGGCCCTCATCTCCCAATCCAGCGTTATAGATAATTTTGGTGCAAATCGTGAATGTTAGCTGTATGATGAACTGGAGCACCGTCATGAATACACCACATATGACCACGTATGACAGCAGCCAGTTGGTCTAATAGTGGTTCAAGGTCTTCTTCTATAAACTGAAAATATGGCTGTGCAGTTAGCCGTTCTTCAAAGAAATGTAGACTGATGACAAAATTTCACATAATTCCAAACCAAAGGTTAAGAGACCATCTACTTTCACTAGTCTTGTTAGTAAAGTGGGGGTTTTCAGTAGAGTAGTGGTGAAAGTTATGTCTGTTGACATGTCCGTTCTTATGAAATGTTGCCTCATCAGTGAATAACAGAAAGTTGAAGAATCTTATATCTCTTTGGATTTGTTACTGTGCGCAGTGACAGAATGATAATCGCGTTTGATCATCATCATTGTACAGTTCTTGGCGTTGAATATGGTAGGGGTGAAATTTGTTTTGACGCAAAATTCGTAAAACAAAGGTCTTACTAATATCCATTTCCCTTGCTATTTTTTAGCTGATATGAGGGTCTTCTACCACTTTCAAATTTACTACCAACTCTTTCTCTTCGTTCAAAACAGGCTTGGTTCTCTTAGTCTTCTTGTAAAACGACGCATTAGCCTTTCATAAACGCTTCTGTGTGGTTGTCTTCTATTGGGATATTTCTCATGATAGATTCTTGTGGAGAATAAACAGTTTTGTTCCTAATACATAAATTATACCAAATATTTCTTGTCGAGTAAAATTCAGTTAACCTCTTGTTATAATTCGAATATGAGACCATAACTACTCGATAGTTTAAGTTAAGGTTTGACAAGTAAGTCAATACATTGTTTATTTTACAATATAATACAGTAATTCGTTCCTCTGAATAAATGTACCTTTTTTTCTTAAAAAACACTCAATATCTCAGTAAATACAGATTTTTAGTTTAGGTAATACTTCATGAAACTGAACATTTTTTGGTGTATGTAAATTGATTATAATATACAGGTGTTCCATTTGAATTTCTCGAGAAAACTTGACTTCAGTGTTTTTACTCATCCTGTATACTATTTTCAAGGATTTCTTTCTGTATTGATTAAAGTTGAAAGACGAACACTTTCTCAGATTAGTGGTATGTTGAAGTGTTGCATCCTGACATATTAATGAAGATACAGACCGCCAAATGTGCCTCTGATGCTTTAGAAAAGTGTCCATAACTTGAACGACTCTGTATAGTCCCCAAAAGCTATACACTGGATGAATCGGCAAAACTATAGGAATTCACAAATGAAACAATATACATGGTGTACCATTTAAAAAAGGCAAAGTTTGGGTTATATCTAACTTATGCAACACCCTGTACATGCCAAGATTATTTTAGTTCGTAGCTAACGTTAGTACCTGCAATATTTGTTGTTTTTTTTTCTAATATTGAATAATAAAGGAGATATTGAACTCGAACTAATCAATTGGATGACCCTGCATGTGTGTATATATAGGTAATCATAACTTTACTGTGTAGCATAGTAAGGGATTGTTCTTATCAGGAATAATTTCTGGCGGCAAAAGTAAAAATAAAAATCTGTGGCCAAAGAACGAAAGGTACCAAGCCAACAAGAAGAGACACAACTCAACTCATTTACAGAAATCAACAATAATAAGCTACATGGGGCACTCAAACCTAGCTCCTGTGTGCCATACTGAAATGCACTTCATAATAAATAAGCTTTTTTGGTCAAACGTAACGTAACCCGCAAACCAGATATATAATATGGCTGCCACAAAGAAAATAAGCGTTGTAGAATATGTTTGATAAACATAGCAAATTAGGGTATATATTTACGGAAAAATGTTTGCCATCAAAGCGTGGCTTAATGGTGTGAAAATAAATCCTGGCTGGAAAACTTAAGACAACTTTTCTAAAACGCACAAACGATATTGGGGAATAGAATTTTTATTTTCTCGCGAAAATTTTAAACGATCTGAATTAGTCTTCTTAATGGATTTAAAATAGGAAACATTTGTTTGAAACTTTTCTTTTTCTCCTAGCTTTTACGATTTTCAACACAGCAATGGTGAGCATCGAATTCGGGCATACTGTATTAATAAAAATGTTGTTTTATATAACCAGTTGATTCATGCATACGGTATGTTTTATAAAATTAAACACTTGAAGGAACTATTATCATATTAATATTATCAACGTAAACGAACCACTGCATGCGAATCTTCAACTAATAATATACGTAAATTAAAATGAAATATGGATGTTTGTCCAAAATGAGTGATTAGTTGCGTGAATATAGAAAATTTATAAAAAGCTTTCACCTCATAAGATAGGAAATAAAATATTTCCCTAAATGAATTGCTTGCCATTAGAGCTAGTTTTTATCTTGTAACAGTAAATAAAGAAATGCAAACACTGATATATCTCTAAGACAGAGTGTCATAAAATAGCATGTCAGTCTGTTTTATTAGCAAAGTACTTAAGATGGAGGGACATATAAAATACATTAGAAAAAGCCAGATGTAAAATGAAAGTAATTTTTTGACTTACGCCTTTCAGATGATTTAATTTCTAAACGCCAATACGCCTGCGGTCAATATAATTCAAGGGCACATTAAAGGCCTTACTTAGACACAGTTTTTTTATTATGCAACTCTATCCGTTTCGGCCCCCTCGAACCATCTTAAGGGGATATTACTTTTTTGTTTGTATTACAGAAACTATACTATTTTACTTCTAGAAGTCAGACAGTCTGGGAGAGATATTTAAACACGAGCGACGCCAAGATTTTACATGCTTCAAATGTTAACGTAGAACAGTTTATCCTAGAAGAAATGGAAGTTTTCAAACAAGTTAACTGCTTCAGCGGTGAGATTCTGAACTTATCCAACACATAGTGAACTGTAAACTTTCCTTCATTTTACAATCATCTAGTGAACGAGAACTCCCGAACTCTATTACATTAATAACCAAAGTAACGGATATGAAGATGGCGGTTCTGTGTGTTGGAGAAACAAATTGGTACGCCCCTGTCTCTTTACTTTCATTCGGTTGCACTATCATTATTTAAGTTTCTACCTGGAATTATTTATCTCTGGATTTCACAATCTTTTCCAATTTGCTGGTAATCCTTATCCTCTAGACGTCTGTATCGCATTAGGTTTACGCATGGACAATGCCATACAAAGAATACTTATATATCGTTAGGTTCATCATTGTAAATAGCTTGAGCTGTCTTTAACGTATTCTTTAGATGCACCCAGTGGATTTTCTTCACTAGAAATAATGCTTCTAGCTAGTTGGCCATTCTATATTACTGACATTTTGTTATGTCAACTGTGTCACCTAGAGTTACGCGAAAGCTCGATAAAAGCAAGCTTTTCGCAAGGTACATACCAGTTCTACGCCAGATCTCATCTTCTGCGCTCCTTCTTCGCTCCTTGGAACCCTGAGTTCCAAATATTCCACTTAAACATCACTCGTGTGTTTAAGCCAGTTCAATTCTACAGTGTCGTTCTACAACGAATCTCATCTTCATCGCTTTTTCGGACTTCTACCTAAACATCGCTAGTGTGATTACGCCACTTCAGTTCAAGCTCCAATCTTCCTACAGAAATTCCATTCGTACAGTATTACAGTGAAAATTCAGTGTTTTCTTCGAAATTAGAAAGTATACGCGCAGTTAAATGCAATAGCAAGTAGCTAATAAGATTGTGAAATCTCCTGAATAACCCATTAAATCAAGTGTAACACCGCAAATTGTAAATAAATGTTAAGTTCAAAATGTTTATAGTAACAATACAACACATATAAATATAAAAAGTGTATTATTTAAATCTTTTGGAATCCAGTGCACCTAGAGTTATAAATACAGTCTACATACAGTCCACATCTTCAACATATTCTTCTTCCAATGCTAATTAGCAAAGCCGACTAGTTAGCGAGGGTGGGATCAATCCACCTGAAAAACATTGGGGAAAGGAAACAAGCTCTTTCTCCCCCACTGTGCCCCCCCCCCTTCTTTTCACATTGGTTTTGTCTAATTATGACATAACATCTCTCAGTCCTATCCTGTCAGTTTTAATTCGTTGTTTTGTCGTTTTGGCAGTTCTTTCATTTCATAATGCCTGGTTGGCATGGCTCCTGTTTTATGGATTGTACTTTTGTTTTATATTAGTAACGTGAGCCGTGAATTGGGAATTGATTTCTGGTGCATCCGGATGCAGTTGTTGGACGTCTGGTGCAATAGATGAACCCTTAGCTTGAATAACATTTGTCTAGTTTTCAGCTTCAATTTTCAAGGATTAAAAAGTAAGTGTGGGAGACATGTTGTTTCTGGTTTTATTTTACACATGAAAAATAGCCTTCAGTATTCTCATAAAGTTCTGCCCAGCTCTGTGGCACCTGTTGGACTTGCTCTCGGTCAGTTGATTCCATAGCTATTCATTTTCATGTGAAATGGATTTTTATGTTTTTGTTAATATTCGCTCTGTAACAGTTTGCTCAAACGCTATTGTTCCGCTTTTAATTGCATGTTTAAACTTTTACTTTTGCTGTAGCTTTTAGCTTATTTTATTGTTTGACTTTAGATGTTAGCTTTGACGTTTTCAGTATTGGTTGTTTTGATATCATTGTGCTTCATTCACAAAAAATTTTACCAGAAAATAACATTTTCTGGCAGACCTCTTCATTGTGACTCTCGATTTACCCTAAGCCGAAACGCCTAGCGAAATAATAAATTGCATTGTCTGGAAGAAAAGCTATCCTATATGAGAAATTGACAAAGTTAAAATTTTATCTATTGTCTTTAGTTTTCCAGACAAAAATAGCATCGATCTGGAATAAAAAGGATGGATATAAGACGACACTTCTTTTAAAACAGCAAAATGAAGGCTCTGCACCTATAAAAAAATTAACTGCCTTTTTCTCAGCAATTTATTTGCGAAAGTACGAATATGATTTTCACATGGTAGAGAAAATAGGTCATTACCATTAACATCGCCAAATGCGAAACCTAAGTCTTTACGCTGACAAGATTAGATATACTGCCTAACATTAGCATAAATAACCAGCAAGTATGCATTTTGGAAAGCAGAATAAGAGCCAATAAAAGCTCTAGGTATCCTGCTAAACACAAAACTCCTATGGAGCTTCCATAATAACAAAAAAAGAATGATAGTTATCGAGGGCAAGCGCAGCTTTATTTACTATTGAACAAAAAATCTCATGTTAAATCAAACTGTTCATAACTGCTTTATATAAGCCTTTTTGTATTTTAGCGTCCGTCTATTTCCGCGATTATGGCCAATCACCAACGCCAGGGAGCCGTACAGAATCCAACTTGCGCAAATATAATGCCACAATCTCGGTTAATGTTAATTTTACAGTACGTAGTGAAAAAGTCAAAGGAAAACCTTGAGAATCGAACCCATCAGTACCTTTTGGTCCAAAGGCACACGCTCTTATCCCTGGACTACCGACGCTCTTTAGATAAGCAGCTTGAATAGACTACTTATTATGTGGTGTATTGCCTTTTAAGCTTATTTTGAAAAAACCCAGGTTATAAATTACTCGGATTGAGGTTAACACACTGTGGTATATAAGGAACAGGCAACTACATAGTGATCTGGATATACTAATGGCTAAGGATTTCTTCAGCGGATAGGAATAAATTATATATATATATATATATATATATATATATATATATATATATATATATATATATATATATATATATATATATATATATATATATATATATATATATAATCAGTAGCCTTTTTACCCGATGGTGTAAGGTTGAATTACAATTCCAACTACCTAATTATGTACAAACGTGGTCCATTCATTCTTGTTTCTCGCTGTCGCCCTTACTGGTTCCCAGGTCGTATTCATTTCTTGGAGTAGGTCACCCACTACACTATCTAAAGTTTGCTTTGGTCTTCCTGTGTGTCTAAACCGTGTTACCCTCGGCTGCCACACTTTTCTCACTACTCTTTCACTGTTCATTCTCATCAAATGTACAAATCACTTGAGTTGTTGTTTTTATACCATTTTGTTCACTGCTTTTGTTTTCAATTCTTCTATCACCTTGTCATTCCTTATCTTATCCATTCTAATGGACCCCTTAACCCTTCGTAGGTATTTCATTTCCAGCGCTTGTAATCTGCTTTTCATAGATTTTGTCAGGACTCAACTTTCGCTGCCATAAGTTAACACTGGACAAAACATGGACTTGTAAACACTTATTTTTGTTTTGGTCGATATTTCTTTCCATTCAGTGAACAGCTGTCTTAAAGCTTGGTACAATCTCACCACGGCTTGTAGTCTTTCATTTAAGTCTATCTCCTGGTTCCCGTTTGCATGCAGCTGCACTCCCAGGTATTTATAAACCTTATTTTTTTCTAAGAAAATTCACTAAAAAGAAATTCAACAAAATATTTAGTTTTATTACCATACCTCAATTTTTGACACAAAATCTTTAATTTGTTATAGATAGTCATAAAAAAAAACAGCAAAATTTATCAACGCGACTGTATTATATTTATTATGCGCAAATGCCTTAAGAGCTTTCTGGTTATTTCTTCAGGCCATATATTACTGCAGTTCTTTGGAATGCTGTAGGGAGAATATACGCTAGGATAGTGTATAAACAGACTTGAATACCAGAACTTAGTGGACAATTCTCATTACATTCTCTCTAGTAGACCATTTTCGCCTCATTCTAAATATTGTCACAACACATGAATATGATAAAAAGTGTTTTCAAAACGTTCTTCATTTCGCAATGGCACTGGCTGATTTGCGACAAATAGAAAAGGTATATATGAATTTTACAAATGGCCATCGTTTAGTAAATTTAGCATCACTATTTACGAATAAAATAATATATCATTAATATATATGGTATTTTATGTAATACGTTATCTGATTTATTGCATGAAACTGTACGTAAGACTGGACAGTCTTTTTAAGTTATTTAAAGCTGAGTTCAGTCGTCAATACCTTAAGAATCCTATCATTTTCGACAATACGCATCTTATTCGCTTTAGTTTAAAAATACAATAAGGTAAATTCAAATGGTGAAATATCCGAGTAAAACAACAAAAAAGCAGATTAAAGTTATCACACGAAACAAGTACCGTGCAAGAGGATACTAGAACCACCGAAACCGCGGTTACATTAGAAACACTGAACTTAAGACAAGAACGTAATAGGCGGCAAAAAGTCAAAAACGGAGAGTCATAGGTTAAAATAGAAACAAAATTAAAATATAATCAAAGAAGACTGTGAAACAGTAACAGAAGCATATATGCAAAGGAACAGTGAATAAACATTACATTTGGTAGATCGTTAAATCTTAAAATAGTAAAAACCGACGTACCACATTTTACAAAAAAACTTTGTTATTTGCACTGATACAGAAAATTTCTAAAAAAAACTTAGAAATTTCCCTGGATAACTATTATCCAAGAAATTTACATACAGGATATACCTGTTAAAATGTAAGTCTTTTTAGGAAAATTTGCTAAAAGATATTTTTACACAAAAGGTCATTAAAGATTTTTTCAACAACAATTTGCTAAAATAAATTTTTAACAAAAAATTCATTAAAAAATGTGTATAAAGACAGTTTTTTTTTCAAGGATACAAAAATTTTCAAGGAAAGCTATACGATCAGGCTTAGTAACAAACTTGTCCAAAGAGAGGTAGAAAGAACAATCTCGGTGGTTCAGGGGTACATATATATATATATATATATATATATATATATATATATATATATATATATATATATATATATATATATATATATATATATATATATATATATACATACATACATATACAGTGTGTCCCAAACTGGATGGGAATGTATTGCTATCTCCGTTATTATTAGAGATAGGGAGACGGTTAAGCAATGTTTTGTAGAATTTCATGCTTGTTCCAAATATGACTTGTATCTTGCCCTGCCTCTTTTTGTTTTCGAGTTATTTTGAAAAAACCAAAATTTGTCGATTTCTTTTTTCTTCAATATCTAAGTAGACGTTGATCCGACATGTCTAAGACTTGCAGATTATCAGGGCACTTTTTACAGGGTAATCTTTTTTGCTATCCTCAACTTTGGATTGTCATTTGTTTTTGAGCTACAGGTATCAACGTATGTTTTTATTACAGCAGCTATATTGGATTTTTCACTCATGTTGTAGCCTGTGAAAAGAGCTTTCCAATGATGTATAATATGCTTGAGAAGTCTTGTGATTGTACCGACAGGTTTGCGAAAAACCGTTTTGAGGATAGTAGGCTATGAAATCCAATACCAGAAAACAAATGACAAAAAAAGTGGTCAAAAAGCAGTAGGCCATGGAGTCTACTCTTACCGTTATAGGTGTCCTAGATAGCGCTCATTTGAAGAAGTTTTTTGAAAATTCAAAAGTAGGGATCTCCTTGGTGATTGGTGAATTTTTTCTAAGAAAATTCATTAAAAGTCAACTATATACGAAAATCCAGATCTGTAGGTTAGAAGAAAAAACGTAATAGGCGTTTAAAGGCAAAATTTTTGGGTGCCACTAAGGACCAGAGAATCGCACAAAAACAAAATATTTTGTGTGGATCACAAACTCCATTGTATATCACAGACAAAGATTAAGTTTCTTTTGACGCAGAGAAGTCAAGAAATGCCAGAGAAATTACTTTAAAAATTTTAGAGTCTTCCTCTTGAAACGTCAAAGTCGCGATTTTAAACGTAAATATTGGCAACTCACAGGCAAAGAACCTGAAACGAATACGGGCTATGTAGAGAAAATGTCGCTAGGAATATGCTTTAAAAACCTTTAAGTTTCAGCTTCAACCGCTATTGTTCTCCATTTTAATTAAATATTTTCACAAAATTCATTTCAAATAGAACCTTTCTTTGATGCTTTGGCAGTAGTTTTAGTTATATAGTATCTATATGTTAATACGTGAAGAAAACTTTGTGTCTCTTTTTAAGCACGGTGTAGTGTGAGGTTTGGCATAATTAAAGCTCATATGGAGAAGGAGTGCAGATAGATAAAAGATATGTATAATATGTGTAAAAATAGATTAGAGAATGCTTTGTTTTAATTAAACAGTCGGATTCCCCCGTTCTCAGGTGACCGTTAATTAATACGTGAAATGTCAAACACATAAAACTGTGCTCAAACAGTCCAACTTCGATTATAGAGGTATACTATATGACAAAAGAACATGAATCACGTTTAAATTTGAAAATTGAATGAATTACGATCGAATTTCGACCACTGCACAGGTCCACTAGTATGGTTTAATACTCTATAATTTTTAGCGTATTTTCGTGGAAAATATTCGCTCTTTAAAAGACCGCGACTATTGGATTTTAAAAATATTTCTTCAAATGAGCTTGAATTAGAACCTCTATGCAATGTTAGTTTCAGTTTTTTTCTGTGCACATATATATATTTCTACGGTAAAGGTCAATATTTCCGTTACAAGAAAAAAATTGGATGCGTTAATTTTAGGGTATCTGGTATCTTGAGCAATTTTTTTGAAATTTTGGTAATTAATAATAGGTGTTTAATAGGTTATTGTAAAAAAATGATTTTCGGATTTAGTGAAAAAATTTTTCATAAAAATAGACTATCATAACGCACTTCCTGCGTCCAGACTTTTTTTAAGTTTCTACATATGATTATAAAATAAATAAAATTTTGCAGATATCATAAACGTTAAAAATGTAAACAAGAGCATCCTCCAATCTGCGTATTTAGCAAATTCGTTTCGAAACAAACGCTGACATGTAGTACGTTATTTATATCGCATTTAAATGTATTTACATATATTATTGATAGGCCATTTTGGCAAACTATTCCTGAATAGTGACTACATTTTCATAACAGTGATATCAAATGCCAAATGCTGTCGAGATCTTGGAGATGAATGATAAATGCATCCATATTTATATTGACGCTTTAGTAAAACGGTCAATACAGCAGTTTGTGGGTAATGGACCTAGTTTCCAAGGCCATCAGGGTATGACTCACACACAGACACAATAAAAAGCTCCATGTTTAATTTTCAAGATGGTTATATGACCGGATGGTTTACAATAACCAACCTTATCCGTATTACGTTACAGAATACGTTTCTGGAATTTCTTAGGATGATATTTTAATATAGTTAAAACCTAATGTGCTGCTAGTAAGAAAATATGCTTACGGACGAGATTTAATGTCTATTTATTATAAGAGAATATTCTTATGGTAATTTCAAAATTTCATTAGCATATTAAAGTAATTTATTACTGATAATTATTGACACAAGCGAGTGTTGATGACTGAGCCTGCTTCCATAAAAAATTAACACGGTCTAAAGAATAACTAATTGATCTCGCTGTCTTTGATGCTTTAGAAATACAAGGGTCACTTGGCATTAGTATTAAATGTTATTTAATGTCGCACTCCAGAGATTTTAGAGGGTATAAAAGATCCAACTAAAACTGCACAAAGTTTGTGTATAATAATAATAATCTGATAGAAATAAAGCTTAAACGGAGTTAGTCATTATCTAATTGGACCCCTCTCTTTGAAGGAACTTTCACAGGTACACGCTATCTAAGATTATTACGCCAATATATTGTGCCCCATATCAGAGAATTGTTTCAAAATGATTTTCCCAATGTGTACTTCCAACAAGATGGCGCCCCACCCCATTTCAATCGAGAGGTAAGAGATTACATTTGTGTGACATTTCCTAGCCGATGGATAGATAGAAGAGGACCCATTGAGTGGCCAGCCAGGTCTCCAGATTTGTCCCCACTTTGCGGGGTCATTTAAAAAGCGTTGTTTACAACGATCAGCCTGCAAATTTAGCAAGTTGCGGGAACGAATCGTAAAGGCCTTTCAACAAGTGCCTAACGGATTACCGCAAAACTTGATTTGTTAGTTCGACAGTAGCTGTATAACTTTGACATAACGATATAACAAAGTTACTTTAATCAATAACTAATAATAATGATATATAACATGAAAGAACTACATACTGCGAATGATAATTAATAATAATACAGAAAAACTGGATAGTGTAACTTGCAAATTGATAAAAATTATACGGGAGGACTACATATTGTAAATGTTACATCAATAATAACAGCTTCTAACAAATAACATCGACTTATACAAGACTCTTTAGGTCAGATATGATTACACATATAAAAAATGCAATCGGTATTGAAATATTGTTGTAGGCAGTTTTCTTTAAAAAAGACTAATGAGGAGATCTTGACTTTTGCATTTTGAAAAAGTTTCTTAATATTAGCGCGAACTAGGCACTCTAGAACACATATCTGGGGGTCAGTTTCAATTTATATATATATATATATATATATATATATATATATATATATATATATATATATATATATATATATATATATATATATATATATATATATATATATATATATATATATATATATATATATATCTGTATGTATTTGTGTGTGTGTGGGTGGGTGTCACACCGATAGTTCAAAAATTAATGAACCGATCTTGATTAAATTTGGTGAGAGCTTTTCCTTTGAAAATGGCTGGGAAAAGTTCGTTACTCAGGAAAATCTGCCCGGTTTTTCTCGGAAAATGTTGGGTTTTGTTTCAGAAAATGTGTATATCTCCGGAAATAACAAAGTTATTGCAACCAAATTTCGTACGAGGGTTTATAGTATAAAAAGTCTGGACGCAGCAAGTGCGTTATGATATTGAATTTCCATAGAAATAATTAGGCACCACATAACTTTTTATAACTTTTTTTATTTTAACATAGAAATATTAATTTTGGTATATAGTGTCCCTTTAATATCGTTAACCTACGTACCAAATTTGGTTATCATAGCTTTTCTATTTTTTGAGATAAATTTTTTCGAAAAAACCCAAAATTTTCCCGGAAAACCTGGTTCAATTTTCCTGGCTAAGGAACTTGTCCAAGCTACTCACAAGGGTAAGGCACATGCTGAATTTTATCAAAATCGGTTCATTATTTTTTGAGTTGTCGGTGTGATGGGTACAAGATACCTTTGGCGGCTGCTGGAATAGAAAACTACAAATTGCAATCTTGACTACTATAATTAAAACTAAAGGTGAATCGCGTTACCCTTTTAATTAAAAGCGAATAATTAATGAGTAAGCTTTTTATGAATGTTAAAAAGGTGTTTTTTTTTTTTTCAAAAAAATCATCCTTACGAGATTAAATAAAATCATGGCCTTTTTTGAGGTAAGCATTTTAATTTCGAGAAATAAATTGTATGTTTTAAACTTTTTCTCCAGGGGTTGAAAAGTATTCCATGTGTGTTTTTGTGTGTGCGCTGTCCTATTACATGGGTACGGTGGTCAGGCTATTCGCACATTTTTTGATTAATTCCAACAGGTAAAATTATGTTTGCTGTATTTATTTTTTGTTAACTTTATAAGTTTGAGTATGGCTAAAAAGGTATCTATTTCTACTCCAAATAACTAAAACATTTTATTGTGTCCTTATTTATTAAACTAATTATTTTGTACATAGAAAATTTCAACGTTTGGTCCTGCAGATTATCTTTAGGAAAAAAGTAACTGACGATGAATATTCAGGAAAAGTGTAGCAATTCTAAATTGTTTTGGACATACAGTTTCAATTAATTTGTTGTTAAAAAATCTTTTCCACTCTATTGAGTTAAATTTGTGAGATTTTCATAAATATACTAACTGGTCTGACAGACGTTGTCCGGTCTAAATTTCAATATGTCAAACGACACTTACGCTCGTAGCAAAATAAATCTGACAAAAAGCATTTTCAAAAATATCAAATTTCTCGGGGAGCAATGTCAATTTTTTTCAGGAAAACACTCACTTTAACTTTTAAGATCTGTTTCAAATCTCCTCATGAAAATAGCACATATAGCACGGTGAAGTTCAGAAGTAACCGCCCGCTAATGGAAATATGTACCTAGGTTCAATATCTGCTGGTCTAACTGTTAATAAATATCTAACACTCTTCTTCCACCTTGGTGTCTAGGTAGGGTTACTCGCTTGGTGGCACTACGTTGGTGATGCATTTTGGATTTTGTTAGGAGTGTTCGCACCTTCCGTTGTAGATTTTAAATGTCCGTTGTAGATTTTAAATGTCCGTTTTACTCCAGTTCACAATCCCAAATAAGTAGTTGAGTGCATAACATGCATATGTATTCAGAGTTTTAGTCAGGTTCTTGCTGTTAAGATGTGATCGTACCACCTGCTTTACCCGTTTCGTAAATTTATTTGTCAGGTCGTTCTTCATAACCGGGTGGTTTATTTTCCTCGCTTGCTGTATTCCCAGGTATTTAGAACACTCCTCCACATCCATTGAGGCAAATTGCTGGCCGTTCTGCATTTCATATACACCTGGTTGTAACTTCCCTCTGACCGCACACAAACTACGACATTTGTCAAGGCCAAACTGCATGTCAATATATCTGGAAAACTCTTCCACGATTTCAAACAGTTACAGTTCTAGGTGGTTCTTTGTGGAGGCCGTCAGTTTAAGATAATCCACATACAGCAAATGATTTAGCCTCGCTTGCTTCCTGCCATTGCTTTTTATACCGAAGTCATATCTGGTGGATTTCAGGCGGTTTCACAGTGGATTCAATGCGAGACAGAACCACAATGGGCTCAGCCACTCACCTAGAAATATACCTCTTCTAATTGGTATCGTGCTGGTTACGATGTTATCACCCGTTTGTAGCCGTAATTGAATTTTTGTTCTCCAGGTAGACATTGTGTGTTCAAGGAACCTCAGGATGTAAGTATCGATCTTATAGATCATTTATAAGCCATTCGTGTGGAACTGAACCAAATGCCTTTGTGTAATCCACGTAGGCAGCAAAGAGATTTATTCGTCCATTGTATGCTTGATTGCACATAACCAAATCAAGTATTAGCTGTTCTTTGCACCCCATAGATCCTTTGGAACACCCTGTTTGCTGGCTCGTAATTATGTTGTTTTGTTCGCAGTGCGTATATATGCGTTTCTCAAGGCAGGATGTGATCAACTTATATAGGGTCGGGAGACAAGTTATTGGTCGGTATCTGCCTGGGTCTGCAGAACAATGTTGGTCCTTTGGCAGAAGATACGTATCTTCTAGTGTGGTTATTATTATTACTGTTATTATTATTATTGTGACATTTTTAAAATCAAATATTGGGTTTTACTCACCCTTTTTTTAATCGGCCTGCTTCCATATCTTCCTCTTAAATAACACAAAGAAAAAATGCTTTTTCGTGTTTATTAAAAACTTTTTATCTTGTTGAGCACCATTAAGTCAGTAGTAAGTACAATGGAGAACCCAATTCATCACAATACAGTCTTTAGACCTGACGCTCGTTTCGCTAACAAAGTTAGCGTTATCAGAGGGATGGCCGTCACGTGTAAACACTGTATTGTACTTAATTGGGTTCTCCAAATTGTACTTATCAGTGATCATCATAGGTTCCAATGTATACTCACCATCAAGCAAAATTAAAATGCTTTTATACCGGTAAGTGGAGAATTAAGCTTGATTTAAAAGTTGGTTAAAGTCAACACCGTTTTTCATTTAGAAATGTTATGAAAGTAGCTAACCTTCAAAGGGCGTTGGGGATGACGCATTTATTTTAAAAAAGTGACTGTTGAACGAATAAAATAACAGAAAATTAATGTATTTCCTAATTTTAAAACGTACTGTATATTTCGATTCCGTTAATTTGCACACAAAAAAGCGTACTTTAGTCTAGAAGCAATTAAATATTTTTTTTAGTATTTCGTTATTTTTAAAAAATATGTGCGTATTTACCTAGCCTAGCACTAATTTCACTGGCACTAAACAACAGAACGTGAAGCTCGCGTAGCTTCAATTCAATCCTATGATAAATAGTTTCAGGATCTGTCAGAAATTACTTGTTATTTATGATCAGGCACACTGAATTTTCCAGATAAAACGATACCAATTCAGCTTGACAACGGCATCGCAATAATACAAACTTATGAACTTTTGCACTTTAATTTCGACCGATCTGTATATCCTCATTCAATCACACACCTCACTGCAATGTACAGCTAATTGTTAGTGAAGTTTTGTACTTGTTAAAATCAAATATTAGCTTTATATTACTCGTTAGCGTTAAAAATGTGTTTAACTTTTATAGCAGCGGTTCTCAAAACGTGTGTGATGCCTCATCTAGTTTTTCTATGACAAATTCAATTAGGACGAGATGAAAACTTTTAAGGCTAAATTCAATTTTAATAGCACATCTGGCTGTTTGTTATTGCCCTAACTTAGTGAAACCGTTCTATACTCAAAACAGCCGTAAACTTTTCCCGTGGATTTATAAGAGCTTGTTCTTTTCTGCAACCGATTTTAATTTTTACTGGACGCAGAAAGTACGTTATGGTAGCGAATTTTCATTAGAGTTTCAAAATTCAATAGCCTAATTTGCTATTAACCTAACGTACGTTGGCCAGGAACCAGTTTTTTCGGGAGCATTTAAAGTTTATTTTCTGAAAATTTTTAGTACATTTGCAAACATAAAGTCATTTTGATGAAATATGATACACTGTTTCTACCATATAGGTTATACTGTTTTAATTTTTTTGTCCTATTCCATTTTTCCGTTATGTGATCAGATTGTGTAATTCCGATGAATTTTTAGCGAGTGTTTGAATGACAAATTCAACTAGAACGAGATGCAAACTTTTGAGACTTAATTCAATTAAAGTTTCAAATTCCTATTAACCTAACGTTGATTTGGCAGGAACCAGTTTTTTCGGGAACGTTTTAGGTTTATTCTGGGAAAACTTTTGTACATTTGTACAAACGATAAAGTCATTTTGTTGAAATATGGTACATGGTTTCTACTATATAGGTTACACTGGTAACCAACTTTTTAGCCTGCTTTGTTTAAAAAAAAGACGTATTTGTTATTAAAAACATTTTTGATAAAAATTCACTACCATAGCGCACTTTCTGCGTTTAACCTTTTTTCTTCCTGCAGCGGTCTATCTGTAGGTGTACTTTTAAATATGTTTCTGACCCAATTCGAGTCACACAATTGAATGTATATAGTTACAAACTATTCACTTCAGAAATTTGCTAATAATTTAAGAAAAAACAATATTTTTTTGTGCTACAAAAAGAACGTTATATCACTTATGCATTCTCTTCCTGCAGCGGTCGTTCGGTAGGTGTATTTTATAATAGATTTCTTACCCAACTCGAGTCACACACCCAACCTATGTAAAGCTAGCTTACGTTCAGGTGACTGTTGTCTATATGGGATTTATGTTTGCTTTTGGAATTTTTCTCGATGAACAAACAAATAAACAAAACAAAACATATCACTAAATCACGTCTCGTTACCAGAGATGATATTACACTTTATGAAAAAATATTTAAAATCAAAACAAATTAATTACAAAATGGTATTTCTTTGGTGTGGGTCAAGGCTCATTGTGGCATCGACAATAACGAGGAGGTTGATAATCTAGCAAAACGCGCTACAAGTCAAGGCACTGATAAAAGTTACCTGTGTCCAGTCTCGGACATTTATTCTAATTTAAATCAGACAATAATTTTGAAAAAATGGGTACACCAGTATAAGAGTGACGAGAGAGGTGAATATTATAAAAAATTACAACCACTTCCCCCAACAAAGCCTTGGTTTAACACAACCGATCTGAGTAGACCCTTACTAGTTAACATCTGTAGGCTTAGATTTACACACTCATTAGTACCTCAATATTTGCTTAAAATTGGAATAAGAGAAACTCCTTTATGCGAATGTGGGGAGGTTGGTGATCCAGAACATATGCTATTTGCTTGCACAATACCCTCCAAATATATTTATATTCAGAATTTTTTGAACGAAATAATTAGGCTTGATATTGTTTCTTCTCCGTTTAACCTGTCATATTTGTTAGAGACAAAAAACGTACATGTATATACAAAAATCTATCTACATGCAAAAAGACTTGAGCTACAACTGTAACGTTAGTTTATACATATATTATAGTCTATAGATTTTATAAACTTGTGTGAGAGTGATTATGTAAATATGCGTGTGGGTGGCAAGAAGTATGGATGTAAGTATACGTGAGTTTTCTAGCTTTAAATCTCCTATTGTCTTTCCTTGTGTTTTCCCCTTTTCTCCCGTGGTCTTCTAGTTTATGTACAAAGTTGTCTTGATCGACCCCAAGACATGAAGATATGTGTCCCAGTGACTATGCTTATAGATTCTAATTTTAGCAATATCTAAACAGTTAATTTTTATGTACAAAACTGTGTGCTTTATTGTGCAATATAGTGGGCTTATTAACTTGAATATAAAAAAATGTAATAAATATATACACTAAGACAAACATTATAATTAAATTATAGCTAATGGTTATATACAAAGTGATCCGAATAATACATACAGACGCTATATATCTTTTAGATATAAGCTCACGCGTAATTAATCAGGGACAGATCAAATGAGGAAGAAAGCTATAATCACGGAAAAATGTGCGAATGGCAACAAGCCGCAGCCATGTCATCCTTCAAAATACAATACAAATACAATACAAAATGGTATTTCAAATAGATGTACCTTTATGTAATTGACAAATCAGATTATACGTATTACCAACTATATACGTTACCTGTTCCTAAAAGTCCTGATGTATTCACAACGATTATACCCAGAAGCAAGTACATTATCCTAAATAGCAAACAATATGCATATAGAAACAACCAATGCAGAAATTTAAAAGACCAGCTATACTATTGTAAAAATGACAAGCCAACAGAATTCAATGAAAACAACCTTTGTGAAATAAAACTCATCAAATTTTAAAAACCAATCAATAACTGTAACCAAGAATTTGTTTAACAAAACAACCATTTCAAAACATGGAAATACCCAGTATATAATTGTAGCACCTAAAGAAACCAAACATAGAATAAGCAGCGAGGAGCAAAAAACCAAAATAAAACTGGCACAAAGCTACTGACTTTAAAATCAAGATGTCAATTAATAATCAAGGATAAAAAATGCAATTCAATACAAATCACGTCAGAGACACGACTGTTTAACCTTTCCGAGTTGGATATAAGAACTCAAGAAGAAACTGCAATTCTAAATAAACTACCAGAACTCAAATTAGAAAATGTGCCGTTAGCCGATGATAACAGCATTAAGCACCAACTTTAAACAATAAAATGGAGAATTTCAGGTGAAATAAATCTTCCAATTAACCACAGCAGCATTTACACAATCTTGCTATATATTATAGTAATAGCAGCAGTAACAATCCAAATTATAAGGAGAGAAGTAAAGAAAACCAAGACAGGGACTGCAGAAAGTACTCAAACCGGATTTCCCATTAAAATCCGGAACGAACCTTAAGCTCCGTCTAGGATGGAGAAGATACCAGCATCACAAACAATAGCCTATTATAATACAAAGTAATAAAGTGTAAGCTAGTAGACAGAAAAATAGGGTAGATAGTATTCCAATAGTATACAACGGAGCTGGTCCAACCAAGACATCAATAAACAATGAAACAGATGACGCAGAGATAGACGTATAGCACGAAGACTCGTTGTTCACTTCTCGTCGCAGCTCAGTCCGAGTCATTTCGTGCTAAGTAATTTTATATCACATTTATGTTGATATCTCTATTTTTGTATTTATATTTTATATGTATAACTTAGTGTATTTTTTGTAATAGTAAAATTAAATTGTTTTAAAAAGTCAATCGTGTTAATGCGAAAGTTGACTGTGAGGTTTTTAGAGGAAAAGTTATCAAATCTGCAAAATAAATTTTTTGGCATTTCTCGACTTTTTGCGCCAAAAAGCTTAGTTTTGCCTCCACATACAATAGGTTTTGTTATCCACGCAAAATATTTGCTTTCGTACGTTTATCTGGTCGTCAGTGGTACCCAATTTTTTTTCCTTAAATGCCTACAACTTTTTTGTTTCAACAGAACGTATCCAAGTCATTTGCAAAAGAAAGGTACTTACCAAAATTTGATCAAAATCTGTCCATTATTTATTAATGATTATTAACACCGAGTTATCTGTGATATATATATATATATATATATATATATATATATATATATATATATATATATATATATATATATATATATATATATATATATATATATATATGTATATATAGTGTGGCTTTCAGGGACATTAAAAATAATGTTGTTTTAAATGTATACATCTGATTAAAAAGCATGTACAATGATATACATCCATATAGTTTTACTATGTATAATCACCTTAATTAATTATCTTACAATTAGAACATATCGGTTACTTCCAGGACATCTCTAATGTATATACATACGTATACATACAAAACATGTGCTTTGCGTTAACTTCAGGGACTATCTACTTTAAATGGCGCGTAATAGGTTATGTTATTATTATCGATAACACATTATGAATGCATTTTCAGATGCCAAATATTAAAATATTAGGTAATTAGCTCTATCTTATATAAGATACAATATTACTGAAACGAATAACGTATATTATATGACATAGGTACATGACTATACATATTTACTTATTATAATATGATCGACTGCAATGACTAAGCATTTTTGTTGTTTTATTACAATGAAAAATAGACAGTCCCTAAAGTACATATGTGTAGACCATATCATATTATAATTACACACATTTTGGAAATTTGAACTTTGTCTTTTATTTTGAATGGAATTTACTATACACAATATACAGGTGTCCAGATAAACCATATACAACGTCATACTAGAGGTTTTCTATGGTTAAAATGTCGATTGAGGTACGATGACCTATTATCTTTAAAATTGCTTCGTTTATACGATAAAAGACTTTAAGGTTGAGGCTTGTAAAAGTTTTATGTTTCTTTTACAACTAGAAAATGGGTTATATATATTCAAGCCATTTTTTATCTGTAAGCTGCAGTATTAATTAACATTTTTGAGTGCTATACATACCGGTAATGGTAACATAACACAAGTGTCCCAAAACTCAAGTGACATTTGAAAATTCGTCAATTTTAATTCGCCACTTCCATAATGATTGTAATTTTAGTTAGCCTACAAATTTATAAACATTATTTATTTCTTGTTAAATTTTGTTTGAATAAGCGATTTAGTAAGTAAAAATAGTGTTAAGCAACGGATACTAATATTGGTAAAGTCATTTTCTATTATTATTTTTTTGGACAATAATTCTAAGATGTCAATCCTGCCGGATCATTTTTAACATGCGTAAGCCTATATAGTTTTAATTTTTGTTGTTTACTACTATGTGTCTGTGTGTGTTTTGTTTCTTCAACGTCGGCCTATTTCCGCGACTATGGCCAATCACCGACGCCAGGGAGCAGTTTCACCTCACTATCCTGGAAATTTTGCCGAACCCCTGTCTTTCTGTAAGGATGGCAGGGATCTTTAACGTGCCCAACATCGCATGGACACGGGACCGACGGCTTTACGTCCCCTCCGAAGGGCGGAACGTGCAGACATTCAACTTGCTCAAATACAATGCCAGAACCTCGGTTGATGTTAATTTTACAGTTTGTACTGAAAAAGTGAAAGGAGTACCCCGGGATCGAACCCGGTACCCTTCGGTTCAAAGGCACACGTTCTTACCTCTGAACCACCGAGGTTCTTTGTTTACTACTAGTCCAAAGACTAGTCTTTAAAATATACAAGTCTTTAAAAAATGAGGTGTCCATGTTTTTTAGCCATTTGCATTTTGTATAAGGACCGCTGTTTTATATGCCATGAGTATCGGTCAGTAATTTTTAAAGAATTTTTGTTTGTTATTAAATGTTGGATGAGTTAGTTGTATATACGTTAAATTCATTCATTTAATGTTTACATTGTTTATAACTCATATTTACCTTGCTATTTTCGACATTACTATATCATTGGCCGACTTCACTAGGCGTCAGCGCGGCAATATTATGCCAAAAAGGTTGACTTTTGTCAACATTTTTTGACATAACAATACAGATGCTGGTGCCTACTGACCTCACCCATTGTATATCTTTGCATTCTATTATTACTGCAAAATGTGTCATTTAACTTTTCTGACCTACTGACCAGCTACATATCCCTTATTTTACAAGCTTGTTTACATTTAACTGCCTCCACCTTTAGGAGGGAAGTAATAAGCGAGTTCATCAGCAGCTGCTGGCGCCTGGTGGACTCGCCCAATGTCACATGATAAGATTTCTTATACTGTGGTAATGTAGTATCTAGTAACCATGATAAAAATAACTAGAAATATGATAATTGGTGTGCACCAATCGTCAGTAGCTGCCAGCACCTCCATTGTTATGTCAAAAAATGTTAGCAAAATGTTGACATTTGTTAACAGTGGCCGCCTTCACCAGAACAAAACGGTTATTGTTTGAGTTAGCCAAAACTTGGGAGTATTTTTTTGTTCTGGTAAACGATCTGTTGCTGTTTATGTCAACTGTAACGATGCACAAAAGTTATGTCCTTATTCGGTGTTTAGGATTGTAGGTACACCTCTAAGAAAAAAAAAAACGCGTCTCCTGCTTTCAGTTTCAGATTGTATACTATGGTTGTGGTGTACTGATAAATTATTATTAAGAATAGTACAAGAGGAATACTACTTTCTAGTGGGATTTTCTTTCCCTCATGCATGCCTACAACCACCCTCGATGCATAAAACATATGAAATATTAACCCCCAAGAAAACTACGAGACTTGCGGCGAAGGAGGGGTAGACAGGGTTTGAAGGAGGTATGGCTTCCAAATTTGAAAAGGTCAGATTTTATAGGCCCGACTAAGCTATTTTGTTTCATTTTTCGCTCATATTTCCATTTTATCTTCCCCGCACAGTACCTATATTTACTCCTGGTCCCGTGACTTTCTTGGGGTGTGTTTGCACGAAAATTTTCTTGTGGTTTGTGCATTCAGGGTGTGTTCTGAGCATGTTTCTGCAAAAAAAAATTCTAAAAATCCTCCGGGAGGTAAACTGACATTTTACTGGAATATAAACATTACTTTGAATACCAACAACCATTTCACACTCTTCAGAGAACAGTTTAGCATATCGAAGGAAACAAAATGAAGTGTTGTTTGAAGTTATGAGAACTAATTTTGCTGAATTTGAAAAAGCTTTTTACTTCCCAGTTAAATTAAAAAATAAAATTATAATCACATCTGCCTATAATTTTACAACCCTGTGCTAGAGATAGAATAAATCTAAATCACTTTAAATTGCAAGTAGCTACCACGTATGACATATTTCTGAAAATTTTATTAATAAATAAACACACACCAGTATTACCTAGTTTGTAAAGTCTTATGAACTTCTTCAATTTCGACTTATATTGTATAACAAAGCGTCGTATTCATAATAGACCGCTTTTAAAACCTGTGCCATTTCCGATTTCTGCCTTAATAATGACGATTGTTTCTTATGCTGTGAAAATAAGTTGAACCCAATAAACATTTGTGATCTGCGTTGGAAAAAATGGCTACCGTTAGCCAACACGTTAGGTGTCAGCGCAGGCGTTCAGCCGACTTAACATTAATAGAAGCCGTTAGCTAACGTTGTCACAACGTTAGATCTGATGAACGCAATTTTTTTGACAGAACAATAGAGCTGATGGCAGCTACTGGAGCCTGGTGAACTCGCCCATTTCGGCTACCTACTTTGTGAACTATCTCTCGCATGATGTCGTGTGGAGAGTCCAGTGCAACATAATAAATTATTATTTGCGTAAAGTGAAGTTTGACGTTTCGTCACAACTTTAATTTTTTAACAAATTAGTTATTTTACTAATGTTACTCTGTATGGTGCCTATATTATGTAATATAAAAAAAAGGTGGTCATTGAGTTTAGTGCTGTATTCTATATTACCTGAAAAAGATATTATAGGCGAAGAAGTGGAATGTAATTTCAACTGCTTTATCGACCTATAGAAATGTTTTATTGCGAATAACCTTGTTGTGAGTGCAGTTGGCCTTCTATGGGGTCACTCTCCACGTCATATCACAGAAAGTGCGAGGCATATGCGCATACTTCATTGTTTATACTCTCCTCCTGTATTAAAGCGACATCAGTTAAGTGGCATTAGACCGACATAACAGGTCCAAGTATAGTTATAAGAGATGTCAGAAGTTAAAAGCTTTACTTGATTGAAAAATCCTTAACACAAATGTAACAGTAGGGTGACCAACATAAAATTAAGCTTCCACAGCCATCTGTAATGCAAAATAATATAAACTAATGAAGAACAATAGAGCAAGTAGCGAAGGATAAACGTGACCCTAGACTAAAATGATGTATTGCAAGTCTATTTTATAAGCATCTGTACACATTCATTGATAATTTGAAGAAAAGCAGAAAGAATAATTTGGCCCAGATAAAATCATGATTGTTTAGATTGAGTAACCAGGACAACAGCTCCTCGCGCTGTTGTCTGACGTCACAACTAATGGCGCGTATTCCAACATCACGTGTCACGAATATCATTTAACCTCCAAAAATTGAGTGGCTTTGCGAAGCTTCTTTGTCACCATACAAGTGAAAGAAAATAACCGAAAAAATCTGTCTAAGATGACAACCTTTTCGGCTTTTTAGCAGCAATTTGCAAATTTGAAACTAGAATGGCGAAAACAAAAGCCACAAAAAAACTACCTTATACCTTACTATTTACTACACTCCACTCTCGGGAGGGACTAATCGTAGCATTAAAATCGGAGGTTGCCATATATAACTATTCATACATGCGTCTCTTGAATGGCGTCAAGTTTGAAAAAAAATACTGCTCCACAAATTTGCCTTGATGAAACCAATTTCTTTCTTATAAAGAGTTTTCTGCATTTATTCAAAACAACTATACCCAACACCTTACCTATAAATATATACACTAACACATAGTGCGAAATTCGTTCACTTTTTGGGTTGCAAATAGGTTGGTAAGATGAGTTAAATTAAAACGAATTGAAATAAATTCAGTTGAATCAAATCGTAGTTCTCGTCAAATTCATAAATTTTTTCATAACTTGCAAAGGGGCTGATGATGTGACTATTTATCTATGTGTGCCCTGAAAGGCGTCAAATTTGAGTAACTCATAACTGTCACCTTGATAAAAATAACTTTTAATACGACAAAATATATTTCTGCCTGTATTATATTTTCTATGTCTCTACCTACTTTTACTTATGCTTTTAACTTTTATAGAATAATATTCCCTTGTTCCACCAGGAAATTATAATCATCTTTAAAATGTCGTACCTACTAAATCAGCATGCAATTCAAATTAAATATTACACTGTTCTAATCAATTGAACGACTTAACATTTATATCGTAAGCAATAATCTCAGTGCTTAACGCATGATGTTCTTTAAGGTGACGATTGAGATTAGTTTGGAATAAATTTTAGTAGGTACAATGTTTTCATAGAGTGGACATTCTTAGGTTTTATATTAGTTTAGATGGCGATGTAAAGTTCGGCAATCTCACACTGAAAGTAGACGTGACAACAGTGTTGTGACTGAAAATATGGAACATGTTTTATATGTTGGTAGCAATGCAGAATGAAAAACTCTGTTTGCATCTCCGTTGTTAGTCAAAGTTGCGTATATATATGTCACTGTCACAAAATCAATAACAATTAGTTATTTTTGATGCTAGTTGTTGGTCACTTTGGCTAGGTAGATAAAATATAATTGTAGTAGAAAATGCCAGGGAACGTTTTTGTGTATTCAAATGAAAAACTCCAAATAAAAGTTTGTAAATAATGTTCATCCAAGTATGAAGTGTAGACTTAATTATTCCCCTCGTTTCCACGAGGGCCTACTTTAACACGGATAGTGTTTCTTCGCGGTTTACAGCTATTTCCTTCCTTTTATTCTGTAAGTCTCACCAAGAACCAATAGGTTCACATATACGATCTGCCTGTGCACGCAGACTACAATATATACAAATGCAAAATTGTTTCTGAAATCTAAACATGTTAAAGAGATATAAAAAAGTATAATATAGGGTATTTAAACTATACGTTAATACGATGCTTGTTTGTATATTGCACAATCTAACATTTTCTCTATGATGACCGTAATCGTGATACATCACGCAATAGTAAGTAGTAGTAATAGTGGCATTGATAAGGTGCGAGTTCACCAGTCGTCAGTATTGAAGTCGCCCATTGATAAACAGTTGCGTATGATCATTGCAACCGGTTTTTTACTGTCGCGAGATGGTCGTTGTAGGCTAACGTTCGCTATTTTTCCAACGCAGATCACAAGTATTTATTCGGTTCAACGTATTGTCACAGCATAAGGAATAAGGAACAATAATTAGTCTGCTGCGTGGTATTTTGTAGGAAATGGCAAACTGTTTAAAAGGGATCTATTATGTATACAACGGACTGTTATACAATATAGTCGAAACTGAAGAAGTTCATGCCACTTTACAAGCTAAGTAATACTGCACTGTGTTTATTTATTAATAGGTACAATTTTCAGAAATATGTCATACGTGCGGTAGCTACTTGTAATTTGAAGTGATCTTTTTTCTATCTCTAGCACATGGTTGTAAAATTATAGGTATATGTGATTATAAGTTTATGTTATAATTTAACTGGGAAACTTAAAAATAGGCCTATATTGACAGAAGCTTTTTACTACGTGAAATGTGACCACCAGGATTCATATAACTTCCTCCAATAACACCTAAAAACAATTTACAATGTTTCACAAATCTACAAGCTATAATTAAATTCAGCAAAATAATAACTGCAAACAACACTTATTCACATGATTCCTTGGATGTGCTAAAATGTTATTTGAAGTGGTTGTTGGCATAGAAAGGAACAATGATTGTTACAAAGTAATGTTTATATTCCAGTAAAATATCAGTTTACCCCCTGGAGGGTTCTTAGAAATTCTTTTTTATAAACATGCTTAGAACCCACCCTGGATGCACAAGCCGCAAGAAAAAGTTCGTGTAAACAACCCCCAAGAAAGTTACAGGACCAGGAGTGAATAGGGGTACTGTGCGAGGAATAAAAAAAAGGGAATATGAACGGAAAATTCAAGAAAAAAGCTTAGTCAGACCTATAAAAGTATTTTTTTATATATTGCAGCCATACCTTCTTTAAACCCTGTCTACACCGCATTCTACGCAGGTCACGTAGCTTTCTTAGGGGTTGATATTTAATGTGGTTTATGCATTGAGGGTGGTTGTAGGCATAAAGGAGGGGAAGGAAAATCCCACTAGGAAGTAGTATTCCTCTGGTACTATTCTTAATAATAATTTACTAGTACACTACACAACATAGCACACAATCCTAAACTAAAAGCAGGAAAGCCTTTTCTTTTTCTTAAAGGTCTACCTACAACCAAAACACCGAAAAACAACATAACTGTTGTTCATCGTTAGAGTTGACATAAACAACAATAAATCGTTCACGAGAACAGAAAAATACTCCCAAGTGTTGGCTAACGCAAACAGTAACCGTTTTGTTCTGCTGAACGTGTCCAAATGGTCATCTTACACGGTTGTCACTTATTCGTATAACTGTATATCCGCGGGTAATATCTCTACATATATGTATGTATATACATACATATATGTCTACATGTATATGTATGTATATACATATAATATACATGTATGTATATACATACATATATGTCTACATATATATGTATGTATATACATATAATATACATACATACATATACTAATATACACTTATTCCATGCTCATTTCCCAACCCATTCGAATCTCAAGTTTCGTTTTGCAAAGCATTTAGAAAATTAGAATATACATACATTTAATTTTCGGAATATCGTTTCAAGCTTTAATAATACAGAAATCACAAATTTTTTTTTTGGACTTTAACGTCGGTCTATTTCCGTGACTATGGCCAATTTCCGACACCAGAGAGCAGTTTCACATCACTATCCTTTAAATTTTGCTGAACTTCTGCCTTTCTGTAAGGAGGGTAGGGATCTTTAACGTGCCCAACATCGCATGGACACGGGATCGACGATCCGAAGGGCGGAACGTGCAGACATTTAACCTGTTTAAACACAATGCCACAACCTCAGTAGATGTTAATTTTACAGTACGTACTGAAAAAGTGTAATAGGAACCCTGGGAATCGAACTCAATACCCTTCGGTTCAGAGACACACGTTCTTACCCCCTTCGGTTCAGAGACACACGTTCTTACCACTGCACTACCGAGGATCTGCCTCAGAAATTTGCGACTTCGTTATCTGCTTTTATTAATATTAACGCGTTTAACACACTTTCTGTTGCAAAAAAGAGAATATGGAAATAAAGCTAGGTTGAGATGATATTGATGAATGCTGACAGTTTGATTTGATTTAAAAAGACAAGAAAAAGTTTACCAGGTGCCGGCTGCTGCCAGCAGCTGCATTGTGATGCCAAAAAATGTTGACAAATGTCAACGTTTTGTCAATTCTTTTTGACATAACAATGCAGCTCCTGGCAACAATCGGGCCTGGTGAACTGCCCTTTGAGCTTGCCAGGCGCCTACAGCTGAGTTTAAGTGCTTATCTGCTGACTACCAATACATTTCAGCGGTTGGATCCTAATGCACGTATTGCTGACTTCAAGCATTATTTTGTGACGTTTATCTGTCATTCGGTTTTTACAAACCGGTAACAGTTGAGTTCCAATAGAAACATAGTGGGACTGGTGTACGCATACGATGACACAACTGTTCAACTGTTGGCATCTGGTGAACTCGGCAAACATTTAAGCTAAAAATGCAAGTTTATGGCCCTGTAGGGAATCAAACCAGGGATCTTCGGGTTAGCAAGTCCAACACACTAACCACTAGGCCGCTTAGACACTCATAAATCATTTTATGAAGTAATAGTAATGCGGGAAAATTCAGAAAGCTTAATATAGTTATATGAAAATTTTAAATTTTAGTTTCTAATTCTCCATTACCACGAAAGTGAAAAAGAAAAACGTGATATCTTCTCGCAACCTGTGGAAAAATTGTAAAAGTTATTATATTAGACCAGAGATAAATCCGTTTTTACATTTGACATTCTTCACATTCTTTACTCTCTAATGGCGATAAAACAGCTGTTGGCAATTAAGCGTTTTAGACTGCAACGAATAATATTGTTCAAGATTCATGAATATTTTCACTTACGGTCATCTTTATTGGGACTTGAACGTTTTGCCCGCGCTAATGGCATGATCTACATTATAATTTATCACAAGTGTCAAAGAAGTTATTTTATTTTGATGTTTTCAAAAGACAAAAATTAAGATGAAAGTTTTTGTATGTCTTCATTAGTCAGATGATAGATAGATAATTGATTTGCAGTAAATCGTATTTTATTGAGAATGGGTTTGTTTTCATGTCGTGTTTGTACTTCCGAGCATTGATCATAGACCTACTTTTTCTTTAGCACATATTACCCATAATTAATGACTACACTATGTCATGCATATGACCTATATAGCCAACAATTAGAACGGAAAGATGTAAAAAAAATGTGGCTGAATAACCCGAATGATTTGGTCATACTTTTATTAAATAATTATTACCGCGTTCCTATTATTATCCTGTTGACTCGCTATATTTTACATTTGTCATGAAACTAATGTCGCTATTTACTTCAGAATATTCGTCACTTTATTCGCGACTTTCTTGAACTACTTTTGGCGGAAAAATTATTTCTGATTTCTTATTCTATATCGTATTTGTTAGCTAGATGTTCACAATACAAATTTTACCCCCCAATCACAAATTATTTTAATTGTGCATTTTCATTTTTCTAAGCATCCTTTTGCATATTATTTATTGGTAATGTTGCAAAATATATAGATCTGCCTGAGGCGCCAATTTAATAGCACGATGCAACTAGCACCAGAAACTATATAATATGAAAATAGAAAAGTGTGAATTTTAAATCATTAATTATGTGTTTACGTTAATACCTAACTCATAATATAAACAATAAAACTCAAATCAAGTTTTTTAAGTTTGAACGTATTAACCTCACAAAAAATTACCAGGATTCTTGATTAGTCTCAGAGTTAGATCAAGACTCAAGGCAGTAAGCAGATTAATCGTTGGGCGAGTTCACCAGGCGCCAACGTTGTCAGCAGCTGCATTCTTATGTCAAAAATTGTTGACAAAATGTTGACATTCGTCAATATTTTTTGACATAACCATGTAACTGCTGATAGCTGTAGGCGCCTGGTGAACTCGCTAAATACCAAGAGCTGCCATTTCTCAGTCGAATGAAGTGTTCAAGACCACAAGTTGATTCATCATGATAAATTCACCAGCGAAAATGCCTATATGAAAATCAGGATGAAATAAAATAACCTTGCATTTTGCAATATTAAGTTTAGTAAACATAGGACATAAGACATATATCCCTAGTTCACTAGGTCAGAAAAATAAAATTGTACATTTTGCAGTAACAATAACAATAGAATACAAGGTTATACCTACCTAGAATGGTAGTAAAGTAGTACGGTTGAAAATAGCAAGGTAATGAATAATATGGGTTGTTATAAACTTTAAAGAGAATGAATATAACTTTTATACAACTACTGTATTATATTATTGTGCTTTCTTAACCTATAATATAATGTATAGGTAGTGTAGGTTCTAACGGTAAATACATTTTATATGTACATTCTGCTGAACTTGCTATTTATTGCATGGTAATTTAAAAACAATTTAAAAAAATCAGTTTTAAAAGTGTGTAATGAATAGCCTGCAATAGTTTTGTTATTTTTCTTGCTTCAACTCATTCCAGTTCAAAATAACAGATAAATAACTGAAGCTGTTATTTTCAACGGTTATTACGAAATAACGTTAACGGCCATCACTAGCTGGATGTACTTTTGCATCACTAGCGCGTGCGTCACAGTTCCTATTAGATCAGCTGCTAAGGCGATTTTGTGTGGAAAGATATCATGATAAATCCACTTGCGGTCTTGAATACTTCATTCGTCTGGGAAATGACAGCTCTCGGTAATAGACAATCATCAGCCTTGCTGCCATTACTAAATATTTTTTGTCTTGGAATTGACTTTCTAATGATCAATAGCATATTCCCAAGCCAGTCTCAGAAATGACCGCGCCATAGTATTTCTAAAATTTTCCAGGACGTCCTGGAAATCAACGATTCCCATGAAAATAATTCCATAACAGAGCTTGAACTGACCAAGTGCCGCGGAAGTGACCGATACATGCCTCAAAACGGCATGGGACTATCCCTTATATATATATATATATATATATATATATATATATATATATATATATATATATATATATATATATATATATATATAAACATATAAAAATTCAAACTGACCCTGTATGTGGGTTATAGGGGCCCTAGTTCGCGCTCATTTCAAGAATTTTTTCAAAATCCAAAAGTCGAGATCTCTTCGTTAGTTAATTTTTTAAATAAAATTCAGTAATAGGAAAAATAATAAAATAATGTTATTAAACATTTGTAACACGAAAGAGCGTAATCATTATGTTATTTAAAGTAATATTACAATCTTGTGAGGTAATACAAAGTTACCTTGTGAATGTTTGCAGTAAGTAAATTAAGCTATAGACTTGTGTGTGAACAACTTATTGATTTACATTTACAAATTGTATAGGAAAACGGTACACTTGAAGGGTAAATGGCTGACATGATCGTAATCTTGCTGAGCCAATAGTAGGGTGAGCGATTGGTCACATTGGATAGTGATTTATGTTTATCAATCAGAATGCATCAAGATTAATTTCCGCCTAATGCTTAACGGCTAGGGGCCTCTCTAGGTTTGTGCCGACCAAACACGTGCAAATATACATGCGTGGTATGGATACGTTATGTTAACGTAATACATTGTGAGATGTAAGACGGGGTCGCCATCTCGATGCCGAACCAGGTAGTAACTTGTTAAGAGAGTTCCAAATAACACAAAATTTTATAAAATAGAGACTGTGTACAATCAACTAACAATTTTGTGAATTGTCAGCCGTGGCCCATTTATTCAATAATATAGGGAAAATGTATGTATGACTAGATGTATTCTCACCAAAATTAGAACGTCAGACCGGTTTCGCTCTAATTAGAGCTCATCGGTACGGTATACTAATTACAGAGAGAGCACTCCTATAAAGTAATACGGCTATGGTAGCGAGCCTCCTAGAACATTGCGAGATGTACGATAGGGTCGCCATCTCGTTGCGGAACCAGATAGTATGTTGTCACGACAGCACCAAATAGCACAAAATGTTATAAAATAGAGACAGCGTACAACCACCTAATAATTTTGTAACTTGTCAGCACTGGTCTATTTCTTCCCTAAAATAGGGACAATGTATGTATGGCTAGGTGTATTCTCACCATAATTAGAAACGCAGATACGTTTCGCTCTAATTAGGGCTCATCAGTACTAATAGCAGCGCAAACACACCTATAAAGTAATGCGGCTATGGTAGCCAGCTTCCTATTAAATTGTGAGATGTACGACAGGGTCGCCATCTAGTGCGAAACCAAGTAGTATGTTGTAATGACAGCTTAAAATACAACAAAATGTTATAAAATAGAGACTGTGTGCAACAAAATAACAATCTTGTTAATTGTTATCCCTGGCTAATTTATTCCCTAATGTCGTGACAACATACTACCTGGTTCCACACCGAGATGGCGACCCTGTCGTACATATCACAATATTCTAAGAGGCTGGCTACCATAGTCGTATTACTTTATATGCGTGTTCTCGCTGGTACACCGTACTGATGAGCTTAAATTAGAGCGAAACCGGCCTGTGCTTCTAAATATGGTGAGAATACATAAAACCTTACATTAACGTAATACGTTGTACACGTGTGTTACAGTAAAACCGACAAAGCTGATAAAGTGCCTTGTATGTTTTACTCGGCAGTTGTATAATATGGTAGTGGCACAACACTAAAAAGTCCCGACGCAGCAAGTGCGTTATGGTAGCAAATTTTCACAAAATATTTTATAACCGTCAATATCCTAATTTTTCTTTAACTGAGAAACGTTAGTTTGTAGATGGAAGAGTCCTTATAGTAGAAACCTTTCTGCGGAGTTCCATCAACATAACTTTGTTATTTTCGGAGACACAAAATGTCCCTGAATATGAGCGCTAAAAATCATAGTTCCTGGTAATTTGGAGCAGCAAGTGCGTTATGGTAGCGAATTTTACTTAAATGCTTCAAATTTTAATAACTCAATTCACTGTAATCCTAAGAAGTTAAGTTCTTTTGTGTATTAATGTCTTTACCCGGGCAACATACCTGCTAAATTTCATCAAAAACACTTTGATTTTTTGAGATGCACTTTTTTCTTCAGAAAAACTAGTTTAGTATTTTTTTAGTTATCGCTCGGATACATTTTTATCAGATGCATTCGGGAGGTTTTGTTCACTAGTGTAGCCTGCTTGCCCTTTATGTTGTTGTCGCTTTGCTTTTAGTTAGTTGATTAATTTGATTTTTAACTTGTATTTGACTTCTTCATAGTATTATCTTTGTGGGACTTAGTCCCATTTAAAATGTGTAAAAAATGATGTTTTAACTCCTGACACTCTGTTAGATTATTTTGCATGGCCGTTCAGGCTTGGTTTTTGATGTTTGACATTAGTTTTTGTTAGATCTTTGCACTTTCTGTGGCTGCTTTGTAATGTTAGCATGTAAACCTACCAGAAACATGGTTTCTGACAACCATCATTTTATATTCTAGGTCTTTAACCCCTGAATATGGTTTAGATGAACCGAAACGCGTAAGGTTAATGATAAATACATTCTCTGGTAAAAAAGCTTTTCATTCTCATTCCTGTTAAATCAGTGGTAGAATGCACGCCAAGTATCAGGTAAATAAACTTTTTGTTGCCACATCTGTGGTTCACTGGTAGAATGACTGGCTCGTACGTAGACCGACTCGGGGTTGGTTCCTGGTCAAAACATGTAACACTTTGTTTTGTTTCACTTTAATATTTGGTACAAATAATAGTGTACTGATTTCGTACATTTGGAGCAAGATGTTATTTTTGTTTAAAATGGTTGTATAACTTTCAAAAAGCAATAGAAACAATATTTAAGGAACATATGACAGCATTGGACAAAATCCACTTACCTAGCTACAAATAAAACGTAGCTACACACATTCACAACACAAAACACCAAAAACCAGATATCACCCCATTACAACTAATGAAACATATTAGAGGGCACAAAAAAATGGAAATCTGGGAACAATACTACATTCAACAAACAATAAGAAACAGTTAATGCCAGAACAAATCCAAGTACAAACATTTAAACAAAACTTAATAAAGGCCATACAAATAGACAAATTATTAGACCACAATTATCAACACCGGATACACACACCGATACACGCGACACACTCCGAAGGCACGACCAATCAGACAACAATAAACCGACCAATGGAAGATCAACGAGCAGGCGCCACGTACAATATCAGACGTAGGCCACACAGGAGCGATCACAGTCAGTAGCGTGCTGATGATGAACCGGGACGGTTCGAAACTGCAGTCCGCACGCAAACCACTAAACAATCACAAAAGGTACAGCAAACAAATTAAGTGTAAATTTAGTAATAATAAAAAATGTATGAACCTCCGCTCCGTCGCTTATGCGCAGCCATCTGATTGCTTTCTAAAATGAATACCGGCAAAAGCACGTAAGTCAAATAATACAAGGGTACAGATATTTCCGCCAAACGAAAATATGTTAATTTAGGTGTCGGCTCAACCACCTCAAATCGCTAGTGACCGACGACCTGCAGAATTGCAAAAGAATATAAATATAGTTGCGGATATAAGATATTTATAATTATTCATCCTTTGAGGACGCTAACTTGGTAAGTGTAACGATCGTCAGGTCTTTTAAAATGTGCTGTGGTGATTTTGGTTCTCTAGCTGTGCCTATCAGTGCTCATCGCAGGTTTCAATCGTCACTTAGTGATGTGCGGTTATTTAAAGAATTTTCTAAAATGTCATATGCGCTATTGTTACATCTCTTAAAGCGATTGTCTATATTTATTTATTGCAAAAATATATATTTACCGTTGAGATAAATTACTTATGCACAATAATTTACTTAGTGAAATACCTAAATTAGAACGTATTGCGTAAATACATATGTGGCTTAGAAGCGCTGAGTCCGGAAGCCGAAAAAGGCGTCGGGATGCTAGCGTCGGTACACAAACGAGTATAACAAGGCTAACACATACACAATGATTGAAGTTGTGTCTGCCAACATTTGTATTTATGGTTATGTTTATAATCAGGCAGCATTGTCTACTTAGCGCGAGCCCATTACCCCCAGGCTATTGTACTGTGTGCATGCTCGCATCCATATTCATATGGGCTTTTAAAACAATTGCTCATTCTCGCTTATGTGCAAAAAATGAATAAAATGCATCATGCATGCGGTCTGGTGCCGGGTAAACGAAATGCTGTGTCTGGTAAACATCGCATTCTGTCAGAACCGGTAGCTCGGGCGTCAAGTAAGGCCCGAGGCCTAGGATTGGTGTCAGATGCCCACGCGGGTCGTGTGGGCCTACTCACGTCCAGCTTGTAACAGGACGTGTTACTGTCTTAAGCTTGCCATTCTCTCCCTACATTGCCATTAGGTTATAATTAACCAGAAAAAAATGTTTTCAGTTATCTTGTAACTAGAAGGTCTCGATAAAGGAGCGTTTACGTTAGACCTGATATTTTCTTAAGCTTATGACGTATATTTAATGGTCAACGTTTATAATTATTTTATATTAGCTAATGCATAATCGCAAAAAAAATATTGCAAAAGAATTCATTTTTAATCGATTTCAAAAAAAGGAGGAGGTACTCAATTCGACTGTATCCTTTTTTTTATGTGTGTTACCTCAGAACTTTTTTCTAGGTAAATCGATTTTGATGATTTTTATTTTATTGGAAAGCTGGTACTTCTAGCGTGGTCTCATATAGGTTTTACTAAGATCTGACCAGTAGCTTTTAAGTTATCCTTAATTAACCTCTGATGACACGTTTAACAAATGGTGGCAGCGCCGATATGTATTTTTGAGGGTTCTTAATGAAGTCGGTTTTCTATTTTTTTAAATTTTTACTTGCATAGTTTTCCTTTTTATTTGTATGGCATTTTTCTCTGTCAACTTTAATATATTTCCGCGACTATGGCCAATCACCAAGTTGATGAAGCAGTTTCATCTACTACGCTCGGTCTGTCTCTTCCGTTTTCCTTAAAATATCATTTTCAGAAAGCTATTGCGTCTAAGAATACGTCTTCAAGGTCTTGCCGGTCTTTTCGTCACCATATTTCTTCTCTCACATTTTCCATCAAAATGTTGATGGTCTCTATAACAGTGTACCTGGCCTTTGTCATTTTTCTTTATGTCCATATTTCCAAAGCCTATATATCCTTCATGTCCTGCTTATTTACAGTTAAGGTTTTCGGCTTCTACATTACAACACACAACACGTGTGACTTAGCTTACTTCTTCGTCGGGTTCATACGAAAATAGTTTTGGTGAGAAGATAATTTTGTTTATAGAATGGTTTTTTGGAAAGACGATCCTCATTCTTATTTTGTTAGCGCTCAATGTCGCCTACAGGTGCTCCTTATTCAAGTATCGATTTTACGTTCACTAGCATATATTTGGTCTGAGTAACGGTATTAGTCGGTAGAGGGTACTCCTCGTAAATCACATGACGACTCACTCGGCAGTTGCAATAATTTCTCAACAGCGTGAGATTATAAACATAAATTCTTGGAAATGTATGAGGCCGTAAGTGTACAACATTATTTTTGTGTATATTCGATAGCTAAAAAGTTACAGTTTTGTAAGTTGTTGAATGTTTTCAAAATTTTTTAGTATCAAGGTTTTTTAGTAGTTTGAAATGTGGTCGTGACCTAGTGATGACACACAGCACAATTCGACAGTATTTGTTTGCATTTGCTTTTAGGCTAAAATTGCATGAGATCGAGGAACTTCTTTAAGAAGATGAGGAAGTTGAGACCGTTACCCTATTTGCCCCCCAAGACGGTGAAATTACCGATGAAGAAAGTGGAGATGAGAGTGAGGCTGATATAAATCATCTATCAGGCAGACTGCGGCGCTCAGAAGTAGAAGTTACTTTTGCACCTACAGCCAATGACCAGTCAGATCCAGATGAAATAATAGCCGGTTTATCCTCAAAATGACGCCCTCGTGGCGCAGGTTGCTAGGTGCCGGCCTGCTAAGCGAGAGGTCCCGGGTTCGATTCCTGGGCGAGCCAACGACACGTTGACTTTGTCTGGAAAATTAGTAAAAATAGTGAAGGATTGGAAATGAATGTGCTAATGGCCTGAGATGCCGCAGCCAATAATATGAAATTAAAAAAAAAATCCTCAAAATCACCAAAACAGAAAAGAATACTGGCGTCAAAGCTTGAGTTGTCTGAAAATCTTGAAAATTTTGAATCCAGGTCGGGCCGCGGAGATACTGAAGTGATCACAAAATCTGAAAACTTTAACATTTAGACAGTAGAACGGTTTGAGGTTTGTTTCCGGATGAAATTGTTAAAACAATTGAGGAAATGTCAAATTTGTACACTATGCAAAGAAATACTAATCTGAAGATGACAGAAAACGAATTGAGAGTTTATGTAGCCATCTTACTTCTAACGGGTTATACGAGACATAAAAACTTTCGAATGTTCTGGAAGATCAAAGCAGATACCTATAATGAGGCAGAAGGAAATAGTGTGTGTAGAAACCGTTTTCTGGAAATTCACCAATATCTGCATTTATGTGACAACACAAATTTACCAGAAGATGACAACTTTGGAAATGTAAGAAATTATCTTTCGGCGTTTTAAAACAAGTTTATTCTTCACTATGAAAAAGCAGCATCAAGTCATATTCCTATTGATGAAACCATGGTGCCTTATTATGGAAGGCACAGCACTAGACAACATATCCATGGAAACCCTATAAGATTTGGATATAAGCTTTGGTCTGCCGCTGCCCAAAGTGGCTACCTCATTACTTTCGAGCCGTACCAAGGTGCAAAATCAGCAAAATTAATGACCATTTCAAGATGAATATGGATTGGTGCCGCTGTAATTTTAGAGTGAGAGTCATGGCTGCCGAAGCATTTGTCACCATATAATTTTTATTTTGGCAATTTTTTTACCAGTTTCGAATTACTGGCTGCTCGATCGGACCACAACAGTTATGGAATGGGTACTATTCAGGAAAACCGCATCAGGCAATGCCCTCTTATGGAAAGCAATTTATTGAAAAAAGAGGTAACGTTTGACTCAAAACTGAAAGAAATTTGCTGGTCTTGAAATAGCATAACTGTGTGGTTACGTTAGCAACTGCCACAACGCCACCCCTATTTGAAAAATTGATCGAGTTGGTTTTGTTGGTGGGATATGGTCGAAAATTAAGGTGGTACGTCCGGCGTTGGTTTAGAAATATAACACATATATGGGCGGCGTTGGCGACAAAAATGTTCATTCAATGCGAATAATTTTTAGAGGAAGAAAATGGTGGTATCCTTTATTCGCATTTGGCATTGATGCTTCTTGCCAGAACGCATGGCAACTAATGACAATAAATAGTGAGAATAACATAAATTACTCTCAGTTTCGGCGAACGATTGTTCAAGAATATTTGCAGAAATACGGAATTCCTCCACGGAGAAACCAAGCAGGCGGATCGTCTGTATCATAGCGAGTACTTCCTGAAATCAGACTTAGTGGAACCTCTGTACACTGTACAGCATGCTCAAGAAAATTGCACCCAAAGACGATGCGGTCTATGTCATCAGCGAACTCGTATTATGTGTAGCCATTGTAAAATATGTTTGCATGTTCACTGCTGGTATGAGTTTCATAGTCGCCGTATCGATTGATTTCTTTTATTCTTCGTCTATATCGGTAACAATAAATCTGTGTAATGGTTTCAGTTAGTTACCCTTAAGTCCAGTGTCACCTGTAGTGACCCCAATTTTTTTGTTAGCCAAATTAAGAAAAACCTAATTCGACCCAATTTCTATTCTTTTTAAGCAATTTTCAATTGCACTTTTCAATTTCAGCTAAATCGTTTATGTGTTACAGTCATGGGCGCTAAGAAGTTATTTCCCTGTCACACCCACCATCATAAGTAATAATACCCTAAGGTAGGTGAATATTTATTATACCAGTAGTTGCCCATTTAGCTTTATATATATTTTCGCAGTCATATACTTAGTTATCTTCATTACCTTAAGTTAATTAATTTGAACAAGTGGAACTCAAGAAAAATATAAACAGAAAATAACGTATTTTGATTTTACAGGCTATCAGAAATCAGAACGTTATTTAAGTCTGTCACTTTGTCACTTTGATGATTTATTTAACATTTGTAAAAACAATTTATCAACTACTTATATATATATATATATATATATATATATATATATATATATATATATATATATATATATATATATATATATATATATATATATATATATATATATATATATATATATATAAACATGGATAATCTTATTGAGATAATTATTTCTTGCGTATCAAAGTTAATTAGAAATTTTAATATTTTTCTTTGAAAAATAAGCAAATCATCATACAATCTGATCGGTTATTAGAATAGGATAAAAAACTTGAAAAAAAACTGGTCGCCACATGGTATGCGACTATAAATATAAATATTTGCCAAATCAAAAATCTTTAGCTACAGGGAGTGTGACACAAAAATTGAAGCGGAAGCCATGCCCTTCTAGTGATGTAGAATTACCGGTAATTTTAAAATGGGTAATATTAGATGTAATATTACCGGTAAGTTACAGGTAATATTACCCATACCTATATAAAACACCCTATAAAATTAATTTATAAGAAATGGTATGGGTACATGATAAAGGGTTTATACTGTGGTAATGATAATAATGTAGCTTTTTTAACTTGTAGACCTGGAGCCTTGGTGGTCCAAGGGCAAGAACGTGTACCTCTGAACCGAAGGTTCTGGAATTGTATTTCAGCAAGTTGAATGTCTGCACGTCCCACCCTTCGGAGCGGGCGTAAAACCGTCGGTCCCGTGTTCATGAGATGTTGGGCACGTTAAAGATCCCTACCGTCCTTACAGAAATGCAGGAATCCGGCAAAATTTCTAAGACAGTAAGGTAAAACTGCTCTCTGGCGTCGGTGATTGGCCATAGTCGCGAAAATAGGCTGATGTTAAAGTGAAAAAAATTATACACTTTATTTATAAAATCACAGCAAAAACAACAAAACTGCAACAAATGTGAAAAAATAAGAGATAATATTTATAACCAAAGAAGTAAAGGTAAAAAAAGACCCAAGCAACAAACTAAGGCATGTTGACCAGCACTCGAATCCAAATAACCTAACCAAGTTGTAATTTAGTAATAATTAACCAAAATGTTGCCTTAATTGTCATGATGACTCCAAAATTGGAAATGCGGCTCCGAACTAGCTTATTTTTGACTATTAAAATTACTCCAAAGTCAGTAACTTACAAGTAACTAAATTGAGAAAAAATTGGTTTAATTTTGCTCATAAAATATGCTTGAATATACTTTTGTGTTTCAATTGCAGAGTTGATAATTTTTAGGTCGAAGTGTGTCCTAAATTAGACTGAAAATCGACTACTAAGCCCAGATACCTGAAATACCTACTTTAAGGTAATTTATTACCTAATATTAACCTGAAATATGTCTCTGTGGTATAGTAAATTGGAGGTCTTCTTATGAAGTCCAGCTTACATGTATATTACCAATTTCATTGCAATACAGCACAGGAAATATTTTATGCACTGAGCTAACCTAAAATGGCTTTCTGATCGGCTATAAAGTCATAATTACTACAGAAATGGTCTTCTAAGTCAAATTGCCTACCTTCAGGTTGAAAATACCCATAAAATCTGACTTGAAATAAAAATTGTCCTCAAAATTCAAAGTGTACAGCAGTGAAATACATTTGTGAATCTTAAAGGTGTGTCACTTGATAAACTTCATCAATAAAAGTTTATTCTTGTTGTTAATGTGCGTGCACCAGTAACAAATATAGTGTTACAATGCCCCTTTGAAACCAATAAAAGTTTACAGACATACTACAAACTATTATAGAGTGGTAAAGAATGCTCACAGAAAAATAGTGATAGATGCTGGTCATTCAAAGTGGCTTACATCAAATCAGCACGTTTCCCTCTTCAATATAATACATCCATTTTCATGCCAAATGGAGTGAAGCAGTGGCAACACGGTCAGCTGTCATGTTTATGTTTATCTACTTATTTTATTTTGTTTCTATTTTCTATTAATGTCTATATATTATGGAATCAAAGACCAAAAGCGCTGTATAATCATTCCTATATGTCTCTCGGCTGTGCACGGATATAAGTAATATATATTTCTATACACGAAAATGTTTCATTTCTAATAAATTCTAACAGAATTCGTTTACCATATAGTTGAAATTCCCATAATAGGACAAAATGCCTTCAAAGTTTGGTTAGTTTGCCCTGTCATTAGGAATTGTGACTTATAGGTAAAAAAATAGGGCAAAATTAACTTTCAGGTCAATAATGTTAAAAGCGCAGCCATATTAAATTAATTTTGCGGTATCCATCTTGATCGTATTGGAAAATGAAAAATAATTTTTTGTTAAATATAGTGTAATCAAATTTTTGTTCGATAAAAACATTAAATAATGATTGTATACCATGCCGACAAGACAGTTTTGTGTTGTTTACATCACCAATCCTCCAAAATCAGAATTTCAAGAATTTTGAATAATTTTTCATTTTCACTAATTTTATCTTTTATACGGGCGCTCGAATTTAATCTAAGTATCATCATCATGTTAACAGAAAAAAACATAACCGCAGTGGGTTTTGTCTTTATACAGTGCGAATCACTTTTATCATTGTTGCAAATATTTGAAGTAAGTTATTTGATCATTCAAGATGTCATTTTTTGACAAAGATGGACAATATCTCTACTACTCTACTGTTTGTTTATACATACATAACCACAGATCCTGCACAAACCGAATAATGTCACATGCGTAGTTCGTTGTTAAGAACGTCACGGCACTCGGCGCCTACATGTCAGATTCAAGTAAAGCGTAGCACATATTTACCAATATATTACGTCCATTGGCCCAATGTTGAATAAAAATGCCCTAAATATAACTAAAACGCCTTGGTCTAAACGCCTTGCTGGACCTATTATCGACTTTCATATTACTTTGACTTTATTCCCCACCTTGGTAATATACACTTAAATTTTACTTGGAAATGACCTGTGGTGATTTGGTCGCCGACCTATTGGTAGGGCGATTTTACGTCAATTTGACTTTAAATGTTGCTTGGGGAAGGATATGATTACCCAATAAAAATAAGTGAAATACTATTATATTGTTGTAGTTGAAACTAATGCACACAAAGGCATCTCACCCTCATCCACCTCCACGTCCTCTTTTATAAAACCGTCATTATCCAAGACCAAGGTACTGTCTTTATCTACCCCGTCTATGTCATCTACCTTCTCCTTTTCCCAGTTAATGGAATATTGGCGATCTCACCAGTAATATTTCCGTGTAATATTACCAAAATTGATACTGGGTAACTTTACGTAATATCACTTAAATTACCAGCAGTATCACCTTGGTAATATTATAACGTTCATCACGATGCCCTTCACATCTTAAACTCAAAATACAGGATGTTCTATTTTAAAAAAATGAGTTACGGCAGATTATTTTTTTAAGTCAGACACTATTTGAGACTGCCCTGTATATCGTATCACGATTTTTTTTCATAAATAATATAACTAAGATGCTCTCAAAATGCGCTGTTTTCAAGGGACTCCGATATCTATTGGTAAAAACGCCGCATCACAATTTTCTATATGTACCAAAAACGTGAAAAGTTGCAACGTTGGAAACAAACAGTTGAAATAACTCGAAAACGATGAGCGACTTTACTTTTTTTCTTTACAAACCAGCATAACAAATGAAAACTTATGGGTCAGCTGTGATTGTCAAAATAATTCTGTAAGAATAATGTACTACAGAAAAACCAGAAAGTTAAGTGAAAATTGTAAGACTGATGTCAACTTTGAAAACATTTCAAAATTTTAAAATGCTTTTAGCACTTTGTTGCCGAATGCTTTGGTAATAAGGTAAACTATAACACTAGTTAAGAAATGAAATTAAAAAATATGCTCATTCAAAAAAATTATTTTTTGTTGGGTTATTTTATTTTGTGCTGAATGCATATATGACTTCAAAATAATTTCGACACGTCAGGTTTTTTTAACATCAAACTCAGATCCGATAAGAGGATGCTAAGTGAGTGGTGGACGTGCCACCACCTAGTTGCGGAACCAAGTAGTATGTTGTCACGCCAGCTCCAAGTTAAAAGAATAGAGATTGTATACAACTACTGAAGAGCTCTAATGAGAGCGAAACCGGTCTACGGTTCTAATTGTTGCGATAATGCATCTAGACTTACAAGAGGATGCCAGTAAAAAATACATGTTTATATGGACATTGATCTCCGCTTCTTAAAGCTTTGTTACAATATTTGGTTATTTGAGAATTTACTAAGAGCAGAAACCTTACCTGTTTTAGTGAATTTTCTTAAAAAAAATTCACTAATGAGGAGATCCCGACTTTTGAATTTTGAAAAAATTTCTTCAAATGACCGCGAACTAGGCCCCCTAGAACACATATCCGGGGTCCGTTTCAATTTTTATATGTTTATATATATATATATATATTTATATATATATATATATATATATATATATATATATATATATATATATATATATATATATATATATATATATATATATATATATATATATATATATTTATATATATATATATATTTATATATATATATATATATATATATATATATATATATATATATATATATATATATATGTATCACACCGATAACTCAAAAAATAATAGGCCGATTTTGACTAAATTTGGTGGAAAAATTTCTTTTGCAAATGGCTTGGATAAGTTCGTTAGCCAGGAAAATCTGCCCAGGTTTTCCCGGAAAATTTTGGGTTTCCTTTCGAAAAAAATTTATATCTCCGGAATTAACAAAGTAAGGGAAACCAAATTTGGTACGCTAGTTAATATCCTTATAGGTAAGCCACCTACCAAAATTTAGCTATATAGGTCAAAAGACAAAAAAGTTATAGGCATTTAAAGAAAAATAAATTGGGGTTTTCCTCAAAACGTCAAAGTTGCGATTTAAAACGTCAAAATCGGCAACATTTAGGCAAAGAACTTGAATCTAATACGGGATATGGAAATCAAATGTCTTAAGAAGGATCTTTTACAAACTCTGAAGTCTTAGTTTCAACCGTCATTGTCCTTCATTTTACTAAAATGTTTCCAGAAAATTCATTTCAAATAGACCCTTTCTCTGATGCTTGGCAGTAGCCTTAGCTTTAGAGTTTATCGTTTAATGGTATATAATTTTTGTCGAATTTTCGTAAAAAATCAATAAAGCACAATATATCCGTTATTATACAAGATATGAAGAAAATTTTTATATATTAATTATAGGGTGTCTTGAGCTACATCTTAAAAAAATATTTCTACAATCACAGGATGGCCCATAAGTCGTTGGTGATACAAATTTTCTTTTTTTTTTAATCAAACACGCCTTATGTTATTGCATTTTTGAATTTTTCAGCGATGCATGTTTGTAAGAAAAGAAATTCGGCACGCAGCAAGTGCGTTATGGTAGCGAATTTTCATTAAATGCTTTAAATTTGAATAGCTCAATTTGCTATTAACCTATAAGGTTGACCAAGAAACGAGTTTTTCCGGGAACACTTTAAGTTTACTTTTGGAAATTTTGTACATTTTCACACAATAAAGTTATTTTTATGAAACATGGCACATTGTTTTTACTATATAGGTTATACTGGTAACCAAAATTGATGCCTGCTTTCTTAAAAAGGAAACACACATATTTGCAATTAAAAACATTTTTATGAAAATTCACTACCATAACGCACTTGCTGCGTCCCGAACTTTTGTTTTATTATCATTATTGTGTAGTTGTGCCTACATTTTAGATAAGGAATTCATAGTGTCTATAAATATCTACTGAAAACATGCCCACTCCATTTGTATACCTTATCAATTAGATGATGTATAATGCAGTTTTCTCGATTTTTTATCAGTCAAAATTAATAGTTTCTCGTATAGGTAACTATTTAATTTCTAAAGTAACTCAGTAGTCACTTTCCGGTTTCCGCCAGATAAAGTGCGTTCTACCGGCCTATATTGCGTTGGTTGCATTTCAATAACATTCGTTTTTCGTGCTGTATTTTAGTGAATTTTTTTTTTTTTAATTCACTTATGAAGAGATCCCGACTTTTGAATTTTGAAAAAAATTTTGCAAATGAGCGCAAACTAGGACCTCCTAGAACCTATATCCGGGGTCAGTTTAGATTTTTATATGTTTATATATATATATATATATATATATATATATATATATATATATATATATATATATATATATATATATATATATATGTATATATATGTATCACACCGAAAACTCAAAAAATAATGGAGCGATTTTGATAAAATTTGGCATGTGCCTTACTTTTGTAAATGGCTTGGATAATTTCGTTAGTCAGGAAAATCGGACGAGGTTTTCCGGGAAAATTTTGACTTTTCATTCGAAAAAATTTTTCATCTCAAAAAGTAAAAAATCTATGATAACCAAATTTGGTGAGTAGGTTTACGATATGAAGTGTAAACTACACACCAAAATCTAGATTTCTATGTTACAAGAAAAAAAGTTTTAATAAACTATTTGGTGCCAGATCATTTGCATGAAAATTCACTACCATAACGGACTTGCTGCGCCCAGGCTTTTTATTATAATTTTATAAATTAAAATATATCCTTGCGGGTTCAGATTACAACTAAAGTAAACGTACTGTATGAAAATTAAGATTGAGATATTTTTTGCTACATTTTGTTAAGAAATTACCGACAACAGGAAGCAGTTTTGCCTCCTAAAAATGAGCGCTAATTAGACCCCCCAGAACACATATCCGGGGTCAGTTTAAATTTTTATATGTTTATATATATATATATATATATATATATATATATATATATATATATATATATATATATATATATATATATATATATATATATATAGCCATTTGCAAAAGGAAGGTATTCAGCAAATTTAATCAAAATCGGCCCGGAGTTATCGGTGTGATACCTATATATATATATATATATATATATATATATATATATATATATATATATATATATATATATATATATATATATATATATATATTTATAGGTATCACACCGATAACTCCGGGCCGATTTTGATTAAATTTGCTGAATACCTTCCTTTTGCAAATGGCTTCGATAAGTTTGTTAGCCAGGAAAATCGGCCCAGGTTTTCCCGGAAACTTTTGTGTTTTCTTTCAAAACAAATTTATATCTCCCGAATTAACAAAGTAAGGGCAACCCAATTCGGTACGCGGATTTACATCGTTATAGGTGAGCTACCCACCAAAATTTAGCTCTGTAGGTCAAAAGACAAAAAAAGTTATATGCATTTAAAAAAAATTGAGGTTTTCCTCAACACGTCAAAGTTGCGATTTTAAACGTCAAAATTGGCAACATTTAGGCAAAGAACTTGGACCTAATACGGGCTATGGAAAGAAAATGTCTCAAGAAGAATGTTTTACAAACCCTGATGTCTTAGTTTCTTCATTTTGCTTAAATATTTCCAGAAAATTTATTTCAAATAGACCCTTTATCTGATGCTTGGCACTAGCCTTAGCTATAGAGTTTATCGTTAATGGTATACAATTTTTGTCGAATTTTCGTAAAAAATCAATAAAGCTCAACATATCCGTTATTATACAAGATATGAAAAAATATTGTATACATTAATTATAGGGTGTCTTGAGCTACATCTTAAAAAATTATTTCTACAATCACAGGTGACCCATAAGTCGTTAGTGATACAAATTTTCTTTTTTTTTAATCAAACACGCCTAATGTTATTGCATTTTAGCATTTTCCATCGAAATATAATGCATGTTTGTAAGAACAGAAACTCTGGACGCAGCAAGTGCGTTATGGTAGCGAATTTTGATCAAATGCTTGACATTTAAATCGCTCAATTTGCTATTAACCTATAAGGTTGACCAATAAACGAGTTTTTTCGGAGTTTACTTTCGGAATTTTTTTTCCATTTTCAAACAATAAAGTTATTTTAATGAAACATGGCACATTGTTTTTGCTATATAAACATTTTTATGAAAATTCAATACCATAACGCACTTGCTACGTCCAGACTTTTTGAAGTAGCATCGTCTTTAAGAACTTGTGCTGCTCATCCAGATAAATTTTGTTATGTTTGTGGACCATACAATTACTACACAATTACGGTAGCACTAAAGTTTGCTTATTGCACTATTTTGGGTTTTCTGTTGCAAATCAGGATTAATCATGGGTCCCACATGCCTCCTGCAACAGTTTTCAGAGATACTGTAAGTAAGTGGGTGGACGATGAGGATCGCTATCTTCAGTTTGGTCTACCTATTATTTTTTTTTCAACAACACACTACGAGGGCTTACAGCCTAAATACTATCGTACCGTGGGTGTTGACAAGGAGGAAAGAGGCAACTTGTTAATTCTGGACTTGAAGGTTTGGAGGTTCGGAGGAGAAGCAAAAACATGTGGTGGGCATAACAAGATGTTCTATGTCTGGCGACCTGGACAGTAAAAGGGTGCATTCGCTCTGTTTCCCTGGTATATCTGTTGGAGGCAGCAGGTGGGGAAACTATGGAGGAAAACTCCTCTGAGCAGTGCCCGTGAAGATATCTATAAAAGAGAGAGAGGTCACGAACGGCACGTCAGTGGGCAAGGGATGGCAGCCTTTGGGTGATGGTACGGTCACCGATAAGACGTATAGCTCTCTTTTGAATGGAGTCCAGGATAGTGAGTGTAGAAGCGGCAGCTGCACCGCAGATGTGGGAGCAGTAAGTATTCGAGCTTTGGCCTTATTTGTGAAGTATATAAGGTATAGAGATTAGCTGGTGAAAAGTATTTGCGAGCCCGGAAGAGGAAACCTAATTTATTAGCAGCCGCTTCTGCAATTGATGTGACATGTTGGTGCCAATTAAGATTTTGATCCACAGAAATGCTATTCTTGTGGAGAGAGCCGAGAGATTACACAACTGACTACCACTTCTGTCTGACCAAAACAACGGGTTTTGTTGGGAAAAATAAGTCGAATGTGGAATGCACAGATGTTTCATCTGTATCCGAAACAGTGTCACATTTAATTTTTACTCAATTTTACTCAAACCTGTTTGCCCCAGTGCAAAAGGTATACAGTCAACATCCAAGTATGTCGGATATGCCGGATAACAAATTTTCACTGATCAGTGAAGGAAGTGATTTATTAAACGAATCCACAAGACTACATATTATAAAACAACCAGAGCTCAATGATTTTGTGCGGGGTCTGAATCTATCAAAGTCTGTTAGTGAACTACTCGCATCTCAATTACAACAATAGAACCCTTAGCTGTGATACGAGAGTTACGTATTACCGAAGCAGAAGGGTAGCTTTCTCACAATATTTCAGAAAGAAAGGATTGTTTTTTTACTGTTTTGATATATTTAGTTTATTTTAAGGGATGAATGAACCCTACAATCCTCAAGAATGTCATTTATTGATTCATATAAGACTGGTTTGAAAACTGTACTTCTACATATTTCTAACGAAAAGCGTTTTTTTCGAGTGGGTCATGCTGTCTGCACTAAAGAAACATATGAGACATATGAAACTTTTGCTTGAATTAATCCATTACGATGCATACGACTGGCATATCTGTGGTGATCTAAAAGTTATATTTTTTCTATTGGGTTTGCAAGGAGGGTATAAAAAATAGTATTGTTTTTGTGTTTGTGGGACAGTAGAGCAAGAAACCAACATTACTCGAGGAGAGTATCGCCTACAGAGGAAACTTTTAATCCCCGCCAAAGGATTGTTAAAAACGAGCCGCTTATAAATCCAATAGAGGTTTTTCTACCCATCTGGCGCATTAAGCTTGGCTTAATAAAAATTTTTCTGAAAACCTTAAATCGTGACGCTGATGGTTTTAAGTATTTACGTAAAGTTTTCCCAAATTTGTCAGAAGCTAAACTTAAATACGGTATATTTGTAGATCCACAAATTTCAGATGCCGAAACTGAAGATTGGGAGTCTTTTAATAATGCAGTTGTTAGATTTTTAGGTAATACAGAACACGATGACTAGAGGGAAATTGTTGCTGGATTGATAACAAATTAGCATAAAAGCGGAGCTAATATGTCACTAAAGCTCCACTTTGTACATTCCAATTTGAATTTTTTCACAGACAACTTAGGAATAGTGAGAGACGAACATGGGGATGCTTCAATCAAGATCTCGTGGTTTTAGCGCATAAATATCAAGCCTTCCGGGACGAAAATGTGATGGGGAAAACAATCTAAAAATGTACAAAAGGAAAAACGTGACCTCAAAGTTTTTTTAGTTCTGAGGCAAACAAGATTTTTAGAATTTTATAAGTATGTATAATAAATACCTACTGGGTAACAGTAAATGTATTTCAGTTGTCTGTATTCTGTATCTTAAAATATGGACGCGATAGAAAAATCTTAATGGAATTTTTGAATTCGGCGCTCTTAAATTGGTAAAATAACTAGTTTTAGTTGATAAGCAAAACGCTCGTAAAGTAGTGTTTTTATTGCCTCTATATTCTTCCTGCGTTTCGTTAAACAAATACTGTTTTCATAAGTAAATTTGTCTAACTGACTTTAATTTTGACCAAAATATTTGGTGCTTTAACATTTGTAAAATATATACGAGCTGGGATAAAACTATTACATCTGTATAGGACTTACGGTCTATAAATATTATTCAGATTTAAAATAAACTAACGTATTTTAGGGTTTTGTGTCGTTTATGTCTTCCTGTATATTTTTAGAAATCTTTGTTTTATAATGCTTTCTCTTACCACTCGTATCGTTCGATCATTGTGAAGGGTATAGAAGCAATAGAGGGAATAGAAGCTGATTAGCTGAAGCTAATCTGCTCCGGCAATGGCTGTTGTCTAATTGCCTCTTCCTTCCTTCAGATAACTGCATAATTGCTCCGCAAACCGACGGTATTCCCTCTGCATCATCTACTGCAATTTTGACCCCATTGTTCTCGGATTACAAGTGTTCTTTCTTACGTATTTTTTAAAAGCTGTTAAACGCTCTAACGCATGCATCTGCTTTTTGAAAAATATTCAGCATGTTATTAAGGACCTAAATATAAATAAAATCATTCACCTAAAACTGAGATACGGCAAGACATAAAGTGCTAGCGTATGCTTCAACCAAATGGCTAAATAAAATTTTCTCAAAAAGTTTCATCCTTTTTTTTAACGAAAATATCTAACTAAAATAAAGTTTGTAATATGCTAAAGTCAGGTTTTTCATTGCCCATCTTTCATTATAACCAATATTATAACACACGTTTTTAAACACTCCATGTACTATTGTATAACTGGATTTACCGTTAAATTTCAAGTCAAGTTTGTCTGAGCCATCATGCTATAATTTTTAACCATTTCTTCTTCTTCTATCTACCAAATGATAATTACTATAAAGCTAAAACTTGCTGACATTATCACAAAAATATCACAGTATCCACCCTAGTAGCAAATTTTGCGAAGTTATATGCAGGGTGTTCATAAATTAAGCTTGAAGTTGATATTAGAAAATCTCGAAAATCTCAGAATTCTGAAATGTAACATCCTATATTTTATAACATTATTTGCTGATAAAATAATATGTCTATTGAACTGTATTAGGTTTCTCTATACCTTAACGTAAGTTTCCCAAACTTTTTCTATGAATACAGTCTGTGTAAATTTCACCACTTATTACTTTACGGATTATCGGACGAAGATCCCTTAAATATGATATTCCTCACTCGAAAAGATAAAAATGGCACAATAAGGTAAAAATTGGGGCATGGAATACTCAACGAATTTTCTTCGGTATGACAATTTCAAATACCGGTATCCAATCGCTAGTGAAAGTGATAAAGAAGCTTATTAGTTACCAATCAAAAGTCAATATGTTATTTATATGTAAAGACAAACATGCTAGCTTAAATAAGATTTTCGTCCAAAAAAAGGGTCTCCCCATGGGCAACCCCTTGCCACCCTTTTTCGCAGAAGTATTTATGAGTTTCTTTGAAAGGAAACTGGTTTTCAGAGACTATAACCCCTACTTAAGGCACGTTTCTTCCTGGTCACGCTATGTTGATGACATCTTGGTGGTTTGGTCTGGCACCGTAGAGCAACTCCACCTGTTTCAGGGTTGGCTCAATGCCCTGCACATCAACATCGATTTCACGATGGTGTTGGAAGCCGAGTCGTCCATAACCTTCCTCGACCTGAAGTTGAAGAGGTCCAGCCACAGCATTTTGTTTGACATTTATAGAAAACCCACTCAGACAGACCACCTCATTCCATTCAAGTCGTGCCATCATATGTCCCACAAGATGGCCTCTCTCGGATTTTTTATTGGCAGATTGTTCAGAATCATACTGTCGGGGATTGACTTCATCATTGAGAGGATTTCGTATTTCCCGTTCACCTATTGTGGTCCTGTTTCCAATGCCCTTGTCAAGGCTCTCAAATGTGACAATGTCAGGTTTTCATTTAAGTCTATGAACACCGTCAACAATGTACTCATTCACAACAGATAGCATCCCAGACCTGAAGAAGTCGGGTGTTTATCGCTTAAAATGTGGTACCCCCCGTCGTAAAGCTGTCTACATAGGAAGAACCGCAAGATCTTTGGGCACCAGAGTCACAGAACATCTTAGAAGTAGAAACCAGCTCAACAATGACACGTCAGTCTTTGGTTGCTATTTGAGGGAGAGTTGCCAGTGCTTCAGCAAAAATACAGATTCTGAAATCTAGCACCCTTCAAGTTTTGGCGTAGAACAATTCGTCTTAGAGGAAATTGAGATTTTCAAACATTCCAAGTGCCAAGCCAGTGATGTTTTAAACCGGTCCAACACTAACTTCATTCTATAGCCAATTGGTGTAACAGTGCCGCTGAACTCTATGGTTTTTTTACAAGACCATGAACATTATGATTTGAAGATGGCTGCTCTATGGCTCCCCTTCCATTTCTTACTCTTTTGTCATTGACATGTTTCGCTTTTGACACTTCTTACCGCACCTGCGCCGGTGCACCCTGCCCGTTTCAAGTTCACATAATGGCCGCCCTTCATCATGGTTGTTAAAAATCGCCGATATTTTCCATTGATTTTTGCTTTTGAAGACTATTTTCTGGCAATATGCAGATGTTGTGTTGTAGGGCCCCTAGCACAATGGATGCTTCTACAATAGACTTGTTTTCTTAATGTTAAAATATTAGACTTTTGCAGTTTTTGTGACTTTCAGCGCTTTTCAGTTGCTTTGATGCTTCTAGTTTTGTTAATGTAATTGCATGTTTAACGTAGCAAATTTAACTCTTGCTACTGTATTTGTAGCTTTTTAGCTTTTAACTTGACTGTTGGTGGATGTTTTACTGTGTAACGTATGACTTTAACATTTGACTTTTCTGTGAAGATCACCTTGTCATCATTGTGCTCTGACATGCACAATTGCCTACCGAAGAAACTAATGTTTTTCTGAAAGACCTCTCTTGTTATGTTTGTAGATTTATTCCCTGAAGATGACCTCTTGGAGTATCGAAACGCGTCGGGAGTTAGAGAAATCTGAAATAAATTTTGGTGTCTGGCGGATAAGCCTTTCATTCAATATTTAAGTATGTCAATCCATATCTGTGTGACGTTAGGAAATGAAATATTGCACTTAGACCAGGCGACCTTAGTGGCCACCTTCAGGGACCAGTACGCCCAAACCAGCAATCCTTATTCAGACGCGACAGTGCTTCATATATGAAAGTATTTGAATAAGAAGGAGCCCCATTCATTTGATACCAGAAATCTTTGTAAGTGCTGAGTGGTAAACTTTCCAAAATGTCGTTACAGTACCTCTCAGGTATCGCTTACTGTTTGAATTCTGTTTATATATTTCTAATGCGACTTTATCAGACATTACGATTATGAAAAAATTGAGTTCAATATTCACTTGAAATTGTTAATTTAGCCTGAATTTGGTAAAATTTATAAAAGCATGATTCATTCAAAAACTATGCTAAGTAGGTATAGGGAAACATAATACAGTTTAATAGACATTTCATTTTACCATAAAATAAATGGTAAATGCATATAGTGCGTAGCGCTCAGTGGGCTAGGTGTACAGTGGTCTTTTACATCGGATAATCGACGCCCAGATGACGAGTTTTAATCCTGGTTAGTGACTTTGCTTTTTATCATTTTTTTTTTGTCTCATTTCAGTTTACAGTTATTTTATTAATTTTTCTTTGAAAAATAATTTGATAATGAGGAGATGAAAGTTTTAAGACTTAATTCAATTTGAATAGTATATCTGGTTGTCTGTTCTTTCCCTAACTTAGTAAAACCATTCCATATTTAATACAGTCGTAGACTTTTCTCGTGGCTTCACAAGTGCTTGTTTTATGGAATTTTCTTTAAAAAAATCACTAACGAGGAGATGCCGAGTCTTGAATTTAGAAAAAGTTTCTTTAAATGAGCGCGAACTAGGCCCCTAGAACCTGTATCCAGGGTCAGTTATAATATATATATATATATATATATATATATATATATATATATATATATATATATATATATATATATATATATATATATATATATATATATATAAACGGTGAATAATTTACCAAAATTTTGGTCTGTAGGTTTAAAGACAAAAAAGTTCGAGGCATTTAAAAAAAATTGGGGTTTTCCCCAAAACGTAAGAAATCGCGATTTGAAACGTCAAAATTGGCAACATTTAGGCAAAGAACCTGAATTGTGTAAAGAGTGTTCTGCAAATCCTTAAGTTTCAGATTCGACCATCATTGCTCTTCATTTTACAAAAATACTTCCAGAAAATTCATTTCAAATAGACCCTTTCTCTGATGCTTTGGCAGTAGTTTTAGTTAAGTTTATGGTTTAACGGTCTATATTTTTTAGTTAATTTTCGTAGAAAAAATTCGCTAATGAGGAGACCGCGGCTTTTGAATTCTAAAAGGATTTCTTCAAATGAGCGCATAAATTATTTTGACAATCGCCGGATGGCCCATAAGTCGTTGGCGATACCTACAATTTTATTCTGAACATTCCTTATTGTATTTTTGCATTTTCCATCGAAATATAGTGCATGTTTGTAAAAAAAAATGTAGACGCAGTAAGAGCGTTTTGGTAGCGAATTTTCATTAAATGCTGCAAAATTCAATAACGCAATTTGCTATTAACCTAAGGTTCGTCAGCTAGGAAACGAGTTTTCTCGGAAACGTTTTAAGTTTATTTTCGCAAAATTTTTGTACATTTTCAAACAAGTTATTTTGAAAAAAATATGGTACGTTCTATCTACTATATAGGTTATTTTATTTATTTTATTTATTTTATTTATTTTATTTATTTTATTTATTTTATTTATTTTATTTATTTTATTTATTTTATTTATTTTATTTATTTTATTTATTTTATTTATTTTATTTATTTTATTTATTTTATTTATTTTATTTATTTTATTTATTTTATTTATTTTATTTATATTAGCGAATTTTGTTATAAATGAATTTAGTGAATTTTCTTTGAAGAAACATTTTATAATTTTTTTATGAAAAATTATTTGATGGTATATTTTTGTAATGATATTCGTCGAAAATAAGGTTTTAATGAATTTTCGTGCAAACAGATTATTTTATTTTCAATTTTAATGCCAAATTAGGTATATATATTGAATTATATGTATGCTCTTAGCAGAATTTTGTGTAAAAAATATTTATCCAAATTTAATGCCTCTTTTCATTAAAAAAAGACATCTGCCATTAAAAATATTTTTATGAAAATTCATTACCATAACGCACTTGCTGCGAGTAATCCAATTCTGTATGACTTGTATGATCAATTATTCGATAGTAAGCGGTCTATATTTTTTCCCAATATTAGTAATGTGCGACTATGTAACTTGCGATGCCGTGAGACAAATGACAAACACTGTCTATAAAATGAGAATATGCTTTTAATTGGATGACAAAATCAGTAGAAGTTTTCCGCGGCTAATTCCGATGTAGTAATGGCAAGTATACAGTAAGGATAATCCAGGATTGCCTCGTGCATACCAGGATCGGTATTCGCGATCACAAAGTTAATACGGTGTATGATTAACGCGCCCCTGGTTAATTCTGGCGTGAACGTCTCAAATTTGTCACCATGAATTTGTTTCTAACACATGCACAACATGGAGTTAGACAGAATGAGAAAAATCACTTTCTTCTCTTCTTTATACAGCTTTTCTTAGTTATTCAGAGTGCGAATTTCACTTTTCAATTTGTCTTTAATTTGGTACGTCACGATCTATTAACTTTTGTGCGAGGGGAAAGAGAGAAATTTGCTGGTATAATATAAGCTGCCATTCCATTAAACTTACTTAATTGGATTATAATAAGTATCCAAATAAAAATTATTTTCATAAAAGTGATATATATTTCTTTTTTTTTGTTCGCATATATACAGGCTGACCCATTTGTTTGCGAGTTATGCTGTAAAATATTTATTTATAGGACGATTTTTACCGAATCCTTTTTAAGTGTAGATCTTGATGAACTGTATCTTTGGAGTAATAAGCGCCAAACTTCTACAAAATCCAAGGCCTTCGTTAAGTTTTAGGAGTATAATCTTAAGAATCATCCGATTTTTTTTAAGAAACCTTCTCATGTCACTGGATTTGCCATCCCCCAAAACGGTTCTGTACTAAATGGCATCGAAAATTTTCTGGTAGGAATGATTTTGTAGTCAAATAAAAAATGCATAATACATCATTTTCATAAATTTATTCTGCCAAGTTATCCATGAAAAACATTGATATAAGATTAAGCTGATAGTAACATGGTCTAAATATTATTATGCATAGTTTTGACAAATAGAAAATTAAAAGCAAAAAAAAGTCTGCATGCAGCAAGTGCGTTATGGTAGTGAATTTTCATAAAAATGTTTTAAATAGCAAAAATGTGTTTTTAGTGAATTTTCTTAAAAAAATTCACTAATGAGGAGATCCCGACTTTTGAATTTTGAAAAAATTTCTTCAAATGAGCGCTAATTAGCCCCCCCAGAAAACATATCCCGGGTCAGTTTCAATTTTTATATGTTTATATATATATATATATTTATATATATATATATATATATTTATATATATATATATATATATGTATCACACCGATAACTCAAAAAATAATGGGCCGATTTTAATTAAATTTGGTGAAAAAATTCCTTTTGCAAATGGCTTGGATAAGTTCGTTAGCCAGGAAAATCTGCCCAGGTTTTCCCGGAAAATTTTGTGTTTTCTTTCAAAAAAAAATTATATCTCCGGAATTAACAAAGTAAGGGCAACCAAATTTGGTACACATGTTTACATCGTTATAGGTAAGTTACTCACCAAAATTTAGCTATGTAGGTCAAAAGACAAAAAAGTTATAGGCATTTAAAGAAAAATAAATTGGGGTTTTCCTCAAAACGTCAAAGTGGCGATTTAAAATGTCAAAATTGGCAACATTTAGGCAAATAACTTGAATCTAATACGCGCTATAGAAATAAAATGTCTCAAGAAGGATGTTTTACAAACCCTAAAGTCTTAGTTTCGATCGTCATTGTCCTTCATTTTACTAAAATATTTGCAGAAAATTCATTTCAAATAGACCCTGTCTCTGATGCTTGGCAGTAGCCTTAGCTATAGAGTTTATCGTTTAATGGTATATAATTTTTGTCGAATTTTCGTAAAAAATCAATAAAGCTCAATATATCCGTTATTATATAAGATATGAAAAAAATTTGTATATATTAATTATAGGGTGTCTTGAGCTACATCTTAAAATAATATTTCTACAATCACAGGATGGCCCATAAGTCGTTGGTGATACAAATTTCCTTTTTTTAATCAAACACGCCTTAAGTTATTGCATTTTCCATCGAAATATAATGCATGTTTGTAAGAAAAGAAATTCTGGACGCAGTAAGTGCGTTACGGTAGCGAATTTTGATCAAATGTTTCATATTTGAATAGCTCAATTTGCTATTAACCTATAAGGTTGACCAAGAAACGTGTTTTTTCGGGAACACTTTAAGTTTACTTTTGAAAATTTTTGTACATTTTCACACAATAAAGTTATTTTGATGAAACATGGCATATTGTTTTTACTATATAGGTTATACTGGTAACCAAATCTGATGCCTGCTTTCTTAAAAAAACACACATATTTGTTTTTAAAAACATTTTTATGAAAATTCACTACCATAACGCACTTGCTGCGTCCAGAATTTTTTTCTTTAAGAAAGCAGGCATCAAATTTGGTTACCAGTATAACGTATATAGTAAAAACAATGTGCCATGTTTCATCAAAATAACTTGATTGTTTGAAAATGTACATAAATGTCCGAAAGTAGACTTAAAGTGTCAAAAACTTGTTTTTTGGTCAACCCTGTAGATTAATAGTAAATTGAGATATTCAAATGTGACGCCTTTAATCAAAATTCGCTGCCATAATGCACTTGCTGCGTCCAGAATTTCTTTTCTTACAAACATGCATTATATTTCGATAGAAAATGCAAAAATGCAATAACATAAGACGGTTTCGACTAAAAGAAAAGAAAATTTGTATCACCAACGACTTATGGGACAGTCTGTAATTGTAGAAATAATTTTTTAAGACGCAGCTCAAGATACCCTATAAATAATGTATACAGTCTTTTTACATATATTGTATAATAACGGATATATTGAACTATATGGATTTTTCACGAAAACTCGACAAAAATTATATACCATTTAACGATAAACTTTATAGCTAAGACTACTGCCAAGCATCAGAGAAAGGGTAAATTTGAAATGAATTGTGGCGAAGTCATTTAGTAAAATGAACGACAATGGCGGTTGAAACTAAGACTTCAGGGTTTGTAAAACAATCTGCTTGAAACATTTTCTTTCCATAGGCCGTATTAGATTCAGGTTCTTTGCCTAAATATTGCCAATTTTGACGTTTTAGATCGCGAATTTTACGTTTTAAAGAAGACCCCAATTTACTTTTATTTAAATGCCTATAATTTTTTTTGCCTTTTAAGTCGCCGAGCTAAATTTTGGTGCGTCATTTACCTATAACGATATAAACTCGCGTACCAAATTCTTTTCAAAAGAAAACACAAAATTTTCCGGGAAAACCTGGGCCGATTTTCCTGGCTAACAAACTTATTCAAGCAACTTGCAAGACGAAGGTTAAATTTAATCAAAATCGGCTTATTATTTTTTGAGTTATCGGTGTGATACATACATACATACATACATATATATATATATATATATATATATATATATATATATATATATATATATATATATATATATATATATATATATATATATATATATATAATAACACCACAGTAGGCAAACTCCGCACCCAGAACTCTCTAACTTGTGGGGGGAGCTGACACGCATATATAATATAAACAAAGGACACCACCTATAACTCATCAGAAGACGGCATTTTCATATTCGAGTGAAAAAGACCGACTATCTGAATACGGGACTCGAACCTGCGACCTCCTAGTCCGATTCTAGAGGGTACTCACCTCGCGAACTGAGCTCTTTGGCCTATATATATATATATATATATATATATATATATATATATATATATATATATATATAGAGAGAGAGAGAGAGAGAGAGAGAGAGAGGGAGAGAGAGAGAGAGAATTTGTGAATCCTAATATTTAAATGCCCTGTTATATATTTAAAAGAGTGTTGAATATTTTGGGTAAAATAATAAATATCATGAGAATTAAAAGAATAGAGAAAAATGCTTTGGTTTCAGTTGTATTGTTTTGGTTGACTAATAAAGATCGTTATAATATAAAGAACACAGCACAATGCTTTGTTTTTATTTATAGTGTTTTGCTTTAAGAAAATAATATTTATTTGGACATAGTGAATAAGTGAATCTAAAGCAGGTATTGTCACAGCGTATTTAAGGTAAAAAAGTTTAACAATAAAATCTAAAAAGACACACAGTGTTAGCGAAACGCGGGTACGTTTTTTATTAAGTGTAATCAATAATAAGTTGGACAATGGCAAGATGCAAGGCTAATCAAGTTTGTATTGCAAAGCCTATCTCCAAAATGAGAGTTTTTTTGAGAGAAGGGTATATATTTAAACAAAACAGGGAAATACAGGAGACACTGGAAGATAAACTTCGGCAATATGGGATAAAGCCATTCCATGACAGACTGTGGTAATGTGAGTTGAAGAAACATTCGAATATAAACTGCCGGTGAGGGGAGGTAAAAGATATTAAGTGTGGAACTGCGAAAGTGAAAGTATAAGTGTAATTAGCACTAGATTTTAAACTGCCCTAATATAAGATGGCAGGGTAATAAATATTAATCAGCAATAACAGTCAAGGTAGAAGAAAATTTTGCACACAAAGCGCTATCCAAAATAAGCCCAATATCAATTAATTGCCCCAATGAAATGGTGGCAGTAATAAAATCCAAATTGGTAATCCAATGGCCAATAATACAAATTTCAATGAAGAACCAATTAGATACATTAACCAGTAAGTCAATCTTGTGAATATTGTAATTATAAATGTGCAGATTTTTTATATGGTGTTTCGTTTTAAGGATTTCAGTTACATTGATGAATTTTGTGTATGTTTAGAACATTGAGGGGGATATTCTGATAAAGGCCGAATTAATAGAGCATAGTTTATTTAATTCACTGTTAAAATAAGATGTACATTTGTGTTATTATTGACAACGATCAATAATAATTTTTGATATAGCTATGTTTTTCAAACGCATTTAAATAACCAGAAATAAAACATTATAGCTTGTAGTTATATAGTCTGATTAATTTGACCCACACAAAAATATAAATATCACCAAGGAAGTCTATGTTCAAATGATTTTCAATTAATAAAGTAAAATCAATAAAAACTCAATTGAAAATATTTTAAGGAATTTTCGAACACTCTGGATTAACAAGAATATACAAATAGGGTACATCAAAACAAAAATGCTAGCCCAATTTTAGAACTCTACCCATGAGATAAGAGAAAAATTTCCAAAAAGTAACCAAACAAACCACTAGACTAGGGACCCCAAAGTTACTAAATCAATTGACAATTGACAGTTCAGTCCATTGGCGCTCATGTCCCTTTTGACCGGTTATTTTGTATGTATATTGTGCATTTGCCAAGTTCGGCCATTGTTTATCTTCTTCGAACAATTTTCTATCTGTTGGACAATAAAAATAAACAGTTTTTATCAAAACTTTGCATTTTCATTGCGTTTTTAAGTAAGTTAAAAGTTTAGGTATGTTAAGGTTATGTTTATTTATTACTAGTTTTGTTTTGTTTGTTTTATTTTCATATCTATACAAAATAAAAGTAATATTTTATAATGCTTTTACGAACTGGTTATTAATGTTAAAATTAACAATACTACATTTGAATTCCCCAATACCTGAAACCTCAAAAATGACATTACATCAGCGGAATGCCGCTAACGCATCGCATCGCGATAAGTCAATTTTAATCTCATCTGAGGAAAATAAATATTTTTTTGCTCTGCGAAAAATATTTTCACTCTAATGCGTAAATGTGGAATGTAATATGAAGAAAACTAAAAGTTTAAGGCATTTACTGTTTCACCTTATTATAATTTTTATATGTTTTATAAAACCACAAAGGAAATAAGAGACGCCACTGGCAACTTAGGGATTTCATTTATTCAGGTTGTACAACCGTGTATGTTTGGTTGCCTAACTTAAGCGGTCACGTGGGACTTGGGAATTAATGGAGACCCTGTATATATAAAAATATAAAAGTGGAACTGATCCCGGATATGTGTTCTTGGGGGACTAGTTCGCGCTCATTTGAAGAAATTTGTTAAAAATTCAAAAGTAGTCGCGATCTCCTAAATAGTGATTTCTTTTAAGATAATTAAAAGAAAAATAACAGGTTCTATTTTGAAATGAAGATATTCTATATTTTTGGATTCAAAGTTTAGACGATTTTGTAATCAGCCTGTATAATTGGAAGATTGATTTATTATCTACTAAATACCTAGGTCTTTGCTTATGAATATAAAATAATGCATTTTATTTTCCTGGTGGTGTAATTGGGGGAGAGGGGGGTTCTAATCGTTGTAGGGGTTTGCAGCTGTAATTTTTTCCATAAAAGTATGAATATTTAGAAAACCGTAATATTGAGGCATATGGTATGTGCCATGAACTCACATACAAATTTTGTCAGGCTGTCGTTTGTATTGATAAAAGAAGTGGTTATTCACTTTAAAATAACGAAGACTGTGTCAACTTCTGGTTTAATTAGATGTGGCAGAATTGTCAAAATATTTTGCTTAAATAAACGGCATCCTGTTTGTTACTGTTACACGTGCAAAGTTGCATAAAGAAGGGATGAGTGGTTCCTGAGATATGTATCGTGTAAGTTTCCGGCTGGACACTCTGTATATCATGTATGCTACGTGAAAAATTTAACAGCCTTTACACTCACTTGCATAGGGTTATTGTTAACTATGCTTCTATGTGCTTGTTATTAACATCTTTATGGACATATGTGTGATTAGGGTTGAAATTCAGGCATAAATATGTGTTTGCTAAGCCAAATATAGCGCATCCTTCCACAGTTTCACTTCATCTGTTATAGCAAGTTGGCACGAATGAGAATTCATATGACTTGTTAAATTTATTGCCGTACTTTCTCACCACTTAACAGCTTCTACACATTATACAGATAGCTTTGTTGAATTAATATTGACTTTTGTTATGAGCAGGAATATTTTCCTATTCCCATTTCAACAAATTGCAATTTTCTACAAAGCAGTTTAAAATAGTGCTGCAAATTGAACCATAATTTCCACATCGCTGTGGTAATTTACACCACAGAAACACTTTTTTCATGAAATAATTTAAGATATTAATTCATTGAAATATAAATGATATATTAAGTAAGTTCGTCAGACAGAGTCATAGTAATGGTCATATATAATAAAATAATAATATTTATTGAGATTAATTCGTGCGATATCTGTTAAGAGTAGGTAAAGGTAAGATGCTTACTGGCAATTAGGCCATTACTGACCCTTTTTGCTAATCTAAACTAACCTACCCTCCACCTTGAGGTCGATCTCAACGACGACAGTGATTTTTGAAAAATCATCCGCCGCCGGTGAGGCTCGAACCGTCGTCCCCCGAGTCCGTATTGGAAAATCTGAATCGACTTTCCCGCACGGCCACAGAGGCGCTTCTGTTAAGAGTAACAATCTGCCAATAAAGTTCTGTTATCAAAATTACTGTAGCAAGTTACCGCGGCAGTGGCGTTCCTTGAAAATTCTTGCGTTATTTTTCGCATTTTTAATTTAATTTATTTTCATTTGGAAAAAAAATGGCCTTAAATAATCATACACGTTAAGCGCGATACTCTTCGACTGGGAATAATATTCCTTTATTTTCTTTTTCACCCCGATGTGAAAAATTATTCAATTGGTGGAACATTTTTTAAAGGAAATTCGTCGAAAATAAGGTTTTATTGGTTTTTGGTGCAAACAAATTATTTTGTTTTCAATTTTACTTACGGATTAGGTATACACGGTGATTCATAAGTGGTGACCAAAAATGAAACCCCATGTTCTTTGTACAATTTTAAAGAGGGTATGTCCTATAAAAAATTTTCCTATAATGCTTCATTAAAAAGATACAGGGTGTTGAAGTTGAATTTCAAAAAATAAAATTTCCCAATTTTTCAAAAGTAGCACATATATTTTGCTGAAACTTCGCATGTGTAGGCTGCTATGGAAGGCGCGTATTCTACCATAACAATTGGATCGGCTAATCTAGCAGTGACGCGCGTACCCACATGTCATTGGTTATCCCTGAAGAAAAAAACGGGTAAGCCAATGATATATTTTTTAATTTTTAATTTTTTGAATCTTGCTTTCATCTGTGAACAAAATGACTCTCTTGAGAATTTTCTGTACGACGCTTATTTTACGAGTAAGCAATTAATCAGGTAAGTGTTTTAGAGCACACTTCATGATTTTTAACCAGTCGTTGTTTGGTAGAAAATCGCAATGATACACTTTTATCAGGCTTATAGTAATTTATTTATTACAATAAATGTTCAACAATGCCTCCATTGGCCTGAATACACGCACGACATCTTTTTAATATGGAAAATTTAATGTCTTGATAATTTTTTGTACGACGATTATCTTTGTTGTATTTTAGTAAGTAGTAGTCTGGTTTGCCAAAGTTGTCATTAAGTGTCACTTGACGTTTAGGTTAACAAAATATTATTTTGAATAGGTGTAAAGTGGTAAACTTTATAAAATTGCAAAATTTTCCACTCTTTTACTTCTTATAATGGAGTACACCTCAGAAGAGTATGCAGATATAATTTTTATCTACAGATATGTTGATGGAAATGCTCTAGCTGCTTGTCGGGAGTATCAACGTAGATTTACCGTCAACCTACACCAAGGGTTTTTTCTCGATCGTTTTCAAGACTTCGGCAGTGCGGTATTGGACAACGTCCTGACGCTAGAGCTAATGGTAGAAGACAACATGTTGGAAACGAACAATCAAAATATCTTATTCCCTAATCTAATCTTCTGGTCTGACGAATCAATATTTACAAGAAATGGTATTTATAATTCTCATAATGAGCATGTCTGGTCATTGGAAAATCCACATGCAACAAGGACTCGCACATTTCAACATAGATTTTCCATTAATTTATGGTGTGGTATTTTTAACGGCTCACTGTTCATGGAAGTCCTGCCACAACGTTTAAATGGATCTTCGTACTTAGCGCTCCTAGAAAACCGTGTAGAATTCTAGATGACATTCAACTAGCAACAAGATGTATAATGTGGTACCAGCATGACGGTGCACCAGCGCATCATGGTCAAAACGTTCTTACATGGCTACATGAACATTATAATGAAAGATGGATTGGCAGAACTGGACCAATACATTGGCCTGCAAGATCACCGGACTTAAACCCACTTGACTTCCATCTTTGGGGTGATTTTAAGCGACTGGTCTACAGTGAACAAATAAATACACCAGAGCAGCTACAACAACTGATAAATAATGCTTTTCGTCATATTCAAGCAACAATGAATCCTCAAGACATTAAATTTTCCATATTAAAAAGATGTCGTGTGTGTATTCAGGCCAATGGAGGCATTTTTGAACATTTATTGTAATAAATAGATTACTATAAGCCTGATAAAAGTGTATCATTGCGATTTTCTACCAAGCAACGACTGGTTAAAAATCATGAACTGTGCTCTAAAACACTTACCTGATTCATTGCTTACTCGTAAAATAAGCGTCGTACAAAAAATTATCAAGAGAGTCATTTTGTTCACGAATGAAAGCAAGATTCAAAAATTAAAAAATAAAAAAATCTATCATTGGCTTACCCGTTTTTTTCTTGAGGGATAACCAATGACATGTCGGTACGCGCGCCACTGCTGGATTAGCCGATTCAATTGTTATGGTAGAATACGCGCCTTACATAGCAGCCTACACATGCAAATTTTGAGCAAAATATATGTGCTACTTTTTAAAAAATTGGGAAATTTTATTTTTTGAAATTCAATTTCAACACCCTGTAGCTTTTTACTAAAGCATTATAGGAAAAATTTTTATAGGACATACCCTTTCTAAAATTGTTCAAAGAACATGGGGTTTCATTTTTGGTCACCACTTATGAATCAGCCTGTATAATATGAATTTTATGATTTCTTTTAGCAAAATTTTATGTAAAAAAATTGTTAGCTAGTATTCGCAGACATTTTTTTTGTGCTTCCGTAGACACATTTGTTGAAGATGTTTTTGTGAAATTTTAGTAATTAATGATAAATGTTTAATAGGTTATTATAAAAAAAAATTGCGGATTTTGTTGAAAAATTTGTTTGCAAATTTTCATGAAATTTTTGTTGTTTCGTGGAAAAAGTTTTTGTAAAAAATTAATTTTGGTAGGTGGATCAATAACTTGAAATGATTCGTTGGCCAGGAAAATTGGAACAGTTTTTTGTTCTTTGATTTATTTTTATTACGGAATTGTCTTGTACAAAATGTTTTTTAATACCGAATTTTCTTATAAATAAATTTACTGAATTTTCGTTAAAGAAATATTTGTTGAGAATTTTTATATGAAAAATTATTCCATTGATGGAACATTTTTTAAACAAAATTCGTCGAAAATAAGGGTTTTATGTGCAAAAAAATTATTTTATTTTCAATTTTAATTACAGATTAGATATAAATATATGAATTTTGTGTATTCTTTAAGCCAACATTTTGTGTAAAAAATATTTAGGCAGTTTTTCCAGAAATTTTTTTGTGCTTCCGTATAAATCATTTTTTGTAAGATTTTTTTGTGAAATTTTGGTAATTAGTGATAAATGTTTACTAAGTAATTATAAAAAAAATTCGGATTTTCTTCTGAAAATTGTTTGAGAATTTTCGTTAAATTTTTTTCACGTTTCGTCGAAAATATTTTTGTGAATAATTACATTTTGGTAGGTGGGTAAATAACGTGTAGAGGTTCGGTGCCCAGATAAATCGGACCAGTTTTTTCGAAAACATTTTAAGTTCATTTTCAGAAAATTTGTTTACTTTTTCAAACAATAAAGTTATTTTGATAAAATATGGTACATTGTTTCTAATATATGTGTAACCAAACTCAATGGCTACTTTCATCAAAAAAAGACATATCGCTATTAAAAATATTTTTATGAAAATTCACTACCATAACGCACTTGCTGCGTCCAGACTTTTTTAATATTACAGCAGCACAGAACTATTAATTACTACACATAAGATGGTTTTTGAACAAAATAACGGACATGCTGCACAGAATAATTTTATTGAATTATTGGTCTAGGAGTCAATACTTTTTAAATAAACTCACCCAAGGCGTTCAGTGGTTGTCTTTTCAAAAAATGCATTGCTTGCTCTTGAAAATTGTGTACTCATACTTTTGCACAACCTATCAATTAAAATTATACATTCTGATGAGAACAAAAATGATAGCTTCAGTAGACTGTAAAAATTCCATATATCCGTGGATTCACAACATCCACCTCATCAAATCTAATAGCCATTATTTCGGGTAGTAGTAGTAAGTACATTTTCGTTTGAAAGTTGCTTCAATTAACTATGCATGTGAAAGTAACCCAATTTTTCTGAAACGCTTCTATTGATCTACCATTATCTTTACCTTCGGGACTCATAAAGCCTTTCAACTTTGTATGTTTCAAAGAATTAAACGATACTCAACATTTTACATACAGAGTTGGAGACTACTTCTCTGGCTTTACTCTTGGGTTTCGCTTCTGTAAACTAAGTACGTAGCCAACGCGTAATTTAACTGAAGCAAGTAGCCCTTCTGAATTCTAGATGTTCTAGGATGTTCTTCAACGTTTCTCTAACTGGTTTAGCTTGCTTACAGCATCGTCAGACAGAAGATAAGCTAATTAACAAAAAATGACAACTGAAAATAATAATCTGTTGCTATGTTATGATGTCTTAATCAAAAAATTCTTTATAAAATGAAAATAAAAGTAACCAAAAATAACGGATGACGACATCAAAATGTATACGTGATGTATGTCAATATTTAACATAAAGATAGAACTAACCTATAACAGCAACAGCACTATAATAACAATTACAACAATAAAATAACTAAACATTAACTGTAATGAGGCATACCCTATACAAATAAAAAAAATATTTAGATTTATTTTGTTTGATTTACTTAATTACGAAGAAGAATACACAAGAAAGGGAATCCATTAAATCAGTTTGCTCTTTAAAACAGTGTTTCTATTGTCGTGTATATGCCTTTTTGCTTCTAAGACTTCAAACAAGTCTAGTTTTGTCATTATAGAAATGTTGTGGTTTTATGCGGCTATTTACTGTGGGTCTATGTTGGGTATTAATAATATATTTTGCAAATGTGGATTTGTCAGAGTAGTCATATCTGAATGCAGAAATATCATGTTTGTATAGGGTCTTAAAATTTCTAGAAGTTTGACCTATATAGATTGCGTTACAATGTGTACAAGCCAATTTATAAACTCCAGCTTTTATAAAGAAAGAAGATTTTTCTTTCGCGTTGAATGACAAATCACGTGTCGTGTTGTAAGATTTAAAAGCCACCTTTGTATTTATAAGTACACTTCGGGAACCCAGATCACCACAACATATCTTTTTAAAGACCTGACGATCGTTTTCCTAAGAAATTTATTGTCATCAGAGGATGAGAAATTCTAAAAAGATTTTTAAAAGTGTGTTGTGGTGATTTGCGTTCTCCAAGTGTACTTATTAGTGCTCATCACAGGTTCAAATCTTAACTTAGCACCCTTGCATTTGTACAGGTATTTAAAATTTTTGAAATGTTTTCTGAAATGGTGCAAAAATAAGTTATCGAAACATACAGGTTGTCTTTTATGTTTCTAATATTTGGATAAATTGAATTAATTGCTAATTTTCAGAGCCTCGGTGGTTCAGAGGTAAGACCGTGTGCCTCTGAACCGTAGGGTACTGGGTTCGATCCCAGGGTTCTCCTTTCACTTTTTCAGTACAAGCTGTAACAATAACATCAACCGAGGTTCTGGCATTGTATTTGAGCAAGTTGAATGTCTGCACGTTCCGCCCTTCGGAGGGGGCGTAAAGCAGTCGGTCCCGTGTCCATGCGATGTTGGGCACGTTAAAGATCCCTACTCTCCTTACAGAAAGACAGGGGTTCGGCAAAATTTCCAGGATGGTGAGGGGAAACTGCTCCCTGGCGTCGGTGATTGGCCATAGTCGCGGAAATAGGCCGACGTTAAAAAAACAAAACACACACAAAACAAACAACAGCTAATTTGCATTCTTTTATCTCTATCAGTTTATCTATTATTTTAACAGAGTAGCCAGTTTGAATTGAATGCCAGTTGCTTAATTATTGAAATTCTTTTTTCAAAATGGTTTTGGGACATAGGTATTGAAAATGCACGATGTATCATAGAATGATAGGCTGACATTTGTGAAAAAGGGTGACATAAATCGTATGGTATGGTTGTGTCAGTCTAAGTTGGTTTCCTATATATTGAAAAGACAACTGAATTATTTTCTAATCCTTAGTCAAAATATATATATATATATATATATATATATATATATATATATATATATATATATATATATATATATATATATATATATATACAACTATTAGCCTCTTCTTCTAAAGTAAACTGAATATCTGTGTGAACGAAGAGCTTGGCATTTGCATAGAAAGTTGAAAATCAAGTAGAAGAGCGCTTCCCAGAATGCATGGTTTACTGCATAAGAATGAAGGTAATCCCGAGTTGCGTAATCATGGTAACTACTGCAACACCAAATCAGTCAACAAATTTTATCAGAAACGCCAGCTTCATCTGGCTGAAAGAATAATCCAAAAACTGGTTTTCCATTCGTGATAGTTTGCTTCTTTATATCAAGGTAATACATCCAGAAGTTACTTATAAATTTCATCCCATATAATTTGACATACTACATGACCTAATATATATTTTAGTTACTGAACTGAAATTTAGAAAACACTTAATACAAACAAACAAAATACGAAACCTAGGAAGAACACAACATTTACATGATCGAGAAAGACCTCCCCCAGAATCACATAACTTCTACACAAGGATTGAAAACATGAGCGATGCAATTTTTGCAGCCGAAGAAACTCCTTTTCTAAATATAAATACTGTCCAAAATTTAATTTCGCAAACAAAACTCAAAATATCTTAGCTTCTGAATCCAGAATTGCTTGCAAATCTATAAGGCAATACGAAATACTAAAAGTATGTGAATATATAAGACATTTTACTTCAAAATATCATGAACGTCAAATTGATCAAAATAAAATTGTAAAATCCATGCAGCATAAAATATCAGAAAATAATTTAGTTTTTACTACCATATTCAAAGCATTCGACTAGGTCTGGTACGCAGCGCTGCTTAATAAACATCCAGCCTATGGCCTACCACCAAAACTCTGTACCTGGACAGCAATTTTCCTCTCCAACCGGAGAATTTCTGTTGTCGTGGATGGCTATTCCTCTAAACTGTATCCAATTAATGCAGGAGTCCCCTAAGGTTCAGCTTTAGCCCCTACTTTGTTTCTTTTCCACATCAATGACCTCATCTTTAGCACATCCAACCCAGTTCATAATTACGCGGACGACAGCACCCTCCACTCAAATATACAATATTCTAAGCCTGTCTCTTTAGCCCATTTAGATGAGGATCGCAGACTCATGGAGGGTTATATCTGTGGATCTCCAAAAAATATTATACTGGGGAAGTAGAAATCTTGCACAATTCAACTCCACCAAATCTCAGTCTTGCTTCCTATCTCATAAGAGATACACCAGCCCTAGACCCATCACAATGAACAACTAAGTTATTCAAAGTAATGAGTCCTTTTTACTTGTTGGTATTTCTGTGGATCGAAATCTCAATTGGCACCAACATGTCACATCCATTGCAGCAGCGGCTGCTAAGACATTAGGTTTCCTCTTCCGGTTTCGCAAATACTTTTAACCAGCTATTCTCTATACCTTATATACTTCGCAAAGAAGGCCAAACCTCGATTACTGCTTCCACATCTGGAGTGCCGCTGCCGCTGCCGCTTCTACACTCGCTATCCTGGACTCCATCCAGAAGAGAGCTAAACGTCTCATCGGTGACCCTACCCTCACCCAAAGGCTGACATTCCTTGCCCACCGACGTGCCGTTGGTGACCTCTCTCTCTCTTTTATAGATATCTGCACGGGCACTGCTCAGAGGAGCTTTCTTCTATAGTTCCTCCACCTGCTGCCCCCAACAGATCTACCAGGGGAACAGAGCGAATGCACCCTTTCACTGTTCAGGTCACCAGACATAGAACATCTTGTAATGTCCGCTCTTTTGTCCCGAGTACTTCCAAGTTATGGAATTCCTTGCCGCCACATTTTTTTCCTTCTCGTCTGAACCTCCAAACCTTCAAGTCCAGAATTAGAAAGTTGCCTCTTTCCTCCTTGTCGACACCCACGGTACGATAGTATTTAGGCTGTAAGCCCTCGTGGTGTGTTGTTGAAATATAAAGCTGATACAGGAAATACAAGAGTAGCTATAAATAGAGACAGATATAACATAAACATTAATAATATTATTACTGCGGAAAACTTAACAGAAATTAGAAGAGACTCAATAAGTTCATTTTAGACACTAAAAAATGAACTTAAAAATACATCTCTGGTTAGTCAACAAGAGAAGAAGTATCTTTTATATAAAAGTCCACAACCACCAAATATGTATGGCTGTCTGAAAATTCACAAGCCAAATATTCCTATGAGACCAGTAGTTAGCTATACACCAAATACTTAGCCAGCTAGCAAACTGGTTTCACTTATTAGGAAATACAATTACCTTCCAAAATATTCAGTTAGGAATTCTTAAAATAAAAAAAAATAACTTAATTATTCCCACAAATATTACATTAATCTCGTTTGATGTTTCTAGCATGTATACCTTCTAGAGAATGTTTACTTCTATCTAGAAAAGAACGCAAATATCATGAAAAGACAAAAGACAATGAATCTTTTTAACGAATGTATAAAACAAAACTATATTAGATTTTATGATAAAATTTATATGCAAAATGATGGCCTCCCTATGGGTAGTCTGTTGTCTCCTTTATTAACATATTTATGGAAAACTTAGAAAACCGATTACGTAAAATTATCATGTTTTTAAGGCAGCCATACATAATTAAATGAATTTTTAAATTTTATTAGTAACCTTCACACAAATATTGAGTTTATTTTGGAAGAAGAAGCTAATAGTTGTATAAATTTTATATATGTACCAAAACAATTTGGAAAAAGAAGTTTCAATAATGAAGCAAGTAGCATTTAATACCGGCTGTTCTGTTAAAGTATTAGATAAAATCATAGAAAGAAAATAATACAAATTAGTCATTATTCCAATTTATTCAAATAGTATAGACAAAAAAGGTATGTTTCGTTTACTTATTTTAAAACCATTTCAGAAAACATTTCAAAAATTTTAAATACCTGTAAAAATACAAAGGTAGCTTTAAATCTTTCAACATGACACGTTATTTATTATTTAACGCAAAAGAAAATTTTTGTTTCTTGACAAAAGCTAGAGTTTATAAATTAGCTTGTACACATTATAACGCAATCTACGTAGATAAAACTTCTAGAACTGTTATCGTCTGATACAAAGATTATATCTGCAATTAGAAATAACGACGCTGACAAATCTACATTTGCAAAACATATTATTGATACCCAACATATATTCGCAGTGAATAATCGCATAAAACCACAATATTTTTTTAATCACAAGCGTAGACTTGTTTAAAGCTTTAGACGTATCAAATCACATACACGACAATAGCTGCCTTGTTTTAAATGAGCAAACTGATTTAACGAATTCCCCTTTGTTGAATATTCTTCTCCATAATTAAATAAATCAAACAAAATAAATCTAATTATATCTTTTTCAAAAAGTTGTAATAAGAAAATGAGTTGGTGTGTGTTGATATTTCCTTTGCTGCTTTATTACCATTATTGTTTAGTTATTTTATTGTTGTAATTGTTATTATAGTTATTACTGTTACAGGTTAGTTATATATTTATGTTAAATATTGACATACATCACGTAGACATTTTGAAGGTATCATCCATCATTTTTCTTTTATTTTATTTTCATTTTTTTTAAATTTTGATCAAAACATCATAACATAGCAATACCTCCATTTATAAATGTTGTGATTTCGTATTAATTCAATTTTCTTTTGTCTTAGGATGCTGTAGCAGCGAAACCGATTACAGAAACGTTGAAGAACACCCTAGAAGATCTGGAATTCAGAAGGGCCATTTGCTCCAGTTAGCTTACGCGCTGGCTAGGTCATACATTTACAGAAAGTGCAGTGTATACTTTACATTCGTTATTTGTTTAAAAACTACTGCATTTAGGTGAAAAACAAACAAGACTTCCTTCACGTACGTACCTGTTTCTCATCACACTTAATGAGGAAACGAGATATGCCCTTTGTCAATATATAGCCAATCAGGATACATTTTCAGGATTTAAATACCTAAATCCTTTGTTAGAAGTTGTCATTCAACAAGCTTATGGGTACATTCTAAGGACTTTGTAGTACATAAAGTTTGCAGAGAGGAAAGGTTAATAATTGCCAGTGAGATATTGTCCCACTAAATGTAGCTTCCAGTTGTTTTAATTAGTTTTCTCATTATAGAAGGAAGGTTAGTTTGCAAGGTTGCTGTTACTGCTCTTTGTAAATTCAATAATTTCTAGCATAAAGGTTGATAGGAGAACGATTAATTCTGTTTAATGAAATTAGTAATGATGTTGTCGAACGTTGTTCGTATCTATCACATCAAACAACCCTTATATGTTTTACAATGACAGTGTATGCAAAGGCAAGAAAAACCAATAAAAAATATTATATAACAGAAGGGGGTCTGTCAAATAGGGCAAGCGACTTTGGGTTGTACACACGGTAAAATGTTATCAAACTTTAACAATTTATCGGGACAAAATAATTCACCCAATAAAAATAATAATTGTTACCCAAAATTCGCTCCATTTAAGCAAGCACTAATACTTTACTATATTTTTGCAAAAAACATGAGTCGGCATGTTAGATAAAAATGCAATTTGCTGTAAGTAATTTTTTACGCTAGAGTCTACACTATCGGCTATACGGCATCCATGGTCAGAGCTGCACAAATAGCTGCAAGCTGAGAGCAAGAGCTTGAATTGTAAACAGGAATTAGTAATCGTTTAAGTTAAACTTGTCTGCGACCAACTTCCATCTCTAAATTGTAAACAGTTTCTGCAGGACGTTAACAAATAACGAAAAGCTAACCTAACATCGTAGAGCAAGAGCAAAAAACCTTAAAATACAGGCAACAATCATTAAAACCCTTGTTTTGATGACAAAAAACCGTATTGATAAATATAATAGAACAAAACCAAAAACAAGAAAATAAAGATAAACACAGAAACATTCAAATACTCCTCTGTTTAGACACCCACAACCTCATAAGTACACTTGGAGAACCCAAATCACCACAACACATTTTAAAAGACCTGACGATCGTTTCACTAACCAAGTTAGCGTCATCAGAGGACGAAACATTCTAAATAATTAAAAAAACTAACAACTCATATACCGGATCGCAGGTAAAGAGATCGAACTGAGATGAGACACTAGTCGTAGGCAAATTCCACAGTGTATTGTATTTTTATCGCCGGACAAGGTCTTTACGCTATCCCTACTGCTTTATCTAAAAAGTGTCCATCTGTAATAGTTTTGACAAGGTTCAACGACAGCTAAATTAACAACGATTGCTTTGGCGGCAATAACTGTATACTTATGTTATCGATAGAACGTGCCGAAAACGTGGGAATTTTGTTTAGCAAAGCAATCGATCAAGTGACTCGTAATTGGCGCTGGTGAAGTGTTCATACATTTTTTGTTGTAACTATATTTCGCAATATATACGCTTTCGAACCCATTTAGCTGTCCTGGTTTTCTAACATTTTTTATTAATTTCAGATTATCTTTATCAACACGATGATTATTATCCCAAATATGTCGGGCGACGGCAGACTTATCTACAGTACCGTAACGTAATTGGGATATGTGTTCTTTGAATCTAATTCCAATCGATCTTTTTGTTTGTCCGGCGTATTTAAGATTACAATCTTTACAACCTATTTCATAAATTCCCGACATTTTGCCCGCGCTATCCTTGTCTTTTGAGTTACCTAGCAAGTTTTTTAAGGTATTTGTTGTTGAAAATGTTAGCTGTAAGTTGACTTTTTTAAAAATGCTGTCTAGACCCCTCGTGATTCTAGATTCAAAAGGTTTTTTCCGATTTTTCTCTTCTAAACGTCGTTGATTTCGTCAACATTTTCTTTGTTTTCTGTTTGTTGATTAATTTTTCCACTAGGCAGGCAGTGTATCCGTTATATTCGGCCACGTTCTTAATATAATTTAATTCTTTGATATATCTACTTTTGTTTAAAGGAAAATTAATTAACCGATTTACTAAAAAATTAAGACTGGCTATTTTTTGTGCGTACGTATGATGTGAGTCGTTCGAAATGTAGCTTAAGGTAGTTGTTTCTTTTCTATAGACATCGAATTCTAAAGTGTCTTTATTCTTGATAACTAGTACATCTAGAAAGGGTAGTTTATTATTAATTTCTAATTCGTGGGTAAATTTTATAGAATCAAATTTATTGTTTAATTTGGCAATAAATACTTCTATTCTGCAAATGTTTGTGTTAAACACCGCGAAAATATCATCCACGTAACGACACCACACTCTAGGTAAATAACCGCTTTCACTTTCAAGATCTTTTTAAAAATGTGTTGTGGTGATTTGGGTTCTACAAGTGTACATATCAGTGCCCATCACAGGTTCCAATCTTCACTTAGTCCACAATCTCTCCATTCAAAAATCACCCACAGATTATACAACTCAAAAGCGGTGCGATTATGTTATCATGAAAAAACTACATACGCTGCCTCAAAATATTGAAAGTAATTTCCTTCTTAATTTTTTTATATCTTTCACATGTTTTCAAGCCTATTAAAGAGCTTTTGTGCAACATACACAATGCTCCTCTATTCAATTGACTTGTTTTTCTCCAATTTATTCATATTGTGATAAAGCTGATATGATCATAGAATAATTATAGATCATTGACGTAACAAATAAGAAAGTAATTTACAAACTGCGAGGTTTGAAAATGAACGTCGCGCATCGCTCGAGAGACCAAGAATTGGAAAGGAGAAATTGGAGGAAATTGGCAGATGCTGGTGTATCGGAGAGGCAGCGACAATGAGCCTCTTTCAGGTACAATCGAAAAGCAGTACACTGACCAGAGGATCACAGCCATCGTGATTAGTTACGTCTTTAGTGTACTTTCCAGCCCGAACACCAGGTGTAGGTGGCAGCGACCACAAGAGCAGTGAATTGCTGATGACCGCAGTTCGCCCGAAGTTGAGAGTGGTTTATTTATTTTAGGTAGGCCGACAGTGTACAGTGCAGCGTGGTTAAGATGGAATGAAAGTGATTCCCAAAAGCTGGACGTCTTCATCTGCTTTAGATTATCCTGGCGCACACGGCCTTCTTCAACGGAAGCGATGTTAAAAGCCCGTATCTGGGAAGTGTGGTCTGGTATGTTTGTTCCCATTGTTAATTTAAGTTTACAGGTACCGCTGGCGAGGGGACACCTAGTGCAGCTCGTCCTTGTTTAGGTAGCCTCGCTGAGTGCAAGGGATGCCCGTCTTCTTCAAGAAGTAGTGTCCCACAAGTGTTTGAGTATGAGGTATGGATCAGAAATCATAGTCTCCTAGGTTTCTTGTAACAATAGTAGTATTTGTGAGCAGGAACTTTTTCCTGATGATGATTTTTGCTTTAGTTTCTATTACACGCCCGTTACGCCGCCGCTTGCTTAATATCACCCCCTCGCTTCGCCGCGTCGCTCTCTAACGCATATTAGATCCCCGCTTTAACAGTAGTAAGAGACTCGCTTGCTTTACTAGCTTGATTCACTCCGATTGCCCCTGTCATTGGTATTGTATAGATTTTTAGGAGAATAATATAACTTTATTTTGAAATAAGTTCCGTGCAATAGATTGTTATTTAATGTTAATGTTAGCAGATATAATAATTTGTTACTTTGCTTGTACATATTTTGTAAATATTTTCTGGCATTCTGTTATGTAAATAGATTGTATATATTATCCAGTACTGTAATTGGCTCTTAAAGGTTATCCACGCAAACCATTATTATTATCAACCTCGTCTCTAATAATGGCCATAAAGAGAAGTCACTGGTGACTTCGACTTAAGACTTAGGAGAACCCTGCCTTCAGTGCAATTTACCGTGGTCTAGGTAGCTATAGACAAGGACCTATAAAGGAGGCCTAGCCGCATAGTCCTGAGGGAGCGCATATTTTCCCTAGAAAACCCAGTCGTTGCTGGCGCCTGGACATAATCTCGTAGGAAAACCGAATTGAGAAGGGTACCGTATACTAGGGAAGAGTAACCTTATACCTGTTGCAATATATATATATATATATATATATATATATATATATATATATATATATATATATATATATATATATATATATATATATATATTGATACCCCATTCGCTACCATAACGCACCTGCTGTGTCATTATTGCTTTTGCGTGTATTTGCATATATTTAACCAGCTCGCTGCGTCGGTATTTCTTTCATAATACGTGATGATATCTTAATCAGTATCGTAACACACTTGGTGCGACAGTAGTTATTCTATATAAGCATTGGGATAAATATGGAAGGTAGCAAAGATTTGATCAAATTTTAGAAGTAAAGGTAGCATAAGAAACGTTTGCCAGTTTCTTTTGAAATTGTCAAGAATTTAAATTGTGTTTATTATAAGCACAAGTGCGAATAGATTATTTGTAAGACACACTGTAAAATTGTATACTATTAAATACTATTATAAAATACTATTATCGTTATTGCAAATAGTAGATATTGATATCTTACTTGTTAGAGTAACCCATTTTCTGCGTAAGAATTTTTTTGATAATACATATTGATGTCTTATTCGTTACCATAACATATTTGCTGGGTCCATATTTTTAATTTTTAATGAACCCTTTACCTGTCATTACCATATTGCACTTTCTGCGTCAGTATTTATTTCATAATGCATATTCATACTTTATTCATAACGCACTTTCTGTTCGAGTATTTTCAAATTCAGTTTCATAAATAAGTGCAGAGTATAAAAAAAATCCGAAATCGCGGTCTCCAGTTACCGATTTTTTGCTACGAAAATTCGCTAATAATAGCCTATTAAATCATGAATTCTACAACTTAAACATTGTGAGATGTACGCCATCTCGGTGCGGAACAAGGTAGTATGTTCTCCTGACAGCTCCAAATAACACAAAATGTTATAAGTTATAAAATAGAGACTGCACAGCCAACTAACAATTTTGTAAATTGTCAGCATATTCCTTCCATAATAAAGGGACAATATGTGTAAGGCTAGATATATTTTCACCATAATTATAACCACAGACCGGTTTCGATCTAATTAGGGCACGTCAGTACGGTATACTAACTACAGCGAGAACACACCTATAAAGTAATACGGTTATGGTAGCCAGCGACCAGGAACATTGTGAGATGTACGACTATTTTATAACATTCTGTGTTATTTGGAGCTGTCGCCACAATATTTTTATATTTCAACAACACAGCACGAGGGCTTACAGCCTAAATACTATCGTACAGTAGGTGTCGACAAGGAGGAAAAAGGCAACTTGTTAATTCTGGACTTGAGGTTTGGAGGTTCGGAGGAGAAGGAAAAACATGTGCCGGCAAGGAATTCCACAACTTGAAAGTCCTCGAGACAAAAGAGCGGGCGTAACAAGATGTTCTATGTCTGGTGACCTGGACAGTAAAACGGTGCATTCGCTCTGTTCCCCTGGTAGATCTGTTGGGGGCAGCAGGTGGAGGAACTACGGAAGAAAGTTCCTCTGAGCAGTGCCCGTGCAGATATCTATAAAAGAAAGAGAGGTTACCAACGGCACGTCGGTAGGCAGGGGATGACAGCCTTTGGGTGAGGGTAGGGTCACCTATGAGACCTATAGCTCTCTTCTGAATGGAGTCCAGGATAGCGAGTGTAAAAGCGGCAGCGGCACTCCAGATGTGGGAGCAGTATTTGAGGTTTGGCCTTATTTGTGAAGTATCTAAGGTATAGAGATTAGTTGGTGAAAAGTATTTGCGAGCCCGGAAGAGGAAACCGAATTTCTTGGCAGCCGCTTCTGCAATTGATGTGCCATATTGGTGCCAATTGATATTTCGATCCACAGAAATGCCAACAAGTGAAAAGGACTCATTACTTTGAATAACTTGGTTGTTCATTGTGATGAGTCTAGGGCTGGTGTATCTCTTATGAGATAGAAAACAAGACTGACGTTTGGTGGAGGTGAATTGTAGAAGATTTCCACTTCCGCAGTCTAATATTTTCTTTGGAGATCCACAGAGACAGAAACCTCTATGAGTCTGCCGTCCTCATCTAAATGGGCTTAGAATATTGTATATTTCAGTGGAGAGTGCTGTCGCCAGCGCAACTGTGAACTGGGTTGGATATGCTAGAGAGGGGGTCATTGATGTGGAGAAGAAACAAAGTAGGGGCTAAAGCTGATTCTTAAGGGACTCCTGCATTAATTGGATATAGTTTAGAGGAATGGCCATCCACGACAACAGAAATGCTCCGGTTGAAGGGGAAATTTGCTGTCCAGGTACAGAGTTTCGGTGGTAGGCCATAGGCCGGCAGTTTATTAAGCAGTGCTGCGTGCCAGACCTGGTCGAATGCTTTAGATATGTCTAGAGCGACAATCTGGGATTCACCGTGTAGTTCAATAGACTTGTTCCAAGAATGGGTGACAAAGGAAGGGAGGTCGGCAGTTGATCTGCGCTGACGGAATCCATACTGCCTGTCGTGGATTAGACTGTGTTTTTCAAGAAATTTTCGTAATTCGGTGTTTATATACTTTTCCATCACTTTAGAGACGACTGAAGGGAGAGAAATAAGCCTGTTGTTGCTAGGAGGCGCTTTGGGTCCTTTCTTGGGGACGGGTTGTACTTCAGCAGTTTTACAGTAACCAGGGAATATGCCTCTATGGTACTATGTCTGAAACAGACGAATCAGGACAGGAGCAAGTTCGGGTTTGCATTTTTTGAGAACAATTGCTGGGATTTAGTCAAGGCCAGAGTCTTTCATACCTTTTTAGTTTTGAAAATTATATCCATCATTTTATGCTCGACATTGAAGACTGTTGGTGGTTGAACATTTGGAGGTGGGTTGAGAGTAGAATTGCCTACGAACAACGAGGCAAAAAGTTCAGCCTTGCCCAAGGCGGTAGAAACACGAGGTGGGAATATGCTCTTGAAGAAAATATTCCCAATATATTCAGCAAGAGTCCAGAAGGGTTTTCTGCCGTTGCAGCTTTAGAGGACTTTGTTTTTGATGTGGTTATTAAACGAGTTTTTGCCTCAGAAAGAATGCGGACAAAGCGGTTTCTTGCGTCGTTAAATGCTTGACGATTTTCTTGACTGGGATTGTGTAGAAGCGTTTTGTGGGCTTTGACCTTTTCAAGTCTGGTCTTGTCACAGGATTTAGAGAACCAAGGCTTTTGAGAGGCTGAAGATGTTTTCAGTGTGCGTGGAATAAACAGCTCTATGCTAGCTTGGATAATTTCGGTGACGTTTTGTGAGATATCAGAGGATGAGAGAAGCAGACAGACGCCCATGGAAATTAGGAAAGGTAATCTCGCATTTTGTCCCAGTTTGCGGAGTTGTAGTGCCTAACGATACGTGAATTGATTATAAAATTTTAAAATCCTCACCCTGTATATACGAGTACATTATATTTAAAAAGTTTACTCATAAGCGACAAACTCGCTTTGTTCTATCATTGACTCACCCTGTACGTATCTAGTATTTAGCCAAATGATTATTGTTAGGGTACATCGAAGACATTTAGTGTTTAAAGCCATGTATTATATTCAGGCAAAATTTTTCATATTTTCATCCTTATCATTCTTGACTTATATTATTTATTCGTTAACGCTATAAAGTGTAGGAAAATAAGTTATAAACTGGCATATCGATAGTATTTGAATAAGAATAGAAGTGAATACTTACAGTGAACGTGTAGCATCATTCTTTTGCTGACAGATGGTGGGACGCCGTTGGCAGCTATGCAGAGATAGGCGCCCATTTCGGATCGTGTAACCTTAGTTAGCGTTAGCACCTCGCTTTCTACAGATAGCAGCCTCTCGGCCCGACCGTTGGGCCCCCCACGGGCCACAATAGCCCCTCCGTCTTCCCTTCTCCATACGATGCGTGGTTTGGGGTAACCGCGCGCTTTACATACTAGCTTGGCCGAACCACCTTCGGGCACCATCATATCTCCAGACGTCTCCTCGTAAATAATATCCGGCGGAATCACCACCTCCAGGAAGGCGGTCTGCGGAAAATTCAATTAATTATTATTTATTTTATACAACATGCTTCTCGCGGGCTTACAATTAGCCAGCTACATCAAATATTCTTTGTTCCGCTTTGTCATTTAATTATATAGTACGTGTTAATATCGTTTACAAAACTAATTTCCATCGCTACATGGCTTGATATAGACAGAAAATTCTTGACTGGTTTCCAATAACGCATCTTTTTTAACCCCTTACTGCATGACTTTTTTCTCTTTGACGACAAAAATTTTATGAAGTTGAATCGAGTCATGGATTAACATTAAAATATTTAAAAAATATTGGGTTAATATATTTCTCAAAAATTAAAAAAATTAAATTGTTCCATATATGGCATAATGCACAACAAAGACAAAATTTAAAAAAAAATCACTTCTGTTATATAAAACATCGACTTATATTCTGCAAACAATAAACTATTAGTATACATGTGAAAATGGTTTTAAGTAGTGTGGAACAGAAAGAAACATTTCCTATCTTAATTTAAGCAAAGAAAAGTTTTGAATTTTTCATACTGTATGTAAGTTTTGGCACCACAGGAATACTTGCACCATACAGGAAGATGATTGCAACCATCCATTCTAACTTCATCAATGGGAAATTCACATCATGGTTTTCTTTTTGGTCTTTTTAGAATATTTTCCAAAGATGCACCAGCACCAGGGCGGCCCTTCTTTTTGGACACTAGTTTATGTGCTTTACAGAGACATTCTGCAACAGCCATTTTGAAATCTTCAAAACTAAGTTATGTTCCGGGTCATGTTTTCTCCAGAGGATCTATGCGTTGACCACTATGAGATCCACCAGGTGAAAAAATGTGAATATACCATTTTTGGACCGAAATTTGATTCTGTAATGACCCAGCGTGGAGTCTAGCAAATCTACCACACCAATATAGCGATTGTAGACTGTAACAGCTCTCAGACATGACACCATTAAGTGAGTGTTATCTTTATTAGCAAATCGTTTGACCAGCAAGATTCAAACATATGTGGAAATTATATTTACGGCCTTGTTATCATACCAGGAAGTTAGGAGAAATGTTAGTGCCATCAATCTCAGACACTTTTTACAACATAGACCCTCGACGAATCAATTCTGACTCTTTAGGCATACTGATATTGGGTACCCAATTTAGTGTCACGGTACCCAATGGGAGTAAGCCTAGTTGTGTAAAAAATTCAACGGTACACTGTTGAACTAATTATCAAAAAATATTTTGAGATTTATATATCTAGGTATATCTATCTTTGGGATAATCTCAGAACTACATTTGAACTTACGCCTAAATCGGGATAATCATCGGGGATTACATCATTTTGTCCTCCTGCAAAAATTTCGTTGTCATATGAAAATCCTCTTACTCCATGAGGTTTTTGTGGTCTATATTGTGTTATGGATGAACGGGCTTTTGTTGGAATAATTTGCTCATCGATGGCCATATATTCCTCTTTTGGTACTTTGAGTAATCGCTCTCGTAGTTTGTTGATCAGTGCTCTGATTTTGAAGAGTTTGTCATGTCCAGGATTTCCAGGTGCAACATCATCATTGTCATTGAAAAAGTGTAGATAGCGTTTTATCGCTACCACCTATTGCATGACATAATATCAGAAACTAATCGGTGGTTTAGACAAAAACTTCAATAATGACTGGGATTCGCCAACTGTACAATAGACATATAAATGCATGTTGCAATAAATTGCTCAAACTCCTTTTCAGTAAAATCCATTGGTTTTTCTGGCTTTTCCCCTACATGGGAAAAATACTTTCGTAAACAATCTCACTTACCATTTCTTCAGTAAACAAAAATCTAAAAAAATGCGTATGGAGAACCTATGTCCTTTAATTCAGGTGGAACATCTTCACACCCAAGAAAGTTTATATCTTCTTCTGGTTGTCTTGTTTCCAGATGTGCCTATGTTTTAACCTCTTTATTTATTTTTAGTTTTTAGCTTTGTGCGCAGCATATTTTCATCGCTATCGGACGTGTTTTCTTCATCTGTATCAGGAATAATAATACATGGTTGGCGGTAATTTTCAATTGATGCTTCAACATCTGATTCGACCAATACCACAGGTTCGTTTTCATCGTCTGAAAGTCATTTAGGGTCGCTATCCTCTGGTATATCAAAAACTTTTTGAACCCCATTTCATTTTTCTGGGTGCATAATGTTGGTCTAAAACAAACAACCGAAGTGCATATTGTGCAATATATGTCCAATTACGTTTTTATCCCATACATGATAAGACTAGATGCATTCTCGCAACAATTAGAACCGTAGACCGGTTTCGCTCTCATTAGAGCTCTTCAGTACGGCATACTAATTGTAGCAAAAATGCACCAAAAATAACACGGCTATCGTAAAGCCAGTCTTAAAACACTAAGTGAGTGGCGAACGTGTCGCCACCTAGTTCGGAACCAAGTACTACACAGAATGTTAAAAATAGAGACAGTATACAGCTAACTAACAATTTAAAAAATTGCTAGCCCTGGCCCATTTCTACCCCAATATAGGGACAAAGTATGTAAGACTAGATGCATTCTCGCAACAATTAGAACCGTAGACCGGTTTCGCTCTCATTAGAGCTCTTCAGTATGGCATACTAATTGTAGCAAAAATGCACCAAAAATAACACGGCTATCGTAAAGCCAGTCTTAAAACACTAAGTGAGTGGCGAACGTGTCGCCACCTAGTTCGGAACCAAGTACTATGCTGTCACGCCCGCTCCAAATAACACAGAATGTTAAAAATAGAGACAGTATACAGCTAACTAACAATTTAAAAAATTGCTAGCCCTGGCCCATTTCTACCCCAATATAGGGACAAAGTATGTAAGACTAGATGCATTCTCGCAACAATTAGAACCGTAGACCGGTTTCGCTCTCATTAGAGCTCTTCAGTACGGCATACTAATTGTAGCAAAAATGCACCAAAAATAACACGGCTATCGTAAAGCCAGTCTTAAAACACTAAGTGAGTGGCGAACGTGTCGCCACCTAGTTCGGAACCAAGTACTATGCTGTCACGCCCGCTCCAAATAACACAGAATGTTAAAAATAGAGACAGTATACAGCTAACTAACAATTTAAAAAATTGCTAGCCCTGGCCCATTTCTACCCCAATATAGGGACAAAGTATGTAAGACTAGATGCATTCTCGCAACAATTAGAACCGTAGACCGGTTTCGCTCTCATTAGAGCTCTTCAGTACGGCATACTAATTGTAGCAAAAATGCACCAAAAATAACACGGCTATCGTAAAGCCAGTCTTAAAACACTAAGTGAGTGGCGAACGTGTCGCCACCTAGTTCGGAACCAAGTACTATGCTGTCACGCCCGCTCCAAATAACACAGAATGTTAAAAATAGAGACAGTATACAGCTAACTAACAATTTAAAAAATTGCTAGCCCTGGCCCATTTCTACCCCAATATAGGGACAAAGTATGTAAGACTAGATGCATTCTCGCAACAATTAGAACCGTAGACCGGTTTCGCTCTCATTATAGCTCTTCAGTACGGCATACTAATTGTAGCAAAAATGCACCAAAAATAACACGGCTATCGTAAAGCCAGTCTTAAAACACTAAGTGAGTGGCGAACGTGTCGCCACCTAGTTCGGAACCAAGTACTATGCTGTCACGCCCGCTCCAAATAACACAGAATGTTAAAAATAGAGACAGTATACAGCTAACTAACAATTTAAAAAATTGCTAGCCCTGGCCCATTTCTACCCCAATATAGGGACAAAGTATGTAAGACTAGATGCATTCTCGCAACAATTAGAACCGTAGACCGGTTTCGCTCTCATTAGAGCTTTTCAGTACGGCATACTAATTGTAGCAAAAATGCACCAAAAATAACACGGCTATCGTAAAGCCAGTCTTAAAACACTAAGTGAGTGGCGAAATGAAAAGATGTAAAAATTGGAATTGTACCATATATAACCCCGTTTGCAGTAAATATCACAAAAATAAATAGTATACCCGGGCGCGTTCCTATACCCCCCACATCACCCATTTATATGTATTGCAAGTTTATCACTATTTTCTATTAATGTCGTACATAAATACAAACAAAAGGCAAATTTTATGTGGTCGGAACAAAACCAAAAGTCAATTATTATGTGTTGTGTATAATATGTATAGAGAAAACAAAATCGACAAACAAATAATTATTCCGCACACAAGATGAAGAAAACAAAAGAATAAAATAATTCTAAAAAACACCCTACCTGTTTTTAAATAAATTATCCGATGCACAACTAATCACAGACCGGATATACTGTTCCATGCATTGAAAATGCGGCCTTTAAGGAAGTTTTGGGGACACCGAACCTTGAAAACTTTCCTGCGGTCCTTGAAATCATGTCTTTAAAGGCCCCAATCTAAATTTAAGGTGAATATGCTGCTCAGTGGGATACCCAGAAAGCCATGTAAGGTGAGGTAGGTCATAGTAAGATAACGACGCTTCCATCTTTCCGTTAATCTTGTCTCAGGCATGCAACCTTTTCTGATGGCTTTTTTTTTTCATTTCTAAGGCGTAATTGGTGCCCTTAAAGGCTAACCAAAGTAAGTGGCCATTCGCACCTTCTAAAACCATGGGACTGCGTTAGCATTGCTTCATGACAAGGGCTGCCTTTTTCCCCCTTTTCTTTTCTTCACTCAGGTTTGCCCCACATTTCCCGTCCTACTATGAGATAAGGGGTTTGGGGGCGAGTATGGGAGAAAGTTCTTACATATCCCTTCGTACTTATTGCTTCTCTCCTAGCTATAAGGACGGTTGTTGGAAAACTCTCTGGAATCTTTGCTCTCTCCTTTATTGCGATTGTGCGTCGGATGACGCTGTAGGCTCGCTTCCAGGTGTGCTCGCTCTGAGTTAAGCTCGACATCATGTTCTGTGCATGAAACACGTTTCTGGTTTGTTGGTGGTAGTTATCTCTTTCACTCTTCCATCGAGACAGTGAAATAAGGTACCATCAGTTTTGTTGCAGTGACAGCCGGCGTTGGTATTGGCTTGGCTGCGATCATGCAGATATTTTCTTAAGCATCCGTGACCAGAAAGGGCTTGAGTTAAATAGTAATCCACTTCTCCATAGAGTCTCTCCAGCCCTGTCACGATTCTTAGTATAAGATTTCGCGTTCATACTCCGTCCTGTGCCTGTTCCCACATCTGCTGCCATCTGCAGGTTGGCTCTGGATGTCAACTTATTTACGCCATCGTAGGATTCTGTCCTTTCTAGTATCTGGAGATCCAAAGGTGGTATTCCTGTAATGACTGCAGCCGCATCTGCTAAAACTGTTCTGTACGCGCTATAGACTCTGAGAGTCATTGTTCTTTATGCTTCAGACAGCTTTTGCACAAGTTTCTTATTGTTTGTTACTTCACACCATATTGGAGCCGCGTATAATAGTTGTGAATGTATTACACTTAGCAATATTCTTCTTTTAGATGCCCTAGCCCCCTCTACATTTGTCGGTAGTCTGGAGAGTGCTGCCGTTGTTTTACCCCCTTTTTTTATTAGCTAGGTGTACCCTACGGCATCTGGATTACCGGTCGCTCCTCCCTCTCCAATATCTTACGATCTCTGGATAGGTTTGGATACCAAGCTGGTCCGCCATATTCTAGTAGGGGTCCTATGTAGGTGATATACCGTAATTTAGTACACCGGAGTAATGTCCAAGTTACCTAAATCAAGACTCCTGGTAAATCAAATATAAGTGGTACATTATAAGGAGGCAAAATATTGAATGCAAAGTTCTAGGTTTTGCTATTATTAAATCTACCAATGCTCTCAATTTTAATTTATTACATGATTTCTAGTTAATTTATCTGACCAGAGGATGTTTTTGTTTTCTTAAAAGTTTATGACAAAAAATTAGGTATTGTATAAATCAAGTAATTATTAACTGTAATTTAAGTGAAAGGTTATAAGCTATTTTCTTGTTACTCTGAAACATGTTCAAAGTTTGACGATTCGTGAGCAAAATGTTAACCAAATGGATTATCACACTAGTCTTTCTAATTTGCATTTTTGACACTATACAAAAAGAAAATACAAAATATATGTATATAAGGATCAATCCCACTGATTAAGATTTTAAATTTTGACTGAGTTAAAATTTATGTTGAAATTTAATGAGAAATTTGGTGGATATACAAAAGTTCATGTGTGTTTAAAGTTTAAAAAAAAATCACTCGAGAAAGTTGTAAATGACTTACATATAGTGCAGTGGTACTTCCAGCGGTTTACAGGCTGAAGTCAGGCCTTCGCCTGAAGTCCCACCGGTGTTGATTGCCTGTAGACGGGAGTAAGAGCTGCATGGGATAGCATCAGAATTTAGCGCTTACCGTAGGCGCTTAATTACCCCAAGAGAGGAGCCAGTAGTTGTCAGAGAAGCTTGTGGAGGTGGCGACAAGAAAGTATACTTGAAATGTATACTCAAAAGCTTCGGTAGACAATGGATGGAACTTTAACGTGAAAATAACTGAAGGTAGACCTAAAGGTACACCTGAATCTGAACAGCAAAGGTGTATTTGAACGGTCAACTCGGACAGGAAAGGTATATTTGAACAGTAAACTTGGATCTGAACTGGTAACTTGAACAGAAAAGGTGTATTTAAACGGTAACGGTATACGGAGAATTTGAATGTAAAAGTAAACTTGAATGTGAAACCGTAACCAAACCCTGCAATTACAACAAAGAATGCCATTAGCAAGCTGCCGCTGCATTAAAAGGTTTATTAGAGACTTACCGTTTAATTCTTTTTTTAAACGGGTTGTTGCAATCACTGAACTAAATAAACTATTTGAAGCACCTGCACAATATTTACAACTAGTATACATGCCATGAAAACGTTGAGTTTGACTCGCCTGCCCGACAGACTCTGCCGCCGTGGTCGATGTCGACTGCTCCTGGTCAACCAAACCCCCTACCGAATTAGTCGCGCATGTTTCAATCTCATTGAATCGGAATCTAACCGCTATATCTCTTAAACAGAGCGGGAGAAAAATTAGACAGGAAAGAGCTTATCACCGGTTAGGTAAAATCTTCCTCTGAAGTCATTCAGGACCTTCCTGGAAATTTCCACGCATGATGTGTCTTTACCACAGAGAACTACGTTTTAAATATATAAATCGATATTTTTAGATTTCTGAGCAAAAATCTATTGTTCTCATTCCTTTAACAGGTCGTATATTTCACTAGGAAACTGTAATAAATAACAATCTTTTCTCTAAGGCATATATCTCATCTGTTGATATTTTAATACTTGATTTAAATGAAGGAAGTCAGAAGGGGCGCTACGTTGGTACTTATTGATAGTGAAGT